>JAHBCN010000074.1:0-314593 GCA_019359885.1 Listronotus oregonensis
GAAAATATCAACCATTTAAATAGAGGGCTGTAAAGTATTCTTTCCATATTATATCAGATGATATAAAATCCAATATTACAAAATAATTTTAAATATTCTACAGTGATATCGTTGAATAACCAACAATTTTGTGCAAAAAAAAACAGTGAATGTTTAAATTTGGCATATGGTGATGTTAACTTTATAGATAGTAACAAAGAATTATGGAAGTCCGGCCCTGACCCACTACTCATTGCGCAAACTCCGCATTGCCGACCCCCCGATTCCCGCTGTCCTGCACGGCTGGACAATTTTGTTCTACAGTATTGGGCTTCCATACACCTTTAAACTTCCTTGGTTTTTCTGCTATGAAATATATTGTTTACAAGTCAGCCTAGTCAGAAGGTTTAAGTAATATGCGAACTCAGTTTTTGCTACGAGACTATACTTTAAATTAATTTAACTTTACCATCTTGTCAAGAATAAAAGTAAATTTAAAATTCATTTTAAAGTCTGTTGGCGTGATATTTTTATTTCTCTATAGCATCTAATTAAGGAATAATTCTTATGCAAGCAGAATGTAGCGCAAAAAATAAGCAACTTTTTTTATAAAGTTGTTTCGTATATAAAAAAAGATACTTTAAGCAAAGACAATTGTAGTTATCACTAAACTACAATTGTCTTTGCTTTAAGTAAAAAATCACTTATCGGCCATTTACTGCTAAACAGAACGACACTTGTACCTAGAACCAAAACATTGTATATCATGTTTTGGACGATGTATCAACTTTTACTAGGAATGAACTTTATTTGAAAAATGATTTCAATCATCAAAGCTGTAGTTTGAGGCTACAGTTATACTGCTTAATCCGATTTTTTATCGGAAGAAATAAAATCACTGTCGTCAATATTTATAATTATGGGATTTTGCGTGGGAGCGATTATTATTTGCTTCTTCTCCCATAACATTTTAATAACCTTATCTATGTGTTTGGCACATTTTCCCCATTTTTTTAGAAACGCCATTTAACGCCATCTTTCAAGATTCAGCGACATCTTTTTCTCGTAACTGATCATATAGCTTGACATCATACCATTCTAATTGCATTGAACTCGCAGTGGTAGCCTGCAAGAGTTTATGACCAGCTTCCCCAATTAACTTGTCGACCACATAGGTCTTGTCATTTCGTGATAGTTGTTTAATTAGCTTCCACAAAGCGTGGACAGTGTCAGCATTACAAAATGGTTTTTGCTTTGCGTTTAACCATTTTTTGGCCGGCCATTTTTCTTACTATCCACTGTGAATGCTGGCATCATCCAAAATTACTTACCTGCTGTCAGAGCTGTCAGTATTTGAATTAAAATAATTTAAAAAGCGTATTCAATTACTTCTCAGTAATTGGATTACTTAAATTCAATTACTTTTCGGAAAATGTAATTGTATTTGGATTATCAATTAATAGGATATTGTAATAGTAATTGGTAACTGATTTTCACGAATTCCAAGTAATTCAATTACTAGAAAGTAATTTGATAATTGTATTACTACAAAAATTCAAGTAACCTTTTTTATGGAAAAACCGCTGGAATTTTGGCCAGCCAGAAAGAGCATCTTTAAACACGGCGGGCCGCTTTAAATCCGGCGAATCCCGCCTCCGCGCCGATTTAGTATTTTCGATTGATGCTTACTGCCACTGTTTTCATACCTTTTTGTGGAAAAATCTGTTGATGTTTGGGGTAGGATAAAAAGAAATTTTTATTTTAGTCATTTAATGTTGAACTTGCCGAGAAATCAGTTTGAATAGTGTGACGTGCGCGTATGGAGCATATTTTATTTGTTTAGTATATCGTGTTTAATATATGTGGTAATTGAAATAGAGTAATTGCTAAAATTTTTATTTACTTTTAGTTTTAATTGATAATTGAATTACTTTTAACAAACATGCTAGTAATTGGTAATCGTAATTTACCACCATATGGAGAGTAATTGGTATTTGTAATTGAATTACTTTTTAAAAGTAATTGCGACAGCTCTGCCTGTTGTGTATGCATATAGGTCATTGTAGAAAATGTGCCTGTCCAGCAACTTCTCTAGGGTCTTTAGCACAAACGATCTAGACTTATTAGTCTCAACGATTTTGCCCCATTCTGTCCGGTTTTTCCAGGTTTGGGGATAAATGCTACTCTGATTATCCTCCAGGTTGTTGGTATATAGCCCAGAGTTAGGCTGCCTCTTAAAAATAAACACAGCCTATATAGTGAAAAGGCTGTTCCTTCCTGGAGCATTACTGGACAAATGCCATTCGTTCCTGGCGATTTATATGATTCAAATAAGTTTAGCGCCCATTTAATTTTATCTACGTTTATCACTGGCTAATGAAACAAATTTTTGACATTATTAATCGGTAGTCCTGTAACGAGAATCTAGAAAGCTGTACACCTCATGCAAAGCAGTATAATAATTTTTTTAAATGCTTTAATTTACCTTATCTCCTATAGCCATATCACCAGAAGTACTGAGCAAACAGTAATTATGTTTAAAGTCCATCATAATTAATTACAAAACCAACTAAAAAATATTATTATTTTTTAGCCTAGTTTACACCGCGAGGATCAATTAGATCCGTGGAAAAATCATGGACTTATTTTTCGTAGTACACAAGTGTTTACACCAAGTTAATTTGTGGCAAGGGTGGTGAACTTAACAAGAATTGCTCTATTTAAGCCCATATACGCCAAATTTAAAGGTTAATGCAATATTTGTGACGTAATCGTTTTCTCCTGTTTCCCCATTGTTATGTTTACATTTTGTGATTCGGATCGTACAGAAAGCTTTTTTCGTATTTTTGATATTATTTTTGGTCTTTTAGACATTGGAACTTGGTATTAGTTTAGTTTTTATTGTATGTAGTTAAATAAATAACTGATGGTTATTTCATTAAACGGAAATTTCTTTTAAATATTGTTAAAGATAAGATATGTACTATTTCTTATGTTTTTAAGCGACATCATTTTATTTTGTCCAACTCTCGTTTTATTTTGCCATATTGGTTTGGTATGATAAGTGTAATGACTTTTAATACTTATGTACAGGGTTATTCATTTTAAAGTAAACAGTGCTTTATTTTTAAACTTCCCTGTAATTTTTGAAAAAACAAATATAGCCATTTCGTGTATTTTTTTCGTAAAATTCAATAATCCAATCAGAAAAAACATTTGAATCAAAAACAAAAGAGTTACAGTACGAGTGACGTATTTTTTAAATGGAATACCCCGTATATTTTCTTATCAATAGATAGAGAATTTTACGAGGAATTCGGTGATATAGGAGTTGCTGGGTTTATTTTCAGCGGTTCTGCAGCAATTCTCTAAAAACTGCATGAAACTATGGAGATAGTTTCACCTGAAAAAACCTGACTGCCACAGGTCACAGGTGCTTATTTGTCAAAGTCAAGAATTTTAAAAATACGTTTATTACTTTTTGGAGTAGTTTTATAATGAGGTTTTTATCAGGAAGACGGGTTCAAATTATATTATATGCTAAAAATGATATTATATATCTATTTCTAAAGCAAGCAGCAAAATTATAATAAACGGAAAAAACTAAAATACAATACGACGTAAAATATGGTGGTAATAAGAACACTTATAACAAAAAATAATATTACTAATTATTTAACTGTTCTATATGACCCCCGTTATTTTCGAAACATGATCTAACCCCTTCTTAGCCTTTCTAAGCTCGCCGATATTATTTGACGTTCTTGGTTAAGACGATTAATTTCATTTACAATTTTTTTTCTCATTTCTTCCGTGTTTGTGTTCCCATTTTGGTAAACGATATTCTTCAAGTGACCCCTTAGAAAAGTGTCCAAAATTGTAATATCTGGACTATTAGGTGGCCATCTAATAGTGCCATAACGTCCAATCCACTGATTGTATCGGCGATTGCGATACTGCACAACTTGACGAACAGCATGGGGCGGCGCTCCGTCTTGTTGCCAAATGATCTTGCGATACGTTTTGAGTGGCAATTCTTCTAAAATGTCATCAATATCGTTTTCAAGAAGATTGATATATCTTTCTCCAGTTAAGAATCCCTCATAGCACGGACGTATATAAGGGGGGGAGTTTAGGGGGTCCGGACCCTTCCCATTCATATCCATCTTACTTGTCCAACAGAAAAAAATTACATGCACCGCGCCGATTGTAGAAAACGATAGTTGCTTAGCAGTGGCGTAACTACAAAATTTGGGCCCTCCTGCAACTTTGGAGCAAGGACCCCTAAAAATGCAAAATATGCAAAATACCATTAAAACAAATTAAGTAACAGCAAAAAAACCCTTTTTGTATATAAAAAACATGTTTTAAAATACAAACTCTAATACGAAAGAGACAAATAGAAAATAGAAACATATTCAATTTACAAAACACAAACACTAACGTTAACAACAGATATAGTAAACTAGAGATCTAACAAACAAAAATAAATTAAAACTATTAAAAGTTTTTATTCCTAGCTTTCATATCATTAAATTGATTAATCGCTTTAAATTTAAAACTGTGTTTTGTTTTTAAAAAACTCTTTTTACTGTTAATTAATCTTACAGTTTTATTATATTTAAGTAAAATTATATAGTTTTCTTTATAGAGATAAAATTTAAAAGTTACTAAATTACTTAATTTTTTTTTAAGCTATAAGACAAACATTTCTAACGAAGGGGCCCTTAAAATTTTACGCCTGGGATTTTTGCAGGCGGTAAGTACGATGGCCGAGGCTCTACCAGGCCCCTCGCGTTCTTGGGTCCCCCCCGCCACTGCGGGGGCCAGCGGGGGTGTAGCTACGCCACTGTTGCTTAGTCCGCCGCAGTGCGGGGAGCGGGGGAATGGGCACTGCCCCGCCGCCGCCGCCCTCGCTTTTGCGGCGTGCACCAAACCAATCTAGTCTAGTCTATTTTGTTTCTTCGCGTTGCGCAATTGTTATAATACAGAAAGAAGTGTCGCTTTTAAAAAGTATAAAGCGAACAAATCAGGTATCTCTTTTGAGTTTTTTTTCTAAGAAAGAGAGACCAAAGCCCAATGAACTTTTGTCAAAAGACAATGTGGACCTTGGTAACTTTATTGCCTCTGCCCTTGGACGTCTTGATTTGTAATGGTCCAGTGTAGTCAACTCCAGAGTGGAAAAAAGGTTGTGATGGTGTAACTCGTGCTGTCGGAAGTTGTTCCATTAATTGCTCGGCTGTCTGGGCCTTGAATCAAATACACTTTATGTATTTTCTAATGTTAGTTTTGACTGTTCTTTCCCCATTGACGATTCAGTACATTTGCCGAATGTATGCTAATGTTAGCTGGTTTCCGCCGTGTACGGTTTTTCAATGAGCATCATTAATAACCAATTTGCTAAGGTGACTATGAGAATGCAAAATCGCAGGGTGTTTGGAGTTAAATGACAGATGCGATATCTGCAGCCTTCCCCCGACACGAAGAATCCCATCAGCATCTAGGAATGGATTAAGATTGAGTATCTTACTAGCCTTGGCAACTTGCTTTTTCTCTAGTAGAGCATCAATTTCCTCTTTGGGGACCCCTCCCTTGTCAAAGCCATAGCTACGTCTGTGCCTCATAGAATATTGGCCCGACAATTCTATTGTTAAGCACACCACACCAGACATGAAGACCTCCCTTGGTATTTAATCTCTTAAAATTTCCTGGGGTTTTGTCTTGCCCAGCTGTGCGTATGGCGTCGGTTAAACATTCCCGATGTAGTAAACGTAGCTTCATCCGTCCAAAGAATCGTTTGGAACTGGGTAGGATCGTTATCTTGTTCATGGATTAAAATTTGGGAAACAAATTAAAAGCGAAGTTCCTTTTGTTCACGTGTTAAATGCTGCACAGGAAGAACGTGATATGGAGGATACTTAAAATATTTCAGTGTTCTCTGAACCGTCGCATAGGTTACTCTTCTTCTTGCAGGGCCATACCTCAAGTCTCTAACTGCGTCAGTAATTGACTTCATGGGATACAAAGTAACATAATTTAGAATAGCTCGATCCCGGTTTCTTTTTCTCATTGTAGTCCTTTTTCTAATATGTAACAATTTTGTTTCTTTGAATAAGACCTTCAGTTTTAAAATCGTTTTTTCTGATATATTTCGGTGGATATTTGCAACATATCTTCGTTGTGTTTCCATGGCTTTTTTTCCACATTTATAATAGAGAGTTATAATTTAAAGCCGTTCTTCTGATGAAAACCTTATTATAAAACTACTTCAAAAAGTAATAAACGTATTTTTAATATTCTTGACTTTGACAAATAAGCACCTGTGACCTGTGACAGCCAGGTTTTTTCAGGTGAAACTATCCTTATAGTATCATGCAGTTTTTAGACAATTGCAGCAGAACCGCAGGAAATAAACCCAGCAACCCCTATATAACCGAATTCCTCGTGAAAATCTCTATCTATTGATATAAAAATATACGGGGTATTCCATTTAAAAAATACGTCACTCGTACTGTAACTCTTTTGTTTTTCTTTCAAATGTTTTTCTAATTAGATTATTTAAATTCTATGGAAAAAAATACACGAAATGGCTATATTCGTTTTTAAAAAAAGTACAGGGAAGTTTAAAAATAAAGCCCTGTTTACTTTAAAATGAATAACCTTGTGCACCCCGATAGTTGTCTGTTCTTTTATAAACTTTAAACAATTTTAAAGTTAAAACTAGAAGTTTAATCTTATTTATATATTGTTAAACATCAAAATCCTTTAAGCTTTAATACTAATAAAATATTTTATGTAACTAGAACTCCTGAAACCAGTTTGAAACTTAATATGATAACAAATAACTGATTTTTGAATCCAAAAAAAAACTATAATAATTGTCACACTACCTGTTTATTTTTTTATTTTAGTATGCATCATTAAAACATAATTAATTCAATAATCATGCCTGGAATCCATTGTGCAATCCATGGGTGTAAGAATAGTTTTATGGAGTTTAAAAGGAGGGGTAAAGACATAAAGTTTTTTTCTTTTCCTAAAGCAAAAGATTCAAGGGTTGATTTAGAAAATCCTTACAGGGGGGGAGCGGTCTTAGGCAGAATAACCGGGGGTTTGAGGGGTATTTTATATTGGGGTGTTTTCTTGTTTCGTACACTCGCGTTTCGTACACTTCGGAAATTGGCCTAACATATTCTCGTTTCAAACACTAAATTATTTAATCAATTTTATGCTTCTTGTTTTGTAAAAGGCTTCAAAAAATACGAGCGATAGCGCATTCGACCAGAAATGCAAACGTGAGAAAGGCATTTTAAGGATTTGTCTGCCAATAAAAATTGCAATTGTTATTAACAAAAAACAAAATAAAAAAAAGACATTTTAATTTTCGCTCATAACTCAAAACCATCAGAGATAGCGGAAATTGCAAAAAAGATCCTTGAAGAGGAGGAAATTTTTAATAAAAAAGTCTTATCTCCCGGAGTTCTGTCTCGATTATTTATAATTTTAATTTAACGCTGAAAACCGAGTAGGTCACACTTTTTAGTTTATTGACAACATTTAAAAATTTATGGTTTATTTAGAACACTTTAAAGAATTTATTCCTGTTGAAAATTTAATTTAAAGTTAATTTTTGAATAAGGTAGACAACTGTTAGTTAACAAAATTGTTTCAAACTTTTGTCTTCATTGTACATTAAAAAAAAATAATTGTCGTATAAGTTTTTCGTTTCGCGAAGCTCTTCTTATATACATACCTAACAAGATTACGCCATAATTTTTTTAAAAATTTTATGGCGTTATCTTGTTAAGTATGTATATAAAAAGGGGTTCACAAAGCGAAAAATTTAAACGACAACTTTTTAAGCATTTTTTTTGATATACAATGAGGACATAAAATTGATTAAATAATTCAGTGTACGAAACAAGAATATTTCAGGTAAATTTCTGAAGTGTACGAAACGCGAGTGTACGAAACAAGAATAAATCTATATTGGAATACCTCTTAACGTAGAAGAGATCCGGGGGTACCCCGTCCTGGTTAGCCACCCGTCTGGCTCCACTTGTAAATTGCAAATTACGGTAGGCCTACGTATTATAGCGATCATATAATTTTTTAGAAATAACTAATGCCTAACCAAATACAATAGGCATCATAAAAAGTTTTTACATAAAATCTAACTAACTACCATAACAATAGTTACGTTCTTCCATTTTCAACCCGTTTATTTTTTAATTTTTCCCCTTTTTTTGGCTTTTCGCCCCTCTCATAATCCGCCATTGAAAAGATTTAGTATCACAAAGCGTATTTAATGAATGGATTAAGCGATCGGGTGAAAATTATAATCCTCACTTAAATAGCAAAATATGAAATAACCATTCATTTTACGAGTAATGATTTTGAGAAGACCTACAAAATTAACAGGTTAATAAGCATCATAAAAGTTTTTACATAAAATCTAACTAAGTACCATAACAATAGTTAGTTCTTCATTTTCAACCCGTTTATTTTTTAATTTTCTGGCTTTGCCCTCTCGAATCCGCATTGAAAAGATTTAGTATCACAAAGCGTATTTAATGAATGGATTAAGCGATGTGATACGGGTGAAAATTATAATCCTCACTTAAATAGCAAAATATGAAATAATCCATTCATTTTACGAGTAATGATTTTGAGAGAGACCTACAAAATTAACTATTAGGTTAATAAAGTTTATTATTATTATTATTATCATTTGCTTCATTTGCCTTGTCTGGTGTGTTAATTTAATATTTATGCAGAGTATTTATGTAGTAATTTTAAAAATTTGTTATTTTTACGATTACCTCTTAGGAAAATTTTGAAGAAAACTGCTGTGCCAACTTTACATTTGCAACATGCAAAATCTGTCATGTCTTAGAAAAAGATTTTTTTAACCCTTTAACAAAAGTAATTGCTAGAAATGTCTTAGGAGGTAGCAGTGCTGCCAATAGGCAGCCAAGCACAAGTCTTGAAGAAATAAAACACACACAGCTATCTTCTAAGGTGATATACGTAAGAAAATCTTACCTACAAATAAAATTACTTCAAAAATAATTGTTGAAGAAATAAATGCCATCTATTTCTATAGAAATGCATAGAAATGCCCTTACCTGCACTTGGAAAAAGTAAATTATAAATTTTTGTATAAAGAGATTTTAATGAAATATAATGCACTGAATACAATAGAACAATAATTAATCGGATCGGGTATAATAGGAATAAACAGCTTTATATCAAGACAGGTAAGGGAAAAAATCGGGAATAGCAGCAATTTTACTGAAAAAAGTTTTGTCAAAGAATCAAATAGCTTTGTTTCTTAACAAGAAGAAAAGGGTTATTTGGACTCAACAAAAAATTGTCATTGCATTTAATAGAAGATGTTACAGTAAAAAATGTTATTTATATATAAGGCAGAAACTGATGCATTATCCCATACCTGCATTATCGACTTTGAGAAAATGAGCTTCTAAAATAAATGTCAGTTACACGTCGTTGTCGTGGATTGGCCCAGTAGGATCTTTTGGAACATGCGCTAGAGTTGCTGGTTATCGGCAACTCTTGTTGCCACCGTATGGAATGGGATCCGAAGCTAAGATAAGCACAAGGCTTAACTCAAGGTGTTAGCATACCGTGCTGATGAGTGAATGACATCCTGTGCCTTAAACAGGTGCCTCCAACGATGCCTCTGAGGTACAGGGCGACCTCTCAGAGTATATAGCCTTACTGCGCTAATGCGGGGCTCGGCCGTGGTGGACTATTACTTTCCTACCATTTGTATAGAAAAAAAAAGTGAGAAAGGTGGCTGACCGAAACGGAGAAATCCGTTTTGAGGAGTGCCACTTAAGGTCACAAGCAGACAAAGGTGCGCCGACCGAAACGGGTGAATCCGTTTCGAAAGGTGCCCCTGAAGTCAGCGGCGCCTGTTTAACGGGGAAGGGCTAATCCATCCCGAACAAACAGGTGCTTAGAAAGGTATCCCTGAATCCAAACAGAAGGCGGACAGAACCGCCTTTATAGGGAAAAGGGTTTCCTGGCTTTAAACAGAAAGCGGATAGGACCGTTTTCATAGGGTAAGGCCGGAGATGCGGCCTCAGAAAGAACATCTGGATCCTCTAACAAGGACCTGGTAGCTACCCACTTCGCTAGACCGGGAGGGGAGGGAATGACGGATCTAACCGTCTGCCCGTCATACTCTCCAGGAGACATAAGAACACATCAGAACACATACTGTTCTCGTGTCCGGTAGCGACACGAGTAAGAGGAGATGTAAGAACTCTCTCCCAATCTGGTATCGGATTCATTAGAAGTCCGATCCCATTGGGAGAAATATAAAAAGGTGTGAGCCACAATAGACCGAGCGGTCGCAGTGGAGGGCGTAAAAAGTCCACTCACTTTAAACCTAAAACCTAAACCTAAACCTGCTAATGTTAAAGTTAAGAGGGAAATCATCTACTTCATTTGAGAAAATAGTTGTACCTGCTTTACTGGTACCTTGTAGTCAAATGCAAGTTGTGATGGACAGAGGCTTATTGTCCAATTGGGAACAACCCGTATCCATAGGTTTTGATCAAAAAATGACAAAAGATATTTTAAATAATATAATTAAAAAGCTTCATAATATTTCATTTAATGTTGATGCTATTTTTAGTAATATTGAAAAAACTTTTTTTAATAATCAATAACAAAAAGTATTATCTTTGTATTTGCTAATGCTTCTTATTTGTTAAACTGGCTCCTTGATGTTGGCTTTGAACTTAAAGATGAAACTTTAATAACCCAGAAACCTTTAAAAACCCTAGTCTCTTTAACAGATACTAAAGTAAATGTTTGTTGGAAACTAAAAAGAAAACCTATTGAATGTGAAAAAAGCCAAAGGCAAAATGTTAGACTTACGGCAGAATTATTATCAAATACAGTATCTACTGCCTTATTTTGCTATGAACCAGGAGAAAATAATAAAAAAATGGCCAAAGATTTAAAATAATTTATTAAAAATGTAAATATTTGGTTTGATATTTATAATAGCCATTTAGCAAAAGGTAAAGGCGCGAATTATAGTTCCATGAACCCACAAAATCAGCAGAATTGCAGTAACCGCTGACCCAGCTAAAACTGCAACGTTAGCAATAAATTATATATAAATAGTAAGCTTGTAATAGATTTAAGTTAGTTCCAATTTATATTGTGTACTTGTTATTATAAGTATATTATACTGTAATTTTTAATAAAGGTCTTTTTAAAAAGTACCTTTGACCTTTGCAACCCTTAACTGGCGCAGTCGGTAGAATAGTGGAAGAGTCTGCCCTTAGATCCTCGTCGTTTTTAGCGTTTATCCACTAATTTTCAAGAATCTATCTTCCAGGAAACAATCAAGAAGTTCGCCTACGAAGACTAGTGATAGTGTTTAGTGCCAAAATTTGCAGCAAAAATTAACTTTTAAACTGCAAATTATTTTAAATAAAGTGTAATTTAAGTATTTAGTTGAACGGATATGCAACATAGCATCATCCTTATATTGTAAGTAATTTATGTCGGAAGTACAGGACTTACTCTCACAACTTAGTGCCCTTAGTGTTAACGAAGTTTTACCCACTACTAACCCTCAGACTCAACAAACTACCCCAATTACCATGGCTACACCACCAGAATTTGACATCAAGAACCTGAGCATCGAACTTTTTAACTTTATCCAAACTCTGCTGTTGAATCACTACTGGAACACTGCCGACATTAACTGCTTTCAAAATCACATAATATTTCAAGGAATTTTAAGCAAGTTAAGAGGAAGAGCTAGAGAAGTAATCTCGATCTATGGCTGTCTTAACTGGCCCACTATGAAAGAAACACTCATCCAGAACTTTGGAGATCAAAGAAACGAAAACTCGCTTACCAGAGACCTCGTTAATCTACGCCAAGGCCCTAATAAAATCCCACAACAGTTCCATGCAAAAGTTATGAGTCTACTTAACACCATATCAAACTATGTCGGACTACACAGTAACAACGAAACCGTAAAGGCAAGCACAAAGAACTTTTACCTCTTGGATCAACTATTAGAGCCATGCGACCAACAGATCTTGCTATTGCCATGAAGTATATACAGGAAGAACACAACATTCGGTACCTCCAGAAAAATGCAAGTATTTCTTCTACTCCAACTAACAGAACTGCTTTCCAACCAAACCCGCAACCGTCATTCCAGCTTGCACCTACCCAGTGGCGACCATTCGAACTAAGACAAAATATCCAACAGCAAGCACCGTGGACAGCCCTACCATTTAGACCACAAGGACCAGCGTTCAAGTCACAACCTCAGCAAAACTTCCCTTCATCACAATCGTTCAATAGACCAAGGCCTGTTATTCAACCACCTAGATTCCAACCAAGCCAACCTATGAATAGACCAATCCAACATAACGTTTGGGCCAATCCACCTGGACCATCTCACCAACCAAAGCCAACCCCTATGAGCACTACTTCGAGAGCTGTTACACAGAACAAAGCTCCAAACTTCCGGCCTCCACAACAATCTAACCCTAAGTACACTTTTGAAGAACTTTTTAATATTGAACAAGACGAAGCCTGTCAATACAACTCCTATGGCTATCCCGAAGAAGACACATGGGGCTACAACAACCAAGAAGTCCATCATGCTTATGAACAGGAGTATCTTGAAGATTTTCAATACGAAGCCGAAGAAGTAAATTTTCAAGAAGATCCAAGAACAAACGGAGAAACATAGTTGAGCTACATAGCTATACAGACAAAAAGGAGCTTCCCTACATATCAATCTCTAATCCACCCCTTAAGCTTCTAATCGACACCGGCGCTACAAAATCCTTTCTTAATCCAGACATTGCTTTTAAGTACTATCGAAACAATATCCAACACGAACCTTTCGTTGTTACTTCCATATGCCAAAACCACTCACAAGACTATTGTGCCGAAATCCCTATCTTCTCTGAATTCAACTCGAATGCCCAAATCAAATTTTATCTTTTTAAATTTCACCAAACCTTCGATGGCCTCATTGGCCTGGATAATTTAAAGCTCCTTAAAGCTAGACTAGATCTACCAGCCTCCAAACTTTTTACCGAACACTCAGTCCTACCTATTGAGTATTATGAAACAAATAAAACTCAATTTTATTCCATCCAACTAGAACCCCATTCAATAACCCAAGTTAGACTTCCTGTAAAACAAAACCATGGAACGATTATGCTTCCAAGACAAAGACTTCAAGCAGCAACTGTAAGAGAAACTCTCACAGCAGCAAGTAATTAACTAGCCTGGACAGATTTAATCAATACTACTGACGATCCAATACAAATCGCCCTAACAGAACCAATAGAAAGCCGCGAAATTGATCTGGACCAATTCTACTTATACACAGCGGATATCTTACCCCAAGAATCTCAGGACCAATTTAAACAGGAAGAAAATCCACCCATTTGTACAGATCATCTGAACCCAGAAGAAGAAAGAGTTATAAGAAAATTGTGTAAAAAGTATGCTAGCATCTTTCACTATCCAGATTCTCCACTGACCTTTACCAACCAAATAAAGCATCACATACGAACAAAAGATGAGATTCCAGTCTTTACGAGGTCATATCGATACCCACATGTCCACAAAGAAGAAGTAAAAAAACAAATTTCATCCATGTTGGACCAAGGAATCATAAGACCAAGCCAATCACCCTGGTCATCACTTATATGGGTGGTTCCAAAGAAACCTGATGCCTCTGGAAAAATCAAATGGCGCATTGTAGTGGACTACAGAAAAGTAAACGAGAAAACAATTGATGATAGATACCCAATCCCTAACATAACGGACATCTTGGACAAACTTGGCAGATGCCAGTACTTCACAACTCTTGACCTCGCAAGTGGATTTCATCAAATCGAAATGGCAGCAGAAGACGTCCAGAAAACTGCCTTTAACGTAGAAAATGGCCACTACGAATACGTAAGAATGCCATTTGGATTGAAAAATGCACCAGCAACTTTCCAACGAGTGATGGACAATGTACTAAAAAGTCTTCAAGGAGTCATATGCTTGGTATACATGGACGACATTATTATCTTCAGTACATCTCTTCAAGAACACATGGTTAATCTGTCAAAAGTATTTCAACGCCTGCAAGAAACTGGTTTCAAAATTCAAATTGACAAATGTGAATTCCTGAAAAAGGAAGTTTACTTTCTGGGTCACATCGTCACTCCTGATGGTATAAAACCAAATCCAGACAAGATTAAAGCTATTATGGATAATAGCTTATTCCTAAAATAGCAAAAGAAATAAGAGGATTTCTAGGTCTTCTTGGCTATCATAAAAAGTTTATTAAAGATTTTGCCAAGATTACGAAGCCACTCATGTCTTGCCTCAAGAAAGATGTCAAAATCGAGCACACTCAACAATTTCTAAACTGTATAGAAATTTGTAAAAGTCTGCTCACAAATGAGCCTCTTCTCCAATATCCAGACTTCTCCAAACCATTTAACCTCACCACAGATGCAAGCAACTTCGCAATTGGCGCCGTTCTTTCACAAGGTCCTATTGGCAGTGACAAACCAATCGCATACGCATCCAGAACTCTAAACGAAACGGAACTCAAATATTCTACTATCGAAAAGGAAATGCTAGCTATTGTTTGGGCTACAAAGTACTTCAGACCCTATCTGTTTGGCCGAAAATTCAAAATTCTATCTGACCACCACAAGACCCAAACTCCAAACTAGTCAGATGGCGACTAAAACTAGAAGAATTTGACTACGAAGTTGTATACAAAAAAGGTAAAGCCAATACCAACGCTGACGCTCTTTCCAGAGTAGAAATTCACACAAAAGAAACGTTTAATGGACCCTCCGACTATTTACAGTTTCCAACTCTCGACGACTTAGTAGACATCGAAAACGACAGATCATCCTTGTTCAACAATCCTGGATCGATGCTCGACCTAGTGGAATTAGCAACAAGTAATCCAGTTACCACAGCAAAACTTGAACGTTATAAAAGAGATTATGGACGAAGACAACAAAGCTAGACAAAAGGAAAACAATTCCAAAAACAACATGGAGAACGATGACGAAACCAGACATACAACACAAGAAGATCCTATACAAGGAATACCTATAAGCGAAAAACCATTAAATTACTATAATAATCAAATTATTCTTAAAACTGTTAACTACAATCCTGCAAAACCAGGAAAGGAACAACTCTTTGCCAACAAAATTCGACTTCATGTACAATTTGGAAAGGATAACTTAGAAAAGGATATTATTCAATTTTTTAAAGAATACATCGATCCCAAAAAGAAATATGCCATTCTCTTTAAAGATGATAACTGATATACATCTTTGTCCAACAAGTTTTGATCTAGTAAAACGTAACATCCTACTGGAAGATGTTAATAGCGAAAAGAACAAAAGCAAATTATCTCCGACTACCACCAAGGCAAAACAAACCATAGAGGCATTTCCGAAACCGAAAACCAGATTCGACGCAAATACTTCTGGCCAAATCTTAAAAAGGACATAGAAGAAGTAATCAACCTTTGCGACATCTGTCAAAGCAACAAATATGACAGAAATCCTGCAAAACCAAAATTTATGCTGACACCAACACCAACCAAACCTCTTGAAATAGTCCATCTAGACACCTTTCAAGCCGGGGGCCAAAAATTTCTCACCATTATTGATGCCTTTTCCAAATACGGTCAGGCATATCCAATAGAAGGATCAAATGCAGTCAATGTCCTTAATGCCCTCCTAATCTTCATTACTCACCATGGAATACCCCACATAATAGTCTCCGATAGTGGAACTGAATTTAAAAATGGCCTTATGCAAGAATTCGTAGATACTCACAAAATTCTGATCCATTACACCACCGCAGATAATCCACAATCCAATGGAATGATTGAGCGATTCCATTCAACAATCATAGAACACCTTGGGATACTACGGGAAAAAAAGAAATCTCTTGAAGTCAAAGAACAAATGCCCTATGCCATCCTAGGATACAACAACTCCATACATTATATGACTAACAAGCGACCTATGGATGTTTTGAATGGCCACTTAGATGCTCAGGATCCATTTGACGTCGACATTGAAAAAACTCTTATCAACAATTATACTCAGCAACACCGAGAAAAAACAAAAACCATTTATAAAGAGCTAAATAAAAAATTACAAGGCACCAAAGAAAAATACATCGAAAAGAGAAACGCCAAAAGACAAGTTCCCATATCTTACAAACCAAGCACCAAAATATATACCCGGAAAACGATCAAATGAAACAAACTCCTTCCAAGCTTTTCCCCCAAAACCATTAAAACTGACAACATCGTGACTATCGACACACAAGACACGACAGTTCACAAAAAGAACATAAAGAATCATCCTCATAAAAGAACTAATACAAAAAATACTTTGCAGATGTACTTTAACCGGAGTCCAAGAAATCCTAATCCAGGACCTCAAGGACAACCCAGGAATCCTTCCCCTCAAGCTGGGCCAAGCCAGGATCCAAACTAGCACCCACGATTTTATACACTACTTCGACCTTTAGCCAATAGTAGCAGAAGTCGACCTACTAGAAGCACAATATAAAGCTGTTACTAATGCAATCATAAACGGACTAAGCCATCCATACTTCACAAGTCTACATAATTTCGACCAAAGCCTGCAGTACCTTTTAAAATCCGCACAAGAAAAACTCAGCACTATCTATCCCCTATACAGATCCAAAAGAGGACTCCTTAATGGGCTAGGAAGCATAGTGAAAACCATATCAGGAAACCTGGACCAAGAGGACGCTATAAAATACGACAACGCCATTGCATCTCTTCAACAAAACCAGAATAATATCATCACACAAGTAAACCATCATATGAGCCTAAACAAGAAAGTCATGGATAATTTTAACAAAACTATAACCCTTATAAGCCATAATGAAGAAACCATTGAAATAGAAACAAACAAGTCAGCTCTGAACTTAATAAATTCATTTTTGACTTTAATCACTTTTTACAAACAAGAAACATACTGGATCAACTGAACCTGGCACTTCAAGTTGTCTTACAAATCCTCAACGACCTAGAGGCAGCTATGACATTTACAAGACTAAATACCCTTCACAACAGCCTTATTAAACCAGAAGAATTAAAATGGACCATCCAGAAAGCCAACTTTTATATACTCAAGATGAAGACCTGGCAAAATACTATGATGTCATCACCGTGGACGGATCCAGACCTCCGAAGGCAAGATGCGCTTTTAAGGGAATACAGAAAAATAGTGCATGACCCCGAACTCCCAGCCAATTCTGATATAAATGACCTGCGAATAAACAGACTTCGATCTTGACACCCCCCTCTGAGGGAAGCTAGTTTACTTCACGCTAAAGATTTCAACATCACCGAAGCCTGGAGAGAGAGATGGGAGAGAAATGCACCAACCGAAAGCCTGATGATACCGTGCATAACGGAGAAGCCAACGGGTTTTGACCTACCATGAAAAACTTGGGCACATTAAACCGAATCCGGACGAGCCATGAGACGATTTCTCCACGTTTTGGTAGGTACTTTGGTTGGTCAGAAATAGTGATGAGATAATTCGAATTAAAAATAATCGATAATCCGATTATTGAAATAACCGCTATCATGCGATTATTCAGATTTAATTTTTTTTTGATTTAAATTTTATTTTTCGTAATTCAAATTAAATCTGAATAATCGCATGATAGTGGTTTTTTGCAATAATCGGATTATCAATTATTTTTAATTCGAATTATCCCATCACTATTTCTGACCAACCAAAGTACCTACCAAAACGTGGCGAAATCGTCTATGGTATTTGCAAAGATTCCCTATTTAAATGGGGGAAAACCCAATTCCCACTGTGTGACTGCAGCGCCGATAGACCAACCGTCAGGCACCTTGTGGAAGAGTGTCCACTAATATCGTACGATGGTGTCCCGGCTGACTTCCTGTTTGCGACTGAAAGTACAAAAGAATATATAAATAACTTAAATGTTTATGATTGTATTCGTTCTATATACTGCTTTTTATGTTTATATACATGTTTACATATATGTTTTATTTCTTCTTGAGATGTGTATAAGTCATACGATAAATAAATAAATAAATCTGTTTACAGAAGTAAACAAACATTTCATGTTTCAGTTCCAACTAACATCCCCTGCCCCGTCGTCATCATGAAAGCGTGTTTTCTTTCTTGGTGGCAAGGTGCAACCTCAATGCCCTGTTTTTTACACACCTTTTTTGCCGAAGTGGATGCACCATGAACCAGATTATCTCTCTTTTTCACCAAGAAGATCTCTAAAGCATTAACTTTAGTGAAGCAAGAACTAATGTGAAAACATTTTATCTGTAGATACAGTTGAGTAAAACCTTTAGTAATCTGTGCAGTTGAGTTTCATTAACTTCTACAAGGGTTGCATTCCAGAAACCGAGAGAGCATAGAAATGCAAATGAGTGCATGGCAGTCAAAATATGTCACATCAGTCAAAAGCTGTTCCAGAACATACAGGATTTCAAAATAATGGTTATTTATCACATTAACTGCATAATCTCTGGCGCTCCGGCGAGTATCGATCAAACGATTTACGCCTTGTTTCGTTACAGTAGTCAGGGCGTCCCAACGATGAATGGACGATGAGAAAAACACGAAAAATACGAAAGCAAGTTCCAAGGTACCAAAAAAAATGATTACAACAATGGCAACCGATGCAGCATGTACTCCAACCAGGTTTAGGGAATGATTTGTGCATGCCACAAACTGTGCCTTCGGATTGGCCTCTTTAATCCGTGCTTAAACTCCACCGTGTACACCAGGCATAACCGCTGCGTTGCCATGCGCTTATCCTCTACAGTTTTGTATATCCAGTCTGTCTGATGTAATCTTGTCTACAAATATCTTAAATAGTTGCTTTGCATTTTTTCCTTCGCTTTTATAAGGTCGACAAAAGACTCCACCACCTCTACTTTGCCTTCTTCACACTTCACAGATCGTAGCATCTGAGTAACTTGATCTTCATAAGACAAATCTGATGTGCTGTCAAAAATTAAAATCAAAAATTATTTGGATTCTTTCACCTGCCTAATAACTTTCCCGCGAACTTGATCCGCGAAACTTGGATAAATTCTTTTTGTGTCTAGGGTGACAGATACAAGACTTGAATTTTGCTTCTAAGCTTAATCTTCGTAACATGTTTGCAAAATATCGCGTCGTACTTTGCCAAAAGCATCTCGAGTTCAAGAAAGTTGTCTCTGTTTTCACTTGCAACGTTTTTATTGGGTGATTCACGATGCCCACGTAGTGCTAAGTTTTGCTTCGCCAAAAACCGAATCATGTAGAGCAATCTTATTAAAATATCCTTCCACATCTTTGCGTGCATATGGTATAGCTCTGCTTTATCGATCGTTGCTCCCTGGTTGATCTTTATTTCTAACCCTCCACTTAAACAAGTTGTCATTGAGTACTTTGCTGGACTCATGTTCATACACCTTTGGATTAATTTTTCAATATAAGTTAAACCCATTCGTGTTGTTGATTCCTGAACCAGTGGCCTTTGCTGGCGTATATTTTTTTCATGATTTGGTAGTTCGCGGTTGAACCAGTCCCGGGTTAATTTTCTTGTTTGTCCTTTTGTTGAGGTTTCTTGACGACTGACTCCTCCACAGCTGGCCATTTACCGACATCTTTTAAAACCTTACGTTATGTTAGAACAAGATCAGCTTGAGCTTTATCTTTTAAAACATCAGTTAGTCCACCTGAGTTAGAACTCCCTTGTCTAAAAAGTTCTTCAGGTCCGTCAGGCGAATTTAATAAAATCAGAGTTAAAGCTTGTTTTGATGTTGTGTTGGTTTAATTTGGGTCGTCTTGAATGTTACGGACTGATTAACCAGCACTTTTAAGAAATTTTAACACTGAACCCCTGTCTCTCTGCTCTCTTTTTTCCTTCTCCTTCCACTTTTTTCTAAAGGATGCTTCACTTTCATTGACTCTCCTCATAGTATATTGTTGCTATGTTTTAAGAACTGCGAACGTCACGTTTTCTTAGACCCCCCCGACCCCTCTTGTTACACTTAGTTTATCCAAGCTAACATTTTTGCGTTGGCTTACATGAATCAGGCTGTTCCAAAAACAAAAATCACTAGACTCAGCGTCAAAATCAGCTGATTGACGCTTATCCCCCAGTAATGGATTAAAGGAGTTTCAATTTTCTTGTTAAATTTTTCTTGTGTTTGGTTGTGTTATTTCGTGTTTAAAAGTAATTAGTCAGATTAAAGATTATTGTGCAGTGTTTTTATATTTTGGTGTAGACTATTTGACATTTTTTAATATTACATAATTTATTTTATTTTGTAGTAAGTTTAAGTTATTTTTATTGGTTTAAAGAAAAAACCACTAGAATAGATATTTTTTAGAGTATGGATCACAGTGATTACTGTATTTCCAGTTCGAAAAAGCTTCTAAACCCACTTCAGAGCTGTGATCAGTCGAAGGTATGAAAATATAACTTAATATATATGCAATAGTGATCTTGCATAAGGTAAAATTACTTGTTTTAGTAGTATCATAATCCAAAAAGACATCCTCAGATGTGCTAAATGTTGTAAATAAATTTATGTATGTATTTTTTAGGATCCTAGTCATGCAACAGAGGATAATTCCCATTTGCAAAACATAGTGGCAGCTGCTGACAATGTAAGTTGAAAGCAAAATATAAAATTTATAAATAACTTAAGTTTTAAAATGCTAAAAGACCAGAAAATTGTGTTACTTAATATTTTGTAGAAAAGCCAACAAAATGAAGTTATTTTTGACTCGTTAACTTTGCAAACACTAAGTCAAATCAATACAAGTATGAAATAAGATACTATAATTGCAACTAGCAAATCTTAAAGAATAAAGTAAAGCATGCATGCTTCATGCCTACTATTTAGCTTAGTCCCTTCTCAGTGAAATCGCTTGCCCCTGCAGTGGGGCCTTAAAAAAGTAATGATGTTGTGTTTTACTTGCCCAGTGAAAAGCTGTTGCTAGTTTTTAGTTTAGCTTGTGAGTTGCTATGCTTTGCTATGCTGTTTATTTACAATGGGATTTATAAAATTGTTTTAGTCTGCAACTCATCACTTGTACGTGCAGGGGAATAGTACTGCTCAGAAGATGCTACACAATGTTTTAAGTTTTTTAAAACTCACTTTGTGGGCGATGAAAATGCTGCTCTTCAAGTAAGTATTTTGTTTGTTTATGTTCTAAAATCCATTATATTTAATTTTTTTGTATGTATGTAATTATGTATGTATTTACGTATATAAAATACAACAGAAATAGGATTAGCAATTCATTTTTATTTAATTTTTTGTTTGTTAAGAAAACCCACTCGTAACTTGTTAATTGTGATTAACTTTTTTTTTCTAAAAATTATATTATTAAGTATGCTGGATTTGTCACAATAAGCTTCCTTAGAACTTAATTGAAAAAGAGAATGTAGATACTAAGGGGCTTTATGTTTTCTAGTGTGCATACCTGAAATAAAATAAAATCATTGGGCTTGTTTTACTGGTTATCATAATAACCAGTAGTATCTGCTTTCTTAACTACCAGCAACCCGGCACACTGATTCTATTTTATATGAAGAACATACACACTAGACAAGATATAATCTAAAATCTATTAAATATCCTCCACAGAGTTTTAATAGTAGCTCATTGTGACATACCCAGTATACACATACAGTATGAGCCATGTGAATTATACAGAGTTTTCAAAAAGTATGAAAATGTGACCCTACAATGTAAAAAATGTATAAAGTCATTGTTTTTAGGGCAGCAGAAAATAGTACAGGATTAAAAGCTAATTACATAAAAAAGCATGATTTGGCTGTTTTCCATATGCTGCAAATAAGGCTCTCACTGTATATATTTTGTCTAAAACTGAATTATACTTGCATGGCAAAAATCTTTAAATGAGTTTTGAGTAACAATATAAATAAATAAGATAAAATATGTACATACATAATACATAGGTACCTACTATTTATTTTAGATAACGTCTGCTGCAACTGGTGTTAGTCTTGCTAATGTAAAAAAATATAAGGATGGACCTTGTGGAGACATTATAAGTACTCTTAAAAGAAAAAGGACCAAGCCAGCTACTGATGTCAGCAACTCTGTTGGCTACGAAATTCGTCATGAAATATATGACATGTATGTTAAAAGTGAGTAGGTATTTAACTGCCGCAACTAATATTTATTTTTAATTTAAATTTTTATTTCTACAGCCTTCAACAAAGAATTCGGGTTGATGCATCTACACAAGGCAACTTCCTAGATGTGGGCTGCAAAGTTTGTTTTTTTCTTTTTAGATTTGTGAAAAGGAACTACTTGTACGGTTTTGCATAAGTATGAAAATGATAAATTTATTTTTAAAACAGGTATAAGGTAAGACAGCTAAGCTTTTGGGCTTGGAATATAAAATTTAATTTTTTTCTTTACCTCATTATGATATTCTTACATATAATATTAGTTAACAACACCAAGTATTTTTTGGAGGGTGCTAGTCACAGTTTTTGTATTTCATTTTTTGGTGTATTGGTTTTCTTTTTCCAAATAATAATCTATTAGCCGTGGACATACACACAGACATTTGAGAAGAAACAGCTTTGATGGGTACCTATAGTCACACAATTTGTACTTTTGAAGATATATACTGGCAAGCTGATATATTAAAGCATTACTTATTTTTAGAACATTCTAAACATGGTCACAGAAAGTTATGGTATCTACAGAATTTTAAAATGTTTCAAAATTTGGTTAAGTTTGGGAAATCGAAATTTTAATTTTGGGTTTAATATTTTAAGCATCTTTTATGTTTTCTAAAATTCTAACAATTGCATCTGTTCTAGGACAAGGTACTTATTTTTTTTTAGGTTTATATTGTCAGTTATAATTTTATACAAGCCCAACTCAAGATTTATTAATGATTTTGAAATAACTTGCATAATTTACTCTCCGTATTAATTTAAAAAGTAATGTATTACTTGTTTTTGAAAACTGGGTAATTGGGTAAAAAAAGATGTTTTTGTTATTATTTAAAAAAATAGATAAGGGGCCATCCATAAATTACGTACGGGGGAGGGTGTAGAGGATTGTGACATTGTGTGACAAGGGGTAGGGGGGGTCATCAGCTTTGTGACGTCACATGTAAAAATCTAAATTATTAAAACGCAAAACTTAAATGTAGATGAAAACCCCAAGAATTGTACCAACTCTTTCTATGTGCTTATTATTTATATAAGTTTTGATTATATGTAAAATCTTAAAATGTGTGACGTCACACTAGGGGGAGGAAGTCTCATAAATGTGACAGGGACGGGGAGAGGGGGGGGTGAAAAAATCATGAAATTTGTGTAACGTAATTTATGGATGGCCTCTAAGGTAAATGAATTAATACAAAAAAATGGCGAATGTGGATAAGAATCTTAAAAATCATCTCTACTCCCAAGATGATTGTTTAGGACCATCAATGTCAGTAGTTCAATATTTTTCTGCAATTAAAAAGCACAATTTAAAATAATAATATTATTCCTGGACAGAATACGAGGCCACACAGTAATTTTGAAGGTTTCATTAATATTGTATGGTTTTTGCTTAGGTTTACCTGTTACATTAGACACTCTTCATGCTAGCCTAGTGGAGAAACAGAAATATTTTAACTGTAGGAGCAGCCTTGCCCAGGTTCTAAAAACCTTGGTTTTTCCTACAAAAAGGATTCAAACAGGCGAAGCTTAATGGAAAAACCAACTGTGCAACGCATGAGAAGGGAATTTTTAAAAAAATTTATGGAAAATGAAGATTTGGGAGAAAACAAAAATCTGTGCGTATTTCTGGATGAAACCTGGATTTTCTCCAACGGCTCTTTTCGCAGGTCTTGGCAGGATGACGATATAAGATCTGTCAGAAAAACATCTGGTGAAGGAGCTCGGTAATTACTTTAGCTAGACTTACTTAAAATGCAAATTAATCTTTAAAAAATTATATTTTAGTGGAAAGGTAAAACATTCCCATCACTTATTATAATCTAGAAAAAAAGTACTTTCCTACACTTAAGGCAAAATTAAGACTAGTATCTGCGTCGTGCAGATTGCATACGTTTTTCTTTCGTCATTGCATACATTTGCTTTTCTCATAAAAACCCCTGATGGACACTGCCATTTCTAAAGCCTAAAACACGACCTTCAACGTTTTTGTTACAATTTATTTTATAAAATTATAGGGGCCTCTTATTGTGTTAATGATACTTTGAATAAATAAATGATTATTACTGTTCTGTTTTATTTATTTTATTATTTAATATAGGAAGCAGCTAAAGAAGTTATATCAGATGAAATAAATCGACTTATCTTCAGGCATCTTTAAAAAATAGTAAAATTGCATAATAAGGGATATTGAAATATCCCTTATAGTGAGATATTTTATCAGGATATTTCAATTCAACTGTGAAATTAAGAGTTTTCCTGCAAATATAACAAAACATAACAGGTCTGTTATTCAGAAATAATGTACACTATTTCACTTTTTTTTACGTACCTAAGAGTTCTTATTGAAGGTTTATTTTAGGACTAATTGTGTACAAAAAGTGTAAAATAGTGTAAACTATTTCTAAATAATAAACACTTAACAAATAACTATTAATCTGCACTATATAGGCTCGTTCTATTGTCAGTAAGGCAATAAAAAATAGACACTGCTTCAGATTCCTCAAGTTCTTTTCCATGTAGCAGAAACGGAACTTTTTATTTTGTATCTTAGCGAAAATGATAATTTTTAATAAAAATTTAGTTATTGTAATCTCACAATTTTTTTTTAAGATATTAAAATTTTGAAACTCCCTTTCCTCAGTACGGTCCTGACTAAAATTCTTAGATCAGCCAACTTAAATCTGAAAAACAAAATTTACTAACATGTAGGGATATTCGCATTGCCAACCTAAAAATGTTAGCTTGGACCAAGGGTAGTAAACTTAACAAGGAGTGCTCGATTTTTACTATTTGTCCGCAGATATAGGTTATGTTTGGACGTCACCAGTTTGCCCAGAAGGCAGATTTATTTTATTAATTTTTGTTAAATATTCAACTTTTAAAAACTATTTTGGATATGTACTTACTATTAGAACTGTAATGTATAATATTTTTTAAAAATTAAGACTTTATATTACTTGTAAACAAAACAAACAGGCAAACAGATTACGTCACAAATACCGAATTGACATTTAAATTGGTTTATATGGGCTTAAATCAAGGGTAGTAAACTTAACAAGGAGTGCTCGATTTTTACTATTTGTCCGCAGATATAGGTTATGTTTGGACGTCACCCGTTTGCCCATTTTGCCCAGAAGGCAGATTTATTTTATTAATTTTTGTTCAATATTCAACTTTTAAAAACTATTTTGGATATGTACTTACTATTAGAACTGTAATGTATGATATTTTTTAAAAATTAAGACTTTATATTACTTGTAAACAAAACAAACAGGCAAACAGATTACGTCACAAATACCGAATTGACATTTAAATTGATTTATATGGGATCGAGCACTCCTTGTTAGGTTTATCACCCTTGGGCTTAAATGGGATCGAGCACTCCTTGTTAGGTTTATTACCCTTGAGCTTGGACAGACTATAGTTGCGTTTTACGACATACAATTTACAGGCTCTTTTAGATAAGTGGGACTTCCCACAGTCACACTCGACATACCGTGATTTTTCTTCGTCTCCGCACGCTTGTTTGCACTGTCATATGACAAGGCCTTCTATATAATAGTAGCATGGATTTTAAAGACCCGTTCTAAACCAATAAGGTTGTTTTAAACTTCACCTAATATATTGCGGTCAAGGTCATTGGTTCTCATTGGTTCGCTTAGCTACACCAGTGCCTCCTATTGAATGCTAATCTGGGGCCACTTTTTATGCAAAACAGCCATAAGAGAGTGTCCTCCTTTACCTCTCTAAGTAGGTATATGCTCGAAGCATTTATAACAGACTAACCCTACTAATGGAATACGCTATTAAAATTTTATCGATAGTCGAAATTGTTGCGTTATCGATAGTTTTCAACCTCTATTTTAAACAGATTTGCTAAAAAATGTGTTGTAAAACTTAATTAAACATTAAAAAAAAAGGATTAGGATTAATCATACATTTTTTCACAAATTATCATTGTGATACGTTCTCTTAAAATCGATATTATTGTTTGATGTTATGAAGTTGAAGTAGTACAAAGTCAAAAGTGGTTTCATCAATTCCACAATATAATAAATTAATTTTTTGATAATATTCCTTAATTTTACCGGTGTTAAAATGGATCTAAATATTCTTAAACAGTCTCGTACTTTGCATTTATGTTTTGCCATGACGTTTTTTACATCTGGTGTTATTATAAATTTGATACAGGCAGTGTTTTACTTTGGATTGAGGCCCTTCAATAAGAAGCTATACAGAAAAGTAAACTGGTACTTGTGTTATTCAGTATATTCACGTAAGTCTTTCCATAGTTGTGTAAAATTAATTCATTTAAACTACATTATCAGGTATGAGATTACTGCTCGCATAACCGTTTAGATTATCTTAGAACCTCCATCAATAATTAATACAGTAACATACACATAACATTAAGTAAGACATAGGTATTAGACTGCTTCAAACCCCCTATCATTATCAAAAGTAGTAGCATACTGTTATTTTATCCTTTTTTGACACTGCTAAGATTGCTATGAATTGCAGTTTGTTAGGACAATACACCTTTGTACCTTCATGTTCAGGAATTTTACACATTTTCATGATTTATATACCAGTCTTAATTGTTTGCCAAAAACAAAGTATTAAAATAATTTTCAGGGACTTCAAGGTCAATTAATAATGGTTTAAAATGGATAAAAAGTAACCTTTTTTATTACATATAATTATTACAATTTGCATTGCAACTAAACTTTAAACTAGAAACCATACCTAATAAAAATGACTATATTCAAATATTGGGTCTGCAAAGGTGAATTCAGAAAAAATACATTAGTACTTTTTTTTACCAAAAATGCCTTTTTACTTTTTTGTCTCGATGATCACGAATCTAAAATCAGTTTTTTCTGGCGAAGTTTGGTTTTTAAGTTATGGGGCTTCCAAGTGGACTAACCTTAAAATTCTCTCTTCTTACAACTAATTATCTATAAATGGGAACATACAATGGCACTTATATATTAAACAAATGCACTAGAATTTAAAATAATTTATTGTCTATTTTTAGTAAAAATCACCTCAAATGAATCCACTTTTCTTTACCTTGTAAGTATATATGTATGTATATATGATGTATAACTGGTTACCTAATTCAAAATTAGGTTCTAAAAAAATTAAATCTAGAATTATTTGAGGTGTTTTTTGCTAACAATAAGGTTTTGAAAATTTCAGTGTATTTGTTTAATATATAAATGCCCAATCAGTCTATGTTCCCTTTTAATGGTAATCAGTTTCAAGAAGGAGGAATTTTGGGAAAATGTCCATTTTGAGGTTAGTCCACTTAAAGGCCACATAATTACTAAGGGACATACTCGCATTATTTTAAGAATTGGATTATTGCAATATAAATTATTACAATATATTTATAATACATTTTTTATCACGTATTTTACAGCATACAGATCTATATATCATAGGGTAGTCAAGGTAGCTAAGCGATTATATTACAAAAAAAGAATTGGTTACTCACATAATAAACAAAAAGTGTGGAAAATTGTTAATGAACTTAGGGGTAAAAATTGTGTTAATAAAGTTAGTGATACAAAATTAACAGCTAGCCATCTTAATAATTTTTATTGCACTATTGCAGAAAATATATCCAGTAATATACAGAATGACATAAATTTCGAAAACTTCATTAATGATATACATGTGCCTGATACATTCTTTTTCCTACCCACCAATAGTCATGAGATTAAAGAAATAATTTATAAATTAGATAGCAACAAGACGCCGGGGTGGGATGGTATTTCCTGCAAGGTTTTTCGTAATCTTCCTGAGAGTGCGTTACAGGTTCTCGCGGAGGCTATAAATATCTCTTTTGCAGCTGGTGTTTTTCCTGACATCCTAAAAATAGCAAATATTATTCCTCTTTACAAAGATGGGGATGAAGATAACCCTGCAAACTACAGACCGATTGCACTGTTGCCAACTTTGTCGAAAATCATTGAGAGACTCGTTAAAGAACGAATTATTAGTTTTGCAAAAAGAAATGGTATTCTAAGCTCTGTACAATTTGGTTTCTTGGAAGCGAACTCAACCAGTGATGCTATTTTTGATTTTCTGGAGAAACTATCTTGGGATGAATGATCAGGACGCTTCAGCAGCGGTGTTCTGTGATTTGACAAAAGCGTTTGACTGCGTGAATCGCAGGATACTGCTGCACAAGCTGGAGGCATATGGATTCAGGGGAACCAGTTTGAGGTGGTTTGAATCTTATTTGAATAATAGAGTACAATCTGTCTCTTATAAAAATTCAGTATCTGGTCGAGAGATATTAAAGTGTGGTGTGCCTCAGGGGTCAGTCTTGGGACCAATTATGTTCTTGCTCTATATCAACGACATAGCTAAGCTACCGATTTCGGGGCAATTTACGTTATTTGCAGATGACGCAACTATTTTGTGGAGGGGTGCAAATGAGCAAGACCTGGGTAATATTATTAATCGTGATTTGTCTTTGGTGAAAATGTGGTGTGATTCAAACAAATTGTGCTTTATATTTCTAAAACTAATGTTATGTATTTTAAATGTAATGTTTATCCTGTGTATTTAGACAACACTCAACTAAATTATTCAACTGAAAACAAATTTCTAGGATTGTTCATTGATAATAGGCTCAAGTTTGAAAGCCATATTAAACACCTTAATAAAAAGCTGTCCTCAAATTGTTTTGCACTGAGGATAATTTCAAATAACTTGGATAAAAATGTATCAAGACAAGCATATTTTGCATTAATAGAATCCCATTTACGTTATGGCATATGTTTCTGGGGTTCTTGTGCTAAACAGCTAATGCATACAGTATTTGTACTGCAAAAAAGGGCACTCAGGTATATGCATAAAGCCAGACCAAGAGACTCGTGCAAACCTCTTTTTATATCAGGCAATATTTTGACACTACCATCTTTATTTATCCTTGAAACTGTATCTTTAATACACAAAAATATAGGGACACTTTAAGAAAGAATCTAGCCACCTACAATACAAGGCAAACATATACACTTTCACTGCCCATACCAAGATCTTCTCAGGTTCATGACTCGATCGTCTTTAATGGGCGACAGCTTTTAACCATTTGCCTGCTCGAGTGAGAAAGATCTATGATGGTAGAATATTTAAGCGTGAAGTTAAGAAGTTGCTTGTTGCGAGAGCCTATTATGATGTTCGAGAATATTTTGACGAGCAATTTTAACACTATTTGAGTATTGTGATTTTCGGCCTTTAAACAATAGTCACAAGCCAATATGTCGTTTTAACTGTTTTTATTTGTTCTGACTGTTTTTTTTTGTGGGAGAATTTTAACAATATTTAAGGATTGTGATTGTTAGTTTAATGTTTTAATAATAGTTGTAAGTCGACTTGCCGTTTTAACTAACTTATTCTGACTATATATATTATTTATTTAAATAATTATTATTGTTATATGTTATGTTTTATTTTAATTTTTAATGTTTGATGGATGACATGCCACTATTTTATTTTATTTTATTTTATGACATTTGCAAATAACTTGTTTATTTTTTATGACTATGTTTAATTTGTATTCGATTTTATTTGTGATATTTTATTTGTGTTAGCTTTTCACACTTTTATTTAAATTCTAGTAAAATATGTTTATTTTTCAGCTTTGTCAATAAGATTGTTTACCATCTTCAGACAATAAAGCATTTTTTGAGTTTGAGTTTGAATAATCGGATTATCATAATTCGAATTATATAATAAATATTTTTGTAATCATTTTATATTCCTGATTTTTGAATAAATATGTAACTCGATTTCAATGTAACTAAACACTATATACTATAGGTTAATGTGGATAATTGCCATAATTGGATATGCTTCGTGCGATATGAATTCCGATTCCGATTATAATCTAATACATTTTCGCGGCTTGCTTTAATTATTATAATTTAAATAGTTTCTTTTATTCGTTGTCGTGAAACGGAAAACGACGAAAACGTAAAAAAAGAGTGATAAATGCTGATACTGAGTCCACAGTTCACACAGCGGGCATTCCGATTAACATAATTATTTATTATTTTAGATTTTAGTGGCATGAATGATTTTATGATCTTTTTTTTTTTTTTAAAAAGTCTCACCATTGTCGCAACGCGTCATCGATTCTGTGTAATCAGGTTTTTTTTCATAATTCAAATTAAATCTGAATAATCAAATGATAGTTATTATTTTAATAATCGAATTACCGATTATTTTTTATTCGAATTATCCCATCACTAATCATAATTTAAAAACCAGAGGTTGCTAGAAAAAAACTGATTTTAGATTCGTGATCAGCGCCTAAAAAAAACCCGTTTGCAAAAATACCTAAAAATTGGCGTCACATCCGTAAAGTAAAATTTTACCAATTAATGATACCTGCAGGGCCGGATTTAACTTTTTGCGGCCCATAGGCTAATTTATTTTTTCCGCCCCAATATGTCAATATTTTTTGGATATCAGAACGAAAAAATTAGTATTAAAAGAATGTAAACTACACTAGTAATTCTTTTAAAAATTTATTAAACAAATTTAACAATAAAAGTAAAACATGCAAAAAATTAAATAACAATTATTTTAAACAAACAAAATTTCATAATATAAAAACAAAATATAAATTTAAATGTTAAAACAAATAAGTCTTTTTTTTTAACTGAGTGAATTTGGCCGAATTTTTTTATCTTTGCCCTTTTTTTTTTTTTGTTAATTTACCATTACATTTTTTTTTATTAATTGCAAATTTGCCGCCCTAGGCTTCAGCCTACTCAGCCTTTGCGTACCTACTAGGTATAAAATTGTCTAAAATTATTTAGCCAATTTTCAATAACTATTAAAGCAATAATATTAAGTAGATTCAATAATAATGTGTATTTTATTGGCTTGTTTATTGAAAGCTATTTAAAAACTTTAATGACTTTTCCCACAAAAAAATTTAATAACTTCACTCCTGATAAGATGTGAAAAATTTGCTGCATTTGCTCAAGTAAACATATATGCTTAATACTACTACTTGAAAAAAATGTGGAAAATTATTTTTTTATATTAATAGAAAAAAAAAAAACTGCCTCTTTGTTGAAAAGATGTTTGGACAGAAAAGAATCCTCTTCTAAAGTAAAGAAGAGCAATATTACTTTATTACATTATTTTAAATCCCTGAAAAATTTAATTTACGTTACAAATTACAAGATGTTTGGTATAATATTATAGTAGTACTTAGTCTCGGTAGTGGTAGTGTAGTAAGTACCCTTTACTTAATGTGGTGAATCCAAGTCATTTTTCCATGACTGATTTTTAAGAAGGCATCTTAGTGTATGGTTTTCAGGAATGCCCACAAGGTCAATTAATAATGGTTTAAAATGGATAAAAAGTAACTTATTTTTATTACATATAATTCTTACAATTTGCGTCCAACTAAACTTTAAACTAAAAACAATACGTAATAAAAATCCCTATATTTAAAACTTGTGTCTATCTGTGTAGACAGAGTCCACAATATATCCCTCCTTTAAGGCCCACGCAATATAGTCATAATATGCAAGCAAGTTAGAAGTTGCAGATCGCCCCTCATGAAAACCATGTTGGTTAATTATAATTATATTCTTAAATGTACTCTTAAAAAAATCTGCAATGATCTTTGGAATTAAAGAAATCTTAGAAATAGGTCTAGGATTTTTAACCTGACAATGCTTACCACTATTCTTAAAGACTGGCGTTATGTAAGATCGTTTCCATAAATCAGAAAAAGCACCTGTTGTCAATGACTTTTTAAAAAGTAGCCACAAAAGTCTTGTGATATAATAAGCAGGGCTTCTAAGAAATAAGGCTGTTAGGCCATCGGGTTCCGGACCCATACTTAGGTCAATTTCTACCAACCTCTCAAAAACAGTGGGAAAGTCTACAGAATAACTAGATACATTAATACTTAAACATTGAACAGATGAGCAAGGTAGAACTGGTTGTTGATATTGATCATATTCAGTTAGAGCATAATTTTAAAAAATTAAGTAGATTATTGTTTCTATTGTTTCTTGTCAAAAATACCCTACCAGTTATTTGAATTATTTCATTTAAGACACATTATCTGCTGTAGCTGCTGTTAAAGATCGTCAACAGTTACCACATGGTAGAAACGTATTTTTTGCATTTTTCAATAAACTGTATGAAACCAAAAAGCTGCTAACAAACCATTGGAACCAGTCACTTAACAAACTGAAAAATATTCTGACTTTAGTAAAAATTGACGCAACAGTCCACTGATTAAGACTTGATATCCAATGGGCCAAGAAGTAAGAATACATTTCAGTACTAATCAGTTCTGTGATACATTTCACCACCAAAAATTATTTTACTACTTTGTAGAGTGGGTACAGTAAGTACCTAAGACCAGAAAGTTTCCTATTTTACGGTGATCCTATTAGTTTGCATACAAAATCTTCAGACCTCACACAACTAGACTATTGTTTCTGGGTCTGGTTTACAAATGAAGAATACAATTTGAACTCGACACTTGGGATGCACCAAATATTAAACTCCCCATTACCACACTTTAGACACCCACAGTACATTAATACTTGGGCCTTAGCCTTCGTGGACTGTCCCAAGACCCAAGACAAAAAAAACATCTTTTATAAAATGTTGCAGTTATTTTTAAAGAAAGACATGTGAGGAGCCTCTTACTCTCTGCCATATGTGTACAGATTTTATTTTAAGCGCTACACCGTTTTCCGCCGTGTCTCGCTGTGCGTCACAGTGTTTAACAGTGCTCAATGCAGTGGCTTGCAATGCTTTGCATTGTCTTGCAATGCCTCCCAGTGTCTCACAGTATTTTTTTAAAAACTGTGCAATATGTGTACAAGTCAAATCAAATATTCTTTGTTATTAAAAAAAATCTCCTTAACAAAGATTGTATAAATATTATTTAGCAACACATAAAAACCGAATAAGGAGATATAAGTTTTTCAAAACTTGAGAACACAATAGATTTTTATCATATTGGGAAAACTACAAGAGACAAAGCCACTTTCTGAAGATCGATTTTCGAAACAACTGCAACGGTAAAAAAAGATCGCGGCCAACTTTCAGTACACCAATTTATCTCGGGTGTTAGTAAAGATAGAAAAAAAATTATACCTAAATTGAAAATTTATGTAGAAATTTACGTAGAATCCATTTTTTATTTTCTATCAGTAAGGGTTTTAAAGCAAAGTTGCCTTTTGTTAAATGGGATACCCTGTATATTATTTGACTCTTTGTTTCCTAATAAAATTACTTTATTAATACCACACACTTAAAAATATGTAATAAAAATTACATACTGACAGATTTAAATCAAAGGGTGTTTGCAAACTTTCAGATATATTATTGAATGTAATATAGGGACCAGAAAAAAAGTGCAAATGCTTTACAGATGTATTTTGCTCGATATCCAGAAAGAAGGCAACCAAACAATAATACTTTTAGAAGACTAGATAAAAATCTAGTTAACCATGGACGTTAAAAAAAAATAACAAAAAGAAATAAATAAATTATAAATATTAAAATAAAAAAAATAATAATAAATAATAAAATTTTACATAAGGAGTGCAAATTTTTTTTTAGGTTTAATTCTTTTTGCCTTACATTTTAGAAGCTTCAAAGTATCTATTTCAACAAAAAAAAAACGATTTTTTAAAAATTCTGCAGTGGCCTAAGCCCTTAAGTTTCCTGAGAAATTGATTTATCTTGGGACAGTCCACGAAGGCTAAGGCCTAAGCACTAACGTACCGTTGGTGTCTGACATTCCAGGCAACTTCTACTATAGTGTTCTATACAAGGATAAATATATTTTTTTTAAGTCTTAAAAATATTTTGATAAATAATTTGATAACTAAATACCCTTAAATATTTTATCTCTCAAATTTTGCTGGTGTTATTAGATAAGGCAAAGAACAGAAGTGGTCTTAACTATTTTACTTAAAAACAAAATATAAAAAATAATTTTATGATGAGCTAGTAGACCTAAAAGCAAACGATAGTATTATTAATGGTAAAGCAGCTAATTACACTTTCATCTTAAATGAAGGATTTAATAATGCAAAAACAAGTATAATTATTAAACGGAATACACGATAAAAGGAATATTGCAAAAATAAACCCACAAGATATACTTAGCTTGTAATTGAATTTCCACATAATTTGTCATACAAAAACCTAACTGTTTCTAGAAAATACATAACGACAATTATACACATAAAACTTTGACATCCTTGTTATCCTATATATCGGTATAAAATCAATATATTACCTTTAGATCAATGTGATACTTGTAATGTTTAATGTAATCTAGATCATATATTATTTCATTGTAATAGATAAATATATAGCCGGGACCAACAACCTTTACTAAATAAAAATATTTTATTATTATTAAATTATTAACAGTAAACAAAAAAAAAAGATACTCAATACCTGGACATACTATTCTTAAGCCATTAGAATAAAAAAAGCCATTTAAAATTAACCTCGAAATTAACATTTGGTGAGAGGACATTACTTTTAATTTTGCAAAATTCTGTCATGGGTATATTAGTATTGTCAAAATCTAAGTCACTGAAATAAAGATTTAGATATTTATACAGTGTATATATTGAGGCGGTTTTTTTTAAAGTATTTACTCTTAAAAACTCCGGGTAAAACTTTTTTTGTGCCGTGAATTGCCACAACTGAGTAATAAATTAAAGCTGTGACAATTACTTGGTTTTTTAGAATTTTGAAAATAAAATTACCTATATCAAATCTTACGTCCTGTTAAAAATAAATAGTAAGGTAATTAGTTACTAAATTTTCTTTAAAAAGGCACCTATCAAATAAATCCACCAAATCATTTTTGCTGCAAGTTTATTTAGACCGGGAGGCCATCGTAAAAAAACCAAGCCAATAAGAGGTACGCATGAAACATTTTTTATATTACTATGAACTATAGTCAATTCAAAGCTCAACGGGTTGAAATTGCATTTTTTTACCTTTAAAAAAATCGTGAAGAATCGTTTTTTTAATATAACTCAAAAACTATTGATTTAAGGAAAAAACTGTATATAATCAAAATTAATGGTCTAATAAAACTACGTCATTTTTTGTATAAAATTTTTTGTAGCCGTTTTAGTTTTTGAGATATTAATGATTTTAATTTAAAATAAAAACGTAAATATCTTAAAAACTAAAAGAGTTATGAAAAAATGTAATAAACAAAAATATGCGTTTAAGTAAGCTCTATGAAAAAGGTAATATACATATTTTTAATAAAATAAGTAATAAAGAAGATATAAGCAAAAAAGTGATTTTGGCCATTAAAAATTTCGCTAATAACAATATTTTTTTGTACAAGTAAGTATACCAGCTCCGATCCATCTTAAAATTAATTTAAAATGTTTCATTCATTGAATGTAAAAAACTAATACACATGTGCCTCGAGGCAATGGGGGATAACCTGGGGTCTAGAACACAAACACTACAATTGTAACAAGTCTACAAGTTACAATTAATTAACCGTACCTACATGTCTAACTAAATTCAGTAACACAATCAAAATAACTACAATTGTAATTTTTTTACAATTGTAGGATTTGTAGGGCTATGCGTACATATGTAAACACAGACTTGTAAAAAGGTGTTTAGACTCTGTAGAATCGAGAATTATGTTTTGTTTATTAGTTTATTTATTATGAAAGAAAATAGCTCAAGTGGCGCAAAGTATATGTTTAGTTAGGGTATAAAAGGATTGCACGTATGTAAAAGATACTATCTGGGAGAATTTAAAGAAAGCTGGAATGATGAGTCTTCCGCTATTGGGAAATCAGCAATCATGATTTATTTACAACCTTATAAGTAATTTTGACATTACTAACTGTTCATAATTTTCTTTATCGTCTGGGAACTCTTGAATATCGTCTACCATGAAATCATCAGCAGCATTTAAAAATATTTGCAGCAAAAACAGGTTTACGCGTAGGTAGTTCAAACAAGGATATTTTTTCTTTTAATATCCCAAATGCATTTTCAATTACTCTTCTTGTTCGTTTATGATTCATTTTTGAAACTCCATGAATATCACAAACACCATGATACTGACCTCTATTTTCTAGCAAGTGCAGAGCAATCAATCAATATCTTCTGCTGCGGAATCAATCCATACCACCGAGGTGTGTTATTATTTAACGCTGGTCCAATATTCCGAAGAAGTTTTTTACATTGCTGTCTGCTAAAACGGAACCTTTCTTAAACTCGCCATTACCAAGAAAATTAAAGTCAATTCTTATGCTGAATCGGTATTCCCTGTGGAGAGTACCTTCATTGTCACTTTCCGAGTCACTTGTCCATATACCGAGAACTAATGTTTAGTATGAGAAAGTTGATATAATACTGCGTTTACCGAATATGGGTAAAACAATCGTGACAAATTCTGTAACTTAATTAAACAAGTGCTGAAGTTGTGTTACAGAATACGTCTACATACGTAAAAAATGTTCCGTAATTACTAGCGCCGCACAGGTAATTACAAGTTATTTCTGTTACGGAAAAATTACAAGTGTAGAAAATATTTTTACAATTGTATAACTTGTAGTGGTTGTGTTACAGGGCCCTGGTGCACGGATATTTTCTTTATTTTTTTTGCTTCAATAACTGTACCCATTTCGATCCACTTAAAACTGTAACTAAAATAAAATTAAAACTTTATTTTATTAAAAAAAAGGAAATAATAAGTGCCTCCTCTATCTGGGTGTTATATAAGTGGCAGGACGCTTAACACTTCTCGATCTGCCATGCTACGATGTGTATAGCTCATGGTTAAAATATTTTATTATCGATTTAAATAATAATATTAATACTTTATAAAGACAGTTACTCGTTCAGAATGATCTGATGATCGAAAATTTTAATCATATTTTTAACATAGAAAAACAGATAGTTTTTTTAGTTGAATTAATGTTTAAACTTTAATTTGATTATATTAGTAGTAAAGAAATAGGTAACTACAATAATCTAAATAGGAATGGTTTTAAGAATAGAAGTAGGCAGCTTAATAAGAGAAAGGCTATAAAATTTTAATGCTAAATAAACTATAAAAAAATCTTCTTGATGTTAAAAATATGATTAAAATTGTCTCAGGATTATTCTGAACTAGTAACTGTCTTTATAAATTATTAATATTATTATTTAAATGGATAATAAAAATATTTAAACGATGAGCTATATACATAGTAGCACAGAAGATCAAGAAATGTTAAGCGTCCTGCCAGGTTTTAACACCCAGATAGAGGAGACACTTATTTTTTTTTCAAGGCAGATATGTGTATTACATTTGTTTCATTCAATGAATAAAACGTTTTAAATTAATTTTTAGATGGATCGGAGCTGGTATACTTACTTGTTTCAAAAAATATTAAAGCGAAATTCTTAATGGTCAAAATCACTTTTTTGTTTATATCTCCTATATTACTTATTTTATTAAAAATGTGTATGAGTATTACCTTTTTTATAGAGCCTTACGAGATGGCTTAGCTTTATTAGACCAATAATTTTGATTATATTACTTTTTTTTCCTAAAATCAATAGTTTTTGGGTTATATTAAAAAAAAAAATTTTTCACGATTTTTTTTAACGTAAAAAAATGCAATCCCGGATCCCGTTTAGCTGAGGCAGCAGTGCGGCTTTGAATTAACTATAGTTCATAGTAATATAAAAGAAATGTTTCATGCATATCTCTTATTGGCTTGTTTTTTTGCCTCTCGGACTAATTCTAGGATCACGTTATTTAAGCAGTAGTTGAGTTATATATATTTATATATATATATATTTATATATATATATTAATATATATATATATATATATACAGGGTCCTGCAGCTCACCTCCCGTCTTATGTAGCTCATTTATTACTTTATGTAAAATTTTCATATTTTGCAGACGTTACCTTTAACCTACGGTGCATTTTAGGAAAATAATTTTGGTTATACAGGGTGTCACAAAAAGTGTGACGTCACGATGGTGTATTTTTTTAAATGGAACACTGTGTATTTTTTTGTATATTTAGGTACCTCTTGTAGTCATCTATCTTCCTCCAAAATTTTGTCAACATCGGTTCAGTAATTTCAGAGAAAAGAAATAAAATATAAAAAAAACTGTTTTGCACCATTGAATTTAAAAATGAATAAAAATACCAGTAGTGCTTGATTAATAGAATTAAACAAAGAACTTATTAGGTAACGTAATATCAGTCGCTTAGGTCTGGTTTGGTTAATTTGAACTGTATAGGGTGTCCAAAATTTAGTGTCAAACTCCTCAAAATTGAAAGCACTTTATTTTTCTTATTTTAAATATGAGCCCCTGTATATTTTTAGGTCGTTAGATGCAGAATTAAAAAAGAAACATTTTCCTAATTATAACCCTATCGAACTTCCTAACACATTAAAAGTTATTCGTTGAAAACTCATTTTGGCATCTATTTTAATAGTAATACCATTGAATAAAAGTAAGGTGGCTATGAAAAACAATTTATTGACATTGGAGTTTATTTATCTCACAAAATCTTATTTTGACGTATTATAAAAATTCCAGTAATTTAAAAAAAAAACCTTTAAATGTTAAATAATTATTTATTTTTAATTATTAATACTTTTGGCTAATATTTAGGTAAATTAAACCAATTTCTAGGTAATAATTAACGTTATTAGGAAACTCTAATGTCAATAAATTAATTTTCATAGCCACCTATCATTTTTATTTAATGGTATTACTATTAAAATACATGTTTGTTTTTTAATTCTGCATCTAACTACCTAAAAATATGCAGGGGCTCATATTTAAAGTAATAAAAAAAGTGCTTTCAAATTTGAAGAGTTTGACACTAAACTTTGGACACCCTGTACAGTTTAAATTAACCAAACATGACCCAAGCGACTAATAGTACGTTACTTAATAAGTTCCTTGTTTAATTCTATTAATCAAGCACTATTGGTATTTTTATTCATTTTTAAATTCAATGGTGCAAAACAGTTTTTTTTTATATTTTATTTTTTTTCTCTGAAATTACTGATCCGATGTTGACAAAATTTTGCAGGAATATAAATAACCACAGGAGCTACCTAAATATACAAAAAAAATACCAAAATTATTTTCACTGTAAATGCACCGTGGGTAAGGTCTGTAAAATATAAAAATTTTACAGTGAATTTATAAATAATATATATATATATATATATATATATATATATATATATATATATATATATATATATATATATATATAATGAGTGTCCCACTAAGGGTGGCGAGGTACGTTATTACGGAAACCATAGGCCCTAGAGCCTCGGGGAAAAAATTTAACTACTAAATCGGCCAAAGGAAATTAAACGAAAATATTTTAAACTTCTAGAATGGCCGCTAGATGGCGTAACTGCTAAGACAAAACAAAAAATTTGAATTTTCTTAAAAATTGTTTCATTAAGGTACTATTTTGAGAACGGAAATAAAAAGTTCATCCAATTCTGCATCAGTTTGCTTTTAAGATTTTTTTCGTATCGCTGATAATAAGGGTGAGGGGAGCTGGTAAATAAATTATTTTTAAAATTGCTTTAACTTCCGTACCCATTATCCAAATTTACTTAACTTTAGTTCGTTTGACAGAGAATCTTAAGCTTATTAAAAAAATTATTTTAGTGATGGTCGCTAGTTCTTACTTTTTTTTTCCACAGAGCGATGTTCGTAAAAGTTTCAGTTTTTTCAAATTTTCTTAAAAAAATGAAATGGTACGGCATACTTTTTTTAAGGCAGTTTTAAAGAGTATAAAAATGGCTAAATTTTGGCGAAATCCGCGTTCTGATATCTTTATTCGTTTTCGAGTTATTTTCAAATAACCTATTTTTTTCAAAAATTAATGTTAGCCATTAAACAAAAGCTAAGTAGGCCTTGAAAACAATAAAATACTTTTATTTTAATTTAAAACTTACCGCATTTAAAAGCAAACGTGCTAACAGCAAGATGAAATAAGAACACTATTAGAACACTAACTCTATTAAACAGAAATTATGATAAAACACATTATTGTTTAAAAAGAGAACAAAAACGAAATGTCTTTACAAATGTTCAAAATGCTTTCCATTATTTTCAATGCAACGATTTAGCCTACGGTGGGTGCTTAATACGGCTGCTTCAATTTCAGGTCTTGGAATTTGAGTAATAGCATTTTGAATCCTTTCAATCATATTTTCTGGGGTAGTAGGACGTGTCTGAAAAACAATGTCTTTTACTCTTCCCCATAAATAAAAATCGAGCACAGTAAGGTCTGGGGATCTAGCTGGCCATGGAAACAAACTGTTTCCCCTTTCCCATCCAACGGTTTGTGTGATTCTGGTCTAAAAAGTTACGAACTCTCTGAGAAAAGTGTGCCGGACATCCATCATGGTGAAACCACATGTTTATTCTTGTTTGTAGAGGAACGTTTTCTAAAAGAGCCGGTAAGACGTTTGTTAAAAAATTCAAATAAATCTCTTTGTTTCAAAAACCATCAAAAATAAACGGTCACCCAAAATGCCACACCACACATTCACACTCCATCGATTTTGATGATCTACTTTACGCATCCAGTGAGGATTATCTACGGACCAATAATGCATATTATGCAAATTGACACCTCCAGTGCTAGTGAACGTAGCTTCGTCAGTACATAGTATGCGGGACAAAAAATGGGGATCTTCGTCGACCATAGTTCTTAACCAGTAACAGTGTCAAAATCAGTTTCCGAAAGAGCCTGATGCAATACAATATAATATGGATGTAGTTTATGGTCTATTAAAATTAGATGCACCGACGTTTTACTAATTCCTAAATCCAAAGCTATTATTCTGGTGCTTACATGTGGATTGATCTGAACATATGCAAGTACATTGATAATATTGTCTTTTCAAATTCGCCGAATAGGATGCACCCATCCTGTTTAGCGCAAACATCTAGACAAACGGGTAAATACTTTTCTTCTAAAATGCCTTCTATCGGGATAGTTAGCAGCATATTCTCGTTCAGCAAAACAAGCATTTTCAAAACACTGGAAATAAACGGCTAACATGTCATAGGCTTCCGCAGTGTAATAAGACATTTTTATTAATTTAGTTAATTAACAATTAAAAAAGAAAATTACAAATCTGGACAAATCATAAACTAGTTGTAGAAATTGTTAAATAATCAATGGGTTATGATAAATCAAATGTCAAACTATTCTAATAGCATGCAAAGCTATGCTAGATTGACGAAATTTTGTTTCAATGGAAATCTGGATCAAAGTAAGGAATGGTTTTTGCTAAATAAAGTATTAATTTTATTTCTTTATGTTTGGAATAAAAATAAAAATTTAAAGAAAAATAAAAGTATTTTTATTGTTTTCAAGGCCTACTTAGCAGACTTTACGCCGAAAAAAGCATTTGTTTAATGGCTAAGATTAATTTTTGAAGAAAAAATAAGTTATTCGAAAATAACTCGAAAACGAATAAAGATATCAGAACGCGGATTTCGCCAAAATTTAGCCATTTTTATGCCCTTTAAAACTGCCGTAAAAAAAGTATGCCGTACCATTTAATTTTTTTTAGAAAATTTCAAAAAACTGAAACTTTTACACACAGCGCCCTCTGGAAAAATAGATAAGAACTAGCGGCCATCACTAAAATAATTTTTCTAATAAGCTTAAGATTCTCTGTCAAACGAACTCAAGTTAAGTTAATTTGGATAATGGGTACGGAAGTTACAGCAATTTTAAAAATAATTTATTTACCAGCTCCCCCCACCCTTATTATCAGAGAAACGATAAAAATCTGACGCAGAATTGGATGAACTTTTTATTCCCGTTCTCAAAATAGTACCTTAATGAAACAATTTTTAAGAAAATTCAAATTTTTTGTTTTGTCTTAGCAGTTACGCCATCTAGCGGCCATTCTAGAAGCTTTAAAATGTTTTCGTTTAATATTCTTTGGCCGATTTAGTAATTAAATTTTTTTCCTCGAGGCTCTAGGGCCTATGGTTTCCGTAATAACGTACCTCGCCACCCTTAGTGGGACACCCTGTATATATATATATATATATATATATATATATATATATATATATATATATATATATATATATATATATATATAAAATATATATATATATATATATATATATAATAAATAAAATTAAACTTCTTGAGCCTTGTTATAAATAATAACAAAAAGGTAGAAATTCTTTGGGTATAGAGGCTCCTTAATAAATGAAAGAAAAATAAAATATCCTGGTAGGTATGATTACTAAGGTTGGTTGTTTTAAAATTACGAGGCCTCCAAATATATGGATAACCCCGAGTCCAGCCAATCCGATTACACGTGTTTCACCCTTGTTGGGGATGGTCACACCGAATGTAGGCCGTAGACACCCTGGAGAGTAAACCAAATTACTCGACGAGTTGGCGCTAGTTGCTTCTAACGTTCAGCTGTATTATGTTACAGATGTTCAAAAGGGTAACTGGTTTATATATATATATATATATATATATATATATATATATATATATATATATATATATATATATATATATATATATATATATATATATATCACACACACACACACACACACACACACACAGGGTGCCACAGATTCGAGTGCATGCATGGGGATCTCGGAAACCGTAAGAGATACGAAGTCGGTTAAATTATGGCAAAGTTGTGTATTTAGGTGCCTAACAACATGCCGTTTAGAAAGTTGTAAAATCCCGAGTACTTCCGGAGATATCAGGAAAAAACCGAAATTTGCCTATTTTGTTTTTATTTTCTTCTGACGTTATTTAAAGACATATGGAAAAACACAAGACACTTTCTCATGGCCACTTTTTGAGCTCTACAAAACAGCGTTGAGAGATTGTCCGTATGACGTTTCGTTTTCGTTAAACCATCATCAACTTAATTTTTTTAAATACGACACTAAATTGTTTATTGCATTTTTTTGAAGCAGTTATAATCCCAATTACAATGATGTATAACACTTAATATTTTTCAGTTAAATAAACATATTTTCCATAAGAGACAATGAGTTAGACAAGGTAGGCACATCGTTTCTTATAGGGGCGTTCCATATTAGTTAATAAATATTAAGTGTTATACATTTTTATAATTGTGATAATAAGGGGTTCAAAAAAATTAAATAAAAAACCCAGGTCATTATTTAAAAAAATAAAGTTGATGATGGTTTTACAAAAAACGAAACGTCGTACGGACAATCTCTTAACGCTGTTTTGTAGAGCTCAAAAAGTGGCCATGAGAAAGTGTCTTGCGTTTTTCTATATCTCTTTAAATAACTTCAGAAAAAAATAAAAAAGAAATCGGCAAATTTCGTTTTTTTTTCTGATATCTCCCGGGAAAACTGGTATTTTAACTTTCTAAACGGCTGGCTGGCTATAATTTAACCACTTCCACGGTTTCCAAAATCCCCATGCATGCACTTGAATCTGTGGCACTCTGTATATACAGGGTCCTGCAGCTCACCTCCCGTCTTATGTAGCTCATTTATTACTTAATGTAAAATTTTCATACTTTGCATACGTTACCTTTAACTTACGGTGCATTTCAGGAAAATAATTTTGGTTATACAGGGTGTCACAAAAAAGTGTGACGTCACGATGGTGCATTTTTTTAAATGGAACACTGTGTATTATTTTGTATATTAAGGTACCTTCTGTGGGTATTTATATTCCTCCCAAATTTTGTCAACATCGGTTCAGTAATTTCAGAGAAAAAAATAAAATATAAAAAAAACTGTTTTGCACCATTGAATTTAAAAATAAATAAAAATACCAATAGTGCTTGATTATGAGAATTAAACAAGGAACTTATTAAGTAACGTAATATTAGTCGCTTAGGTCATGTTTGGTTATTTCGAACTGTACAGGGTGTCCAAAATTTAATGTCAAACTCTTCAAATTTGAAAGCACTTTATTTTTCTTATTTTAAATATGATCCCCTGTATATTTTTAGTTCGTTAGATGCAGAATTAAAAAACAAACATTTTTCTAATTATTACCCTATCGAAATTCCTAACACATTAAAAGTTATTCGTTGAAAACTGATTTTGGAATGTATTTTAATAGTAATACCATTGAATAAAAGTGAGGTGGCTATGAAAAACAATTTATTAAAATTGGAGTTTGTTTAACTCACAAAATCTTATTTTGAGGTATTATAAAAATTCTAGTAAATTATTATTATTTATTAATTAAATTAAATTAATTTAAGAAAAACCTTTAAATGTTAAATAATTTTTTATTTTTAATTTTTAATACTTTTGGCTGATATTTAGGTAAATTAAACCAATTTCTGGGTAATAATTAACGTTATTAGAAAGTTCTTATTTCAATAAATTGTTTTTTATAGCCACCTATCATTTTTATTCAATGGTATTACAATTAAAATACATGCCAAAATGAGTTTTCAACAAATAACTTTTAATGTGTTAAAATTTCGTTAAGGTTATAATTGGGAAAAATGTTTGTTTTTTAATTCTTCATCTAATGACCTATAAATATACGGGGGCTACATTTAAAATCGGGCCAAAAATAAAGTGCTTTCAAAAAAGTTTGACACAAAATTTTTGGACCCCCCACAGTTCGAATTTACCAAACATGACCTAAGCGACTGATATTACGTTACTTAATAAGTTCTTTGTTTAGTTCTATTAATCAAGCACTATTGGTATTTTTATTCATTTTTAAATTCAATGGTGCAAAAGATTTTTTTTTATATTTTATTTTTTTTCTCTGAAATTACTAAACCGATGATGACAAAATTTCAGAGGATTATAAATGGCCACAAGAGGTACCTAAATATACAAAAAATCGGAAATGACGATAAAAAATTTTAAGGTATGATTCTACATAAAAAAATATGAAAAAAAGTTTATATTAGCATAGGTCCGGAAATGCTTCCAGAGGGAGCTACTGGCCCCTTTAAAAGATGGTGTCATAAATGGGGTTTTTTTTAATTTAAATTTTAAACACAGGAATTAACTTCTACGTATAAGTTGGGAGTAATTAAAGGTCATTTTTTGATAATATCAGGTAACCCATATTGAACCAGTGGCGGGGGAACAAAGGGATTGTTACTTATTTAGGGTCATATTTTTTTGGCCGAGGGGTATTTTCGCTATTTTTTAAATAAATTATGTTTCTTTCAAATTTTTACGAAAAAAAGGGTTTCCCCCTTGGTATAAAGGCGTATGGGTCGACGGTTTTCGAGATAAACGGATTAAAAGGACGATTTGCAGTGCGTAAATACATAATCAGACTATGTCATAAAAAAAAAGAACATGCTTAAATACTATTTTAAAATATAGTTATTATTTTACACCCATTGCCAAAAAGAAAAACGAATTTACTGGTACCTACTACATCTTTTTATTTTTATTACATAGCCTGTTTACTGTATTTACGCACTGCACCCCTTTTTAAATACCTTTATCTGGAAACCCGTCGACTATACGACTTTATACCAAAAGGGGAAACCCTTTTTTTTTAAAAATGTTCAAAAAAACATAGCAAAAATACACTCGGCGAAAAAAAATATGACCCCAAATAGCTAACCACCCCTTTGTTCCTACGCCACTGGTTGCAATATGGGTTACCTGATACTATCAAAAAGTGACCTCCAATCACTCTAACTTATACGTAAAACCTAATTTCTGTATTGTAAGTAGATCCTAATAAATTAAATAAAAACCATTTGTATGACACCATCTTTAAAAGTAGCTTCCTCTGGAAGTTTTTGGACCTATATTAATATAAACTTTTTTTTATCTTTTTTGGGAGAATTATACCCAAAAAATTTTTTATCGTCATTTGCGGACACCCTGTGTTTTTATAAATATATATATATATATATATATATATATATATATATATATATATATATATATATATATATATATATATATATATATATATATATGTATATATTGTTCAAAATAAAAAACATTGCTGGAATTTATTAGCATTTAGGTTAAAGACATTTTACACAAAAGAACATTTTGATTGCGTGATTAATGTTCTTGCAAAAAAGTCGTGGAATTTTTAAATAAATATTGATAAAGTATAAATATGTTAGCCTAAACAATTATTTTAATTGATTACAAAACTATATTTAGTGAGTTAATTACTGTCGGTAAACTTTAATAATGAGAAGTGATAATTTTATTTTCTAATAATTTGTATTTACTACATTATATAGCACAAAAATCTTTAAATTATGTGTTCTTATAATAATTTAGTTTATTATAGTCCCGTTTATATAAGTTATATTACAACTCTGGTGCTATATCCACATCAAAATAAATACAAAGGTACAATATTAGTTACACCATAATAAACATCAATATTAGCAAGGATATTAGTCAGTAGCAAATGATATTTGAAACATTTCAAAAACACTGCATGTTATAGGACAATATTTGAGTACAAATATTACTACATTGGACTAGATTATAAAAGTAAACACCCTTTGTTATAATTTATGCGTCTTCGGGTCGTTATAAGATAAGTAAAAAATGGTGTTACTATTGTCATTTAATAAATTAAGAATACAATCTCTTATCACTGTTAAACGATGATAATTAAATCAGTGTATTCTGAAACCTGTTTAAATTTCCTAAAACACTAATTTTTTTTAATTTTTTTTTTCTTTACTGTATTTTTCTTTCCTAGAAAAACCATTAAAAAAATCTTTCAGCTTTACCTTTCTACTGCCAATTGGTATCAAAATATATTTTGTAAAAACTGTTTTGCCATTGCTGGAAAAAACTTTTTACCAATTAAAGGAAGTTGGCTTTTTTTAAACATGAAACGTGATCTCTTGGGTAAAGTAGTTAGGATTTTAAGAGTTTAAGTTAACCTATAACCTATAAGTTAAATATTCTATATTTCCCATAAGACTCTTTGATTCATTTCATTTCAGTTTTAGCAATAAAATTTACCTTAACGATCCTATGGCTAAGTTTACCATGTGATTTTTATTAAAAGCTAAGTTTCTGAATTCCGATCTTATCTTGCGAGTAACATTTGATTTTTTATATTCAGCATATTATAGGCAGGTTTGAGTTTTTAAGTTTCTGTATTGTAATCCTTTGTTTCCTTTCTATTTACTAATAATTACTTATTCTCGTCGCTTAGTAATTTTTGTTGTATTTTATTTCCTTCGCTACACATCTTTACAAAAAGCTTTAGATTATCTTTTAATCCTAAGATTATAAGCATTATTTTGCTTTAGTTTGTTTTCTGTATAGTACAGCAAGTTTTTCCCCTAATTTCGTCAATGCATTTTTCATTTTCCTTGTCACAACAATTGTTATTATGGAAATTATCCTGAGAAGTACTAGAAAAACATCAAGAAAAAACAGATATAATGATAGTACCAATGCTGCACATTCAGATATCTGAACGGCTTTAATAAAATAAAAGCACAGACAAAAATTAATTTAAAAAAACAAGGTTTTATATACATTCTCTAAAAAGAGAAAAATAAAATTTAAATTAATCCAAACCCATCAGCTTATTACATTGCACAATTTGATATGGAAGCTTGCCGCGATTTTTTTTTATTAATCGTGCATATTTACAAATAGTTTCCATAGAACTATAAGTAAATGTTATGAGTGAGAAGTTGCCCCAGAGGAGGGCATTTAGTTACATAATATTATATAATTACTAGTCTAACAAGTCTGTTGGCCAGAGTTTCTTCAGTCTTCTTACAACCTCCGGGGGAGTGTATAGCTGCCTTGCTTCAGCATTAAGATGGTCTAATAATCTATTCAGGTAGTGTCATATTTCCATGTATTTCTTCTACCATCGGTATAGCTGAGTCTTCATGGAGTGTCTTGTTGCTTACATACCAGGGAGCAATAAATATTGTTCTTAGAATTTATGATTGTACTCTTTGCATAATTTTTATATTTGATGATTTCGAGCATCCCCATAGCTGGAACCCAAGATCCATATAGGTTTATTATACATTTGTACAGTAAGAGTTTGTTTTCCATAGTAAGCTTTGATTTTCTTCCTAAAAGCCAATTCATTTGCCGGATTTTAATATTTATTTGGCCTTTTTGGCTTGTATATGAGGTTTCCATGTTAGTTTTTGGTCAAGAATTAGGCCCAAATATTTTCTTGGGTGCTAACTGAAATTTGTATTCCATTGATGGTTGTCGGAGGACATTCTTCTGTTCGGTTTGTAAACGTTACCTGTGGAGATTTGGTCTCATTTATTTTCACTTTCCATTTTATAAGCCAGATTTCTAATTAATTAAGGTAATTCTGCAAGTGCGCAGTTGCAGCGATGGGGTTTTCGTTGGCGAAGATTATAGCAGTGTCATCCGCAAATGTTGCCATCAGTGTTGTGTTTGTGGTAGGGATTTATGCAGTGAATATGAGGTATAGGTAGGGGCCCAGCACGCTACCTTGTGGTACTCCTGCTCTGATGGGAAAGTATAAACATATAATATTTTTCTTAAAATTACTGATATTAATATCAAGTATATTGTATTCTTGTTTATCTACACAGGTAAATCTAGCAACAAGCTTTTATATCATATAAATTGTGTAATGTAATGAATTGATGGGTATGATTTTATTTAAAGTTTCTTTTTTCTTTTCAGAGCACGTAAATAAAAACAAGTTTTTAAAAATGTTTTTTACTAATAATTTATTTTTTATTTTTTTCAGTTTATAGATGGGTGTCCGCTATATTTGATTTAGAGTGACGTCATTTTATTTTTTGTATTTTTCTCAGCAAACCCTTTCAATTGATACCCATATCATGGGAGTGCATAAAAAATAACCATTTCGCCATCTTGGGCTGTCCGTCATATTGGATGTAGAATGACGTCACTTAGCTAACCATAAAGTGTCATGCAAACTAAACGTGTATACAAAATTTTAGCTGAATCGGTTGAGGATAACTGCTTTAAAATGCAGTTGCAAGATTTGACCCAAAGGAACATACATACATACAACAACAAACACTGCAAGTTAAATAAAAGCTTCTAAACCACAAGGAATTAAACATATCACTAATCAAAATCGTACTCCTAATTTTAACTTGAAAGTAGTTAATCCAGCAAAATTGTCAGAGGACCCTACTTATTTTTCTTTATTAGAGTATGGCGCAATAATATCGGGAAGTCTATTGTTTGGTATTGCCACGTCGGCGTCGCTTGTATAGAAAGGATGTTTATTGGTCTTTCATAATATGGAATCTGCTGATTAGTCCCCGCTATTTTTATCTAAAAAGTCGTTATTTCTGCTATATATTGTCGCGATAAATCAACCAGCAGGAATCTCTCTTGTGTTTCGTATCTGACATCCATTTCTAGACCTGTCATTCTGCACCGTCGAAGCTTTGACATATCATTCAGATAATTTTTTGTTAGAATAAGCAAATCCTAAATAGCTACAAAAAAGGCGACTGTTGTAAAGAACCCCTCTTCTTGTGTAGATTAGTAGTTGGGGTGACTTTATTAAGATGCCGTTTGTAGATAGTTTTCAAAGAGCACATCTTTTCCCCCCGGTTCTGTACTGTACAAAAATCATAATTTCCTTGATTATTTCCTTAATGTTTATAATTTTTCTAACAATTCAGTTTATAGGCTTAAAACTAAAATCTAAACAGATTTGTCCAATAATTTTTTTGTATATTTAACCTCCTAACCTTATTTTTTGACATTATATACCGGGTAGCCACGAAATTACTAGCAAGCCTGTCATTTGCTTCAGAAGTTTCATACTATATTGAAATTCTAATGGGATGTATGGCTCGAGAGGATACATATTTCGCATATTTATGTGGCACTTTTGGTTTAACCGGAAATGTTACCAACTTAAATTTAATTTTAACACTTAATCTTAATCTTTTTTTAAATCATATCCTATCTCTAAACCTAATAGTTTTTAAGGTTTTCATAGTGAAATGCTAGACTGTCCTAAAAATAGCGAAGAAAAATTGAACTTATTTTGAAATTAATCTAAAGTGGCCTTATTATAAATTTATGCAGGTCGAATGTTTAAAAAATTGACCGCTTACTTAGCGACCCCAATCAACCCGCTCCTCAAATTTGCGGAACACATTTTTCAGTTACGTAGGGGCAATAGAGTTTATACAACTCTGGTAATTTTATTTTTAAGGTTTTCGATGTTTTGTGGCTTTGTTCTAAACACGTGCTGTTTAATGTGCTCCGATAAAAAAGAAAACTACTCACTTTCCTAATTTCTTACTAGGTCCAATACAAAATTTGATTAACAATCTACGAGTGCAACATCTTTAAGTCTTTTTCCAACAGCGTGGCGCTCCGGCGCATAATGGCATAATGATAGAATCATGACCGACCATTTAAACAGGACCTTTTCAAACCGCTGCATGGGTATCAATGGTCCTGTTAAAAGACCCACAAAGTCACCAGACCTACACCCATTGGATTATTTTATTGGGGCCATATTAAACAGCATGTGCTTAGAACAAAGTCAGAAAACATCGAAGACCTTAAAAACATAGTTACCAGGGCTGTAAACCCTATTCCCTTAAAAAAAATGCTCTCCGGAAATTTGAGCGGATTTATTTCTGTCGACAAGTGAACGGATAGGGTTTTGAACATTGGATTAATTTAAAAGTATATTTAAGTTTTCTTCGCTATTTTCAGGGCATTTCACTATTAATATCTCAATATAATTAGGTTTAGCGACAGGATATAATATGATTAACAAAAAAGGTTAAAGGACAAGTGTTAAAATGAATTTTAAGGATTAAGGTAGTGGGTTCCATTTAAATTATTGAAGTTAGGTATTTATTTCCGAAAGTCATTCTGTGGATCTTCCTGTAAAACCAGAAGTTGTATTTTTAAGGCATTTGGAAATAAGGTCCATTAAATAAGTTTAAAAAATAGCGTTATTTTTTTCCACCTTCATTTGTTTTCTAACCTAACGATAAAGATGGCGGTTATTATGACATTTTCGAACGCCATTTTCTCAAAAACTAGTCAAGATAGGTATAGCGTGTAGCACATCTATTTTCTTAGAATTTCGTGTAATATCGATTTTTTAAAATAACCTACAGGATATTCCATTTGAAATAGCGAAGTTGGTAGCACTTCCGATTAAACCGAAAGTGTCAAAAATGTGAATCCCATCCAGCCATACATCGTACTGAAATTGCCAAATCATATGACACTTCCAAAGAAAATAACAGAGAACTAGTAATTGCGTGGGCACTCGGTATAACATTTTCCACAAGGGCCGCCGCCAGAAAAAAAATGTAGGGGGTCAAAAAGTTTAAGTCAAATTACTAGTCTAGAATTAATTGAATTAAAAACACATATACCACAACCTAATTCTAAATAATAATCATACTTATTTAAATTCCTTGGCGATATTGTAAAATTTAAGGATTTAGATGGGAATTGTTTTATTTTAAGTACTTTTTAAAAACCCAAGGGGGTCGACGGACACCCCCTGACCCTTTTCCGACGGCTATGTTTGCCACTATAAAAGCAGTCACGTGAGAAGTGTCAAAATGTTTTGTAGGGTATTCGACAACTGATTACCGGAAAACTATTTTTATTATCTAAATAACAAAAAGAAATTCATTTGTTTCAAACTTTTTTGACCACTCTGTGTATATGAAAGTGGTAGTATACCCCAATCGCTTTCTTTAAATACTCCACAGTCCACAGTACATCCATATTTGCATATATTAACGATAGTAAAATTATACTATTTTGACTTTTATTAACATAATATGCTGAGCTACCAGAGTAGTTTCTGGATATGTTTTCCATCCAAAGCACCTATAACATTTGGCATATACCAAATTGATTTGATATATTTAGTCACTGCTGTTATTGTTGACACCTAATGCAAAAACCTGTTTTTAAAAAGGTATTCTATTTTTAAACTTTTTATTTAGCTGCATGTATTTTTGAATTAAAAAGGTTAACAATAACTGTTTTGGTTGGTCTGGCCTTACATAATTCTGTTTTGACCACAAATCCAGATAAATTACCCAAATGTATATTATCAATAATTAAATAAGTAATTTACATGTTTACAAAAATTAAAAATTTTACCAAACTGCCGAACCTTAAGGTCCACTGAATCCGAGAAGTCGCAAAGTCATGAACGGCCGTGTTCGCCTTTTTGCAGTTCGCAGCTTTCAACAAAACTAGTGATGGGATAATTCGAATTAAAAATAATTGATAATTCGATTATTAAAATAATCGCTATCATTCGATTATTCAGATTTAATTTGAATTAAGAAAAATAACCTGATTCTACAGAATTGATGATGCGTCGCGACAATGGCGAGGCTTTTCAAAAAAAAAAAATCATAAAATCATTTATGTAACTGAAATTTAAAATAATAAATAATTATGTTAATCAGAATGCCCACTGTGTGAACTGTGTACTCAACATCATCATTATCTTATCACTTTTTTACGTTTTCATCGTTTTCCGTTTTACGGTTCACGACAACAAATAAAAAAAACTATTTAAACTATAATAATTAAAGCAAGCCGCGAAAATGTATTAAATTATAATCGGAATCGGAATTCATATTGCACAACGCATATCCAATTATGGCAATTATCCACATCAACCGATAGTATATAGTGTTTAGTTATATCGGAATCGAGTTACATATTCATTCAGAAATCAGGAATTTAAAATGATTACAAAAATAACATAATTTTATAATTCGAATTATGATAATCCGATTATTATAATAATTCATAATGCAATTCGATTCTTAAAATAATGCGATTATGTCCATCCCTAATGAAACTGTATAATTACTATCGGCAATTTTAATGAGCTATCACATCACAGAAACTTCTTAACCCCAAAAAATGGGTCTAAAATACCAGCAAAAAAACAGAAAATTTTTCTTTTATTTTCCAAATGTATATTTAAAAAAAAACATGTTTAATGAAAATCCACTCTCAGAATTAATGTGTCACGTGAAATTTTTCTCTAAACTTAAAAAAATCATTATTTTCCAAAAATCAACCCATTTACGCCAAATTTGGTGTACGGAGGTTGTGGGGGTCGCTGATCGCAAATCCGAAGTCACATTTACAACATACAAAGTGGCGGACCAAATATTCAATAACCCTTCCTGTTTACGCCAGATTCGGTACATAGAGTTTTTGAGGGTCGCTGATCATGAATGCAAAATGGCGAATTCAATATGGCGGACAAGATTTTCAAAAATCCAATCAAGTATTTTTTAAAAATTTTGTTCGCCATTTTAAATTTTTCAAAGTCGTGATCGGCGACCCTTACACCCGTATTTACGGAATCTGGCCTAAATCGGAAGAGTTTTGTATTTTTGGTCCCCCGTACTGGACACGCCATCTTGAATGTTGCAAATCTGACTTTGGATTCGTGATCAGCCACCCCCAAAGCCATTGTACGCCAAGTAAACCCATTGAATTTTTAAGAATGATTTCTTTGAGGTTAAAAAAAAACGTGCCTGGTAGGTATTTCAGAAATATTTTTTAAGGTTAGAAAGTTTCTGTGAGTGCATTTCAATACCAGATTCGTGTTTCGGAGAAAAAAATACTTCGGGATACATAGTGTTGTAAAATGCTCGAGAATTTATTTTTGAGAATAAACCAGCCTATACGAACGAAACTAGAAAATTTATTGTAAGAGGCTTTTGACCATAATAAATTAACTCTTATTATAATAATTTCTAAATATAAATAATTTTCCTAAAATTCTTAATATTTCTAAGAAAATAAGAATATTTTTTCAATATTCGCAAAATATTTGAGAAAATAAGAATATTAATAAGCAAAAACAAAAAATGTGAGAAATTCACACCTAGAGATGTGAGCCGCGAATATTTCCAAGCGAAAAATGCGCGTATTGTTCTTCTTTTTTAAATTCCGTGTGTTGTATGCTCAATTGGTCATTTTGCAATGTGCAATGTGATTGAAGCGTCATCTGCCTTTGACATATTTCAAATGGGAGTGGGGTGACTGGGCTGTGGGGGAATCTCATAATTGTTTTATTTTGGTTTTAAACACGTTTTTGCAATGTAACCATGTAACATATTTACTTGTGGCACAGCATAACTAACAGGCAGCACGATCTCTTCCTGGCGGCGCTTTTTAAGCGCAAAATGCGAAAGAAATGCACACGAAATTATTACAATTCAAATAAAGGACCGTATTTTCTCGCCAAAAAAATAATGAGGGATAAAAACATGACTGTTTTTATGGTACCTCTCCCCCATACAGATGACAAATAACATACTGCACCACTGGTCGCCTATTAAAACATGATTTTTAAATATGAGCATTTGTCCGGAAACGTTCGAACTATACTTGCTCGTTAAGAAACGTTCCCGCACGACGGTCGTGCAGTAACGTTTTTTTACGAGTGCGGTCACGAACCAGAACGTTCCCTTCCTTACAACACTAGGAATACATATTCCGCATGTAAAGTACAGACCACTTTTCTTTGTCTGTGTAGGTGTGTAATAACTGCGGCAATTTTTTATTTCTTGCAGTGAAAATTTCTAAAGTTTCTTAGTATATTTGCTGGCCAGTCATATAACACCGAAGCAAATACTTTCTTATGGTCTATGTAGACTTTATGAAAATTGTTCTTATTAGGGTATGTCCAAGGAAGTTTGAAGGTTTATGGAAGGCCAATGCTATAGAACAAAATTTTTCAGGCTCGATTTCCATAAACCTTTATTACCATGTATAAAGTTGGCATCATTAAATGTCAAATTTAAACTAACTATAGTTTCACGTTTTTTTTTTTAATTTTGGTTATTAAACGAAACTATTATAGAAAATTTAAAATATTGTGTAATATTAGATTTTATATCATCCGATTTAATATGGAATGAATACTTCATAACCTTCTATTTAAATGGTCGATATTTTTGGGAGTTCTTAATAAAAGTAATGAAAACATGATTTTTTAAAATATATTTAAAACATTCTATGATAGTGTTCCAATTTCCTGATAAATGAAGGGCAAGATAGTGTAAATGAGTAATTTAATTATCATATTTAAGGATCTATATCTGAAATATAACACGTTGTCAAAAAAAAACTTACTTTAGATTTGTAATCAGCGCTTCCGTATGCAAAAAATCATCGAAATCGGCCAGGGTTAAGAAAAGTAAAAGTTTACCATAATTATTTAGACTGGTTGTTTGTGTTTTAGGGTCATACAATATTTTATAAATTTATAATTTGTATAAAAGTACAATAAAATAGTGTTACCTCATGCAGGTAACATAAACAAATTTAACGAGAAGTATAGAATTTTTTACACAAGCATTTTTTATTTTTAATTTTAAATCTTGGGACAGTCCACCAAGGCTGAGGCTTCAATACTAACGTACCGTGGGTGTCTTAAGTGTGGTAAGAGGGATTTTATTTACACAAGACTTAAATATTTGGGAATTTGGAAAAGGGAAAACTTCTGTGGGTAGCAGATTCCAGTCTGGATACTCTGGGAATGACGGAACGAAGAAAGTGGGAAGTTCGGAGCCTCTTAACATGGACTGTAAAAGTATGCCTAAAAGTGGCAATACGTGTTGCTTTGTTGGGAGCTGTTAGAGAAATTATACTTACCAACTCCTCGGAGCAGAAGCCGTAAAAATACCTATAAAAATACGACATATCTCCTACAGCCCGTCGGTGGGTAAGAGAAGGAAGTACTTCTGTAAGCGTGGGATTATTAATAAGACGAAGCTCTTTTTCAATGGAATCAAGGATGATAAAAGTTGTAGGAAAATCAATTCCTCAGACATGAGAATAATATTTTAAAGATGGTCTGATTTGGAATACATTTAGAGTATACAGATTAGACGGGGAGAAATACTTTCTGGCTCGAAAGAGGAATCCAAGCTTTTTTGAAGCAGTTGAGGCTATGGATGTAATGTGTTTGTGCCAGTTAAGGTTATTCTCAAAAGAAACGCCAAAATGAGTAAATGACTGCAAAACTAATAATAGGGTTAATTGTGAAAGAGAGATCGTTGATGTAAAGAAGAAACATAGTTGGTGACCTGGGGCACCCCAGCGTTAATTTAGGTAGAAGGATGACGTTACGATATTATAAGTAACAAACAATAAACACAAAATTATAGTCACAATTTAATAAACACTTATCACTAAAATAAAAAAGGTTTTTATTCATCCAAAAAACTTCTGCATCCACAAAATAAAATCACACAAGGCAAAACAATAGAAATTAATTCGGCGCGGCTCGTATGGTATTATATGCGCCGCGCCGTCGCACACGAAAACAGGACTCCGGCTCTGTCAAAAGTATAATATGTTCTCTACCCACACACTGATTTATCAGTGTGTATGTAGGCAACACATTGCAAAATTTCGTGGAATTTTGTTACTGCGCAAAATCACACTGGCCCCTTAATGACAGTTATTTTCATAGTGGGCCGGACATTTTTTGATCGAATACTACCTTTAAACTTCCTGGGGTATGTCTGACTTCTTACAATAAATTATAGTTTCCCGTTACATCCTACGGCACCTTTAGAATTTCTCTTCTGTTAGATTAAGTAATTATTATTATATTAAAAAATAGAAAGTGCATACTTCATAATTATATTAAAAAATAATGCTTCTGTTTAAATCAAAACTGTTTTAGCTGTTGCTTTTTTGAGCATTTCCTTTCCAAAATACTTTTTCATTGGGGTTGGGGTTAATGGGAATATATTAGTTCCTGTCATCGTATTTGTGGCTTTTGTATTACTTATTGCTAAATTAATGTTAAAAAGATTTTTTATTTGTGTCATAACCATTGCCTTATCGTTTGTAGAACTAGTGTGCTTAGCGGAATGGTGGGCCAACGTGCGGTTGCTGCTTTATATAGACAAAAACGATTGGGAAAAATACTTCGGAAAAGAACATGGCTATTGCATTATGAATCATTCCTATGAAATTGACTGGCTAATGGGTTGGTTGGCTTGCGAGAAAATGAAAGTGCTTGGGGTAAGATATTTTTTATATTATGTTTGTAATATTTGTTTTATTTATTATTTGGATGCCAAAATAAGGGTGCAACGTAAAAAATAGTTTAAAATTTAAAAATAGTAAAATGGTTTTTATAAAATCATTAGAATAGTTTTAATATACAGAGTGTAACATAAATGTGGAACGCTCGAAATACCTCCCACACCGTTTATCCAATTTTTATGAAACTATGTACTCATAGATTCGAAATTACACCGGATTGAATGGTGAGCTCCGGGTCGTTGCCAAGTTTACCGTTTTTCTGAAATCGAATGGAACTTCGTTTTTTAAACGGAACACCCTGTATTTGATTCAGTTTTTGAGTTCTGCTTAAAATTGTGTATACTTTTTATATAAAGTATTTTTTTCTAACGATAACAGATTCTGGAAGAATTAAGATTAAAGTAATAGTTAATGTATTTTATCTACAAATACAAGAATAAACAATACAGGAGGCAATAACTTAACAACAATAAACAAAACAAAATTAAATCGGATGCTTAAAATGTTGCCCATTTACTTCTGGCAATAAGCTAAGTTCTGCGTAAAAGCATGTAAAACATTTAGAAGGCTGTCAGTTTCCTCAATTCTCCTACATTCTGCTGCTATCCTTAACTTTAAATCGTCAAGGTCAGTGAACTTGGTTTTGAAAACGATATTTTTTAGGTGGCCCCACAAGAAATAATCGAGGGGCGACAAATCCGGAGAGCGAGCTGGTCACTCGATTGTGCCCCTACGTCCAATCCATCTTCCAAAAAAAAACATTATTTAGACACTGCCGAACATTAGGGGCATAGTGAGGTGGGGCTCCATCCTGCTGAAACCATATTTCGTCACTTGGTGCTTGATTATTGCCTAAAATATCATTTCAAAATAATCAAAAACAAAGTAAAGTATTACTTTTTTTACTGATGGAAAAGTTTGTCGGACGAGCCGTAGGCGAGTGTAGTAGTAAAAAAATTAAATTAACATAACTTACGATTATTTGGAAATAGTTGCACAAGAGCCGGGACAATTTCATTTCTTAAAAGCTGCAGGTATCTTTCCCCATTTAACGTCTCTTCCATGAAGAATGGGCCAATTATTCTTCGACCTATTATACCAGCCCAAACATTTACTTTTCGAGGGAACTGGGTGTGATTTTCGCGTTTCCAGTGAGGGTTTGCCCTGGCCCAATAACGACAATTATGTCTGTTAACAGTTCCGTTTAAAAAAAAGGTTGATTCGTAAGAGAAGACTATCTGGGGGACGAAATCTGGATTGGCCTTGCAGCGCTTCATCATAATTTCACAAAATTACAAGCGTCTGTCATAGTCGTCTTCTGAGAGCTCTTGTACCAGTCTTATTTTGTAGGGATGAAACTTTTCGGTTTTTAGCAGGCGGTCTACTGACATATGGGAAATGTGATTTTCTTCTCTCAGTATTCTGGTAGAAAGGTGGGGATTTTCCTCTAAACTCAACAAAACGTTCAGAGCCTTATCACCATCTGTTGAACTTTTAGGTCGGCCAGAGTGTGCAGCATCTTTTACGTGTCCAGATTCACGGATTTTTTTAAAAGCTTTGCTTACAGTAGATCTTGTTAACGGATTTCTGTCAGGGATGAAACTTTTCGGTTTTTAGCAGGCGGTCTACTGACATATGGGAAATGTGATTTTCTTCTCTCAGTATTCTGGTAGAAAGGTGGGGATTTTCCTCTAAACTCAACAAAACGTTTAGAGCCTTATCACCATCTGTTGAACTTTTGGGTCGGCCAGAGTGTGCAGCATCTTTTACGTGTCCAGATTCACGGAATTTTTTAAAAGTTTTGCTTACAGTAGATCTTGTTAACGGATTTCTGTCAGGATATTTGTCATTAAAAATATTACAAACTTCTTGTTGTGTTCTTATTCTGTCCCCATAACCCAGTATCATTAAAATTTTGATTATCTGGGTTTCAGTTAAATGATCCATTTTGTGTAAATAATTTGTGTAAAATTATTGTCAATGTCAGATATTCCAGGTAAGCTTACATGTGCAGGTATTTGTAGGTAAAACACATTAAGTATTACTTTAATCTTAATTCTTTCAGAAACTGTTATCGTTAAAAAAAATACTTTATATAAAAAGTATACACAATTTTAAGCAGAACTCAAAAACTGAATCAAATACAGGGTGTTCCGTTTAAAAAACGAAGTTCCATTCGATTTTAGAAAAATGGTAAACTTCCTTTCCTTCTTCCTCTTTTAGTTTTTCTTTTTCCTCTTCTTTCTTTTTCTTTTTCTTTCTCTTTTTTTTCCACTCTACTAAAATTTGGAAATAATGATGATGGCACACCCGAACGTAAAGTAATCCATCGAAAAGTCTGATATCCTTCACAAATATACACTAAGGGCCAAAAGTGGAGAAACAATTCATTTTAGGCAATAATCTTATATAAACAATCTTATATTAAAATTGATTTTAATGATTTTATATTAAGGCTTATTTGTACTTTTTCGTAGAGTAAATAAATTTAGATAAACAGGAGTACTGTGGAAAATAAATATTTATTTTAAAATTTTACAATGACAAAAGTGGAGAAACAAAATATTTTTTTCCTAATTAATTTAAATATATTGGTCATATACAGTCCCTGACTTAGTAATGTGTGGCATACCCTTTATTCTTTAATACTTGAATACACCAACTTTTCACGGAGTGAATTAAGCTGTCAATGTAGTCTTGTGATATGGAATTCCATTCTTCTTGCAGGGCTCTTAACAAATCGTTGTGGTTTTTAAATTTTTCTTTATTTTTTTGCCTAATTTTCCTGCCTAAATGTTCCCAAAGGTTTTCGATGGGGTTTAGGTCAGGACTCTGTGCAGGCCACTTCATTAGAGGGATGTTGTTGTCTCGAAACCGTTTTTTGACCACTTTCGCAGTATGTTTGGGGTCATTATCTTGCTGAAAAGACCAACGAAGTGGCATATTTTCTTCAGCATGAGGAAGCATATGGTGTTCAAGGATATGCAAAAACTGGAACTGGTCCATTTTTCCATCTACTTTTACCAATGGCCCCATTCCCCAACCAGAGAAACAGCCCCACACCATAATATTCCCACCCCCATGTTTTACCATTGCCCTTGTATACCTTGGATCCAGTCTAGTGTTTCTAGGACGACGAACCCATTGCATGCCATCCGATCCAAACAAGCAAAACTTGCTTTCATCGGAAAAAAGCACCGTTTTCCATTTTTTAATTGCCCATTCCAAATGGTCCTGGGCAAACTGGATCCTAGCCGCCCTATTCTTCTTGGATATTAAAGGTTTTTTTGCTGGTCGACGTTCGTAAAGGCCCATTTCGGTTAACCGACGGCGAATGGTTCGCAAAGATACTTTTACTTCCGGTATTTCTTTTTGGATTTCTTCAGCAGTCATAAAAGGATTTTCAGTGACCAACCTATTTATTTTTCTCTCTGCCGCTTTGTCCATTTTTCTTGGCCTACCCGTCCTGGGATGGGTAACTACAGAGTTTCTTTTTTTAAAAGAGCAATGGTTTTGCAAACTACTGATCTATGCCTATTAATTTGTCTTGCAATATCACTTTTTTTAACACCAGCTTGAAACTTTGAAATAATTAAATTTTTAAGATCAGTACTAAGGTCAATTCCACGAGGCATTTTGCCAGTGTAACACAATATATCAACAAACATTAAAACCGAACTGAAAATAAGTTAAGATTCTTTTAACAGTGGAAAATAAATGCCGTTTGGAATGTTTCTCCACTTTTGTCAGCAAAAAACTTTAAAAACAATTTTTTCTGCGAATGATAAAGATAAGATAAAAAATGTTGGAACATTTTTAAATAGCATTAGCGAAGATTAATATAGTCCAGTAAATATTTTTACAAATTGTTATATTTTAAACTTTTGGCCGATAGTGTATGTGGGCTTAACTCCAACGTAAACTCTGTTCACCATTATCTTTAATCCTCCAAACCGCACATACTATTTCTCACCGAAACCCAAGTAAGTCCCAAAACAGCAACCAACCACCCCCTTTTCCCAGGTTATGAACTCATTTCATATTTTCGACCCCATGGCGGCGTTAGTGCTTACGTTCGCAACGACCTGGCTTGTGCTAGGGTTTCTAACCTCGAATCGGGTAGGCCTGATATTCTTTGGCTTAAACTTTCTTTCAGATCTTCTATCAAATTTATCTGCTGTATATACCGGTCCCCGTCCGACAATTCCTACAACGAGCTCTTTGATTTCCTTTCAATAAAGATCGACACATTGGCCGAAGTAATCGTTCTCGGGGATTTTAATGTTCTTAATAAGGATTGGCTAGGATCCACAAAAACTGATACACAAGGCAGAGCAACAGAAAATTTCGCAATCAGCAACTCGCTCACCAATCTAATTATGGAACCTACCTACTTTCCTAGGGTTCCCACACATAATTCTAACTCCCTAGATCTCTTTCTTACTTCCACTCCCGAACTCTATCAAGCATCAGTAACTGCTCCCCTTGGTCGCTCTGATCATGGTTTGGTCACCGTATCTTACTCCACTCATTTTGAGGCAACTGAAAGCATGCCGCCACGAACCGTCTGACACTACAATTCGGCCGACTGGGATGGTCTGAGAGATTTCTTTGCCAGCTACCCTTGGGATCCTACCTGCTTTTCTACTTTCGATCCTTCCGAAATATGTAAACAAATTACCGAAACAATTCAACTAGGCATTGAGACCTATATTCCCCACACTAAAAAGAACCCCATAACTTCAAATCACAAACCGTGGTTTTCTAAATCCTGTGACAAAGCCAGACTTTTAAAAATTCAAGCCCACAAAAAGTTTCTTCAAAACCCTAGTCCCGAAAATCGACAGGCTAGCATCGAAGCGGGAAATCATTATAATCAGACTATATCAGAAGCAAAAGACCGTTTTAACAATCGAATAAAAGATAAAGTTCTCTCTTGCTCAAATGGCAGTAAAGCTTTCTGGTCCTTTGCCAAAAATATTAGTCAGAACTTTTACACAAATTCTTTTCCACCCCTAATCTCTAAAAATGGAATTGTCTCTACCTCCAAAGGAAAAGCCGAACTATTTGCCAAACAATTTGCTGCCAATTCTACACTTGATCCTCCTATTAATCTTCCCCTTCCAACAGTTGTCCCTGTTTCTCATAAAATGTCCGATATAATTTTTAAAGTCAAACAGATCAAGCGTATTCTTTCTTCTCTTAATACTAAAAAATCGTCTGGGCTGGATGGCATACCAGCAATCGTCTTTAAAAAATGTGCTCCCGAGCTTGCACCCATCTTAACTCGCCTCTTTCGAATCTCTTACGACACGGGCATTTTCCCGGAGAGTTGGAAAGCTGCACGTGTGCAACCTGTCCCCAAAAAAGGATCAAAAAGTCTCCCGTTCAACTATAAACCTATATCTCTTCTTTCAGTTGTTTGCAAAGTAATGAAAAAATTCATTAATTCCCAAATATTAAAGTATCTGGAAAAACATAAGATCTTACATGATAGACAATATGGATTCCGTCACAGTAGATCCACAGCTGATCTTCTTTCCTTTGTCTCACGCAACTGGAACAAGTCCCTTGAGTTTCTTGGTGAATCCCAGATCGTTGCTCTTGACATATCCAAAGCTTTCGATTAGGTCTGGCATGATGGGCTTCTTAACAAACTTCCTTCTTACGGCTTTCCACCTAAGCTTTGCTCTTGGCTTTCCAGTTTTCTTTCTAATCGACGTATATCAGTTAGTGTAGGTGGTCATTCGTCCAGCTTCTACCAAATTAATGCTGGGGTGCCCCAGGGCTCAGTGCTGGCACCCACACTGTTTCTTCTACACATTATCGATCTTCTTTCTTCCACAATCCATTCCATTCATAGTTTTGCTGACGATAGTACCCTCCACTCTAGTATTCAATTTCTTAAGCCACCGTGTAATCCTGATTTCGAAAACAAGCGCAGGTCAATGCAGATAACTCTTTCACAAGACCTCAAACTTATCTTGGATTGGGGCGCCAAAAATCTTGTTCAGTTTAATGCCTTGAAAACACAGTCATGTTCGCTGTCGCGAAAAAAGTCTGCAAATGCTCATCCCTTACATATGAGCGGCCAAGTTCTGCAGAACAAAGAGTGGTTTAATCTTGTCGGCGTTACTTTTGAGAATAATCTCAATTGGCACAAACACATTTTATCCATAGCTTCGGCAGCTTCAAAAAAGATTGGATTTCTCTTCCGAGCCAGAAAATATTTCTCTTCTTCCAATCTGTACACTCTGTATGTATCCCAAATCAGACCCTCTTTAGAATATTGTTCTTATGTCTGGGGAATGGCGTCCCCTACAACACTTAGCATTCTGGACTCCATTCAAAGAAGAGCCATTCGTCTTATTAATGATCCAACGCTCACAGAAAAACTTCCTCTTCTTGCCCACCGTTGAGCTGTAGGGGATCTGTCGCTCTTCTATAGATATTTTCACGGCTTCTGCTCAGAGGAGTTGGCCAGTATAATTCCTTCTCTGGCAGCTCCCAACAGAGCAACACGTAGTGCAACTTTTATGCATCCTTTTACAGTTCAGTTAGAGAGGCCCCGAACTTCCCGCTTTCTTCGTTCTTTCATCCCTAGAGTGTCAAGACTATGGAACCTGCTGCCCGCAGAAGTTTTTCCTTCTCCTCCCAATCTCCAAAAATTTAAGTCCCGTGTGAACAAACTCCCTCTCACCACACTGAAGACACCCACGGTACGTTAGTACTTAGGCATCAGCCTTCGTGGACTGTCCCAAGATAAAAAAAACTTGGCAACGACGCGGAGGTCACCATTCGATCCGGCGTAATTTCGAACCTATGAGTACATAGTTTCATAAAAATTGGATAAACGGTGTGGGAGGTATTTCGAGCGTTGCATATTTATGTTACACTCTGTATAGGTAACGAAATGAAAAATAAACAGAAAATTTAATAATCGGTTCATTTTTAATTTTGTTTTAAACTTTAAATTTAAACCTAAAAATATAATAAAATTTAAACCTCAACATAAAATAACCAAAAACGGACAAATTAATAGCCACTTAACAAACAAGAGTGTTAATAAGGGCGAATAATGATCGAGGTCAGATAACGCGCGAGCCTAGCGGGCGCGTTAAGGGTTGAGATCATTAATTGCCAATTAGTGCAAGAGTTTGTTACAAGATTTTTTCGGCTATCGTTTAGTTATTAACATGTGAAAATCATATATTTTTTTAAATTTTGTTTAGAATATATCATTTGATAAACAGGTTACTTAAAAATAACTGGAAAACGATTGCAGATATCAAAACGCGGTTTTCGCTTAAGTGTAGGTATTTTTTTCTCTTCTAAACCTACAGTAAAAAAATATATCGTCCGACCGAGTTTTCCTTAAACAACCCAGCCGACACCAAGGCGACATTTTAAAGAGCCATAAATTTTCTTTTAAACGAGTACCCACTTGAATCATTTTCGATAAAAGATCTTGGAGATAGAGCTATTAAAGTTCCATAATTTATCATCTTCCCCTTCCCTATTATTGGAAATAGGACAAAAAGTTCATAACCAAACTGATGCAGAATTGGTTCTAGTTTTTGCTGATGTTATTAAAATTGTACCTAATACTTGCTAATTTTGAAGAAAAACAAGTTTTTTAATTTACCCTTGCGGCCGCGGTAGTTTTAGAAACTTGAAAATAATTTCCAGCTATTTCTCTTGACCACCTTTACTAAAAATGTTTTTTTTTCTTAACGCTGTGCGATAAATAGATTCCGAGATAAAGCCGGCGTCCTTTCTTATTTGGACAACCGAACCGGTGCAAGTTTTATGATGGTTTTTTATGTAGATATTATTTATTAAAAAACAGTGTCTTTCAAAGCATTTTTTCAGAACAAAAGTGTATAAATATTAGGTATTAAAGATTAAAGTCATGTTTAGTAAAAAATGTAACATTTTCTTATAAAATAATTATAACCAATTTATTAGATATGGTTAAACGGCAAAAATAATGCTTTGTTATTATTTAAAACCACAAATTATAACATATTACGTTTTTAATTTATGATCTGTAAATGGATCATAAAGTAAAAAAAGCAGCGTTCAAAATAACCATAAGTTAATAAAACTTTGTACATAATATTCAACTTAAGATACAAAATGTAAAATATAAAAGTTAGTTTTTCCTAGATTTTACCATACTGCATAAATCACGTTTGCATTTAATGGCATACAAAATAAAATAATTTAAAATTGGTTTTTATTTAGTGTTATACTTTTAATTGCTGTATTTTTAATAAAAGTTTTATCGGCATGCTAAAAGTTAAATAAAGGTTAATAATAATAATACACAGACGATTTTCATTTTTTTTTTAAATTAACCATACCGCTTAACAGTGTTACAGTTATACGTATAAAGCGCTATTTTATTATTTTAATGATGCAATTGAAATTGGATTATTCTACCAGGTGTAACCGAGCAGATATTATGTTAGTTTTTTTTTGGTACATCTTTATATTTTCCGGATGTTATTTTTAATCTAAATTTATCCTTGTATTATATGTTTAAGGGCCATCTTGTTTTTTTTCCGATTTTTTTTTACCAAGCACTATAAGGAAACACTATATTTAAAATTGCGGCAATATTAATATTTTTTTAAAAAATGTAGTATTCTGATGTTATACAAAAAAACAGAACGAAGTCATAACAAATTAATAAAGCAGAGAAAAATGTCTTCCTACCAACTTACGTGACCGAAAACTGTTTTACTATACGCAAATTATATTATACATAAGTATGTTGAGGGTGTCCCATTTTCGACACTGTTATAGGGTATTTCCGTAATTGTAAGTCCTATCAAAAAAGTAATATAGGCGTCATGTGCTCTTTTTGAGTCAAACTTAAAATGGTAAAATCAAAATTTGATTCCACAAGCGTCGTAATCCCTCGATCAATGCTTACACCATTGGTAATGCAATCATTGAAAATGTATCATCTATTAACGATCTTGGAATAATATTCGACACATTTAATTTGCACATTGATAACATCGTTCTGCGGGGTATTAGGATGCTGGGTTTCATTTAAAGAAACTCAAGACATATTAGTGACACAAAAGCAATTACTAGTTTATATAATTCACTTGTTCGAAGTTTGTTAGAGTACTGTTTTGTGATTTGGTCGCCGCGTTAGGCTTGTCATGTTCAGAGACTTGAAAAGGTTTAAAGTAAATTTTTTAAATATTTTCGGTATACATTTCACTTCCCTTACAGTAACATCGCATACTATACTAGGATTTTGCTTTGTGGTGCCAAAAGCCTCGAATGTCGTTGTAGAAACGCATATTTACTGTTTCTCTACAAACTTTTTAATGGAGGAATTCCTATAAGACACACCAGGCAAGCACAGTTATTTTACGAACGTTATCACAGAACTAACTATAGTCGATTAAACGCCAACTACCGGTAAATACCGCGTTCATACCCTTGGTTATTTTTGGTTTTAAATCAGCTGTTGCTCTTTTCATAACCGCTACATAACCGAAAGCTCATCGCCTTTATGGGTTTTCGTCTTTTGGTTATAAAAAATATCCACACCTTCATTATTAATCGATATTTTATACAAATCCATGGTTTAGTTTGTCACGACAAAAACAACAAACAATTTTCTGCCGGTATTTTGCTAACCTCAAATAAAATAAATACACTGCGTAAATGACAAAAATTTTTGAGTGAATTTGACATAATGACATTTCACATTTCTTATAACCTTCATTCTAAGCATGGTAAATACCGGTAGTAAATAATGATGTCACGAAGGGCCTGGTTGTGACGTCATCCTTAAATAACCATTAATAACCGCAGTCGCGTTTCTAATAGTGGTAAATCCCATTTTAAAATGGTATTTACCGGTAGTTGGCGTTTAATCGACTTATGGCTGTAATGCTTTTGTTGACCGTTTGGTTAATAATTACAATAGGTTTTTCCCTGATTGTGACATCCTTTCTGTTAATTTGATTTCGTTAAAAAGATTGTTAAGTGCAAGTATGTAGACCTGTGTTCCTTTTATGGTTTAGCTAGTTTACTCTCTTTTTATTTGCCTTAATTTAGTTTAATTTAATTTAATTTGATTTGAATTTAATTTGGTTGTATTGTTTTCGTACCATTTAGAATATCTTATTCTGTAGTGAACTGATTTGTAAATAAATAAATAAAAGAAAGTTTTTGCCTGCTGAAGAGACACGGATAAAAATCAAAAATTTGTCAATTTCAGAATGACCCTATATTTTCTTAGTTAAAAGAGATACAGAAAAGTGTTTTATACAAAAGTTTTTTTATAATGATTGTCAAATGATCTGCCGTTTTCAGAATAAGTATCCAGGGTCAGGCAAAAAAAAGTTATCGGAGTTAACCACATTTTTTTTTAAATGAAGCACCCTGTATATTTTAATTTAAATTTAAAAAGATAGCATATTAAATTTTCTTTTAATAAATATAGCACACTATGGATAAAATTGGTTTTCTAGGCGATTTAATTAAACTATATTACTTCAAACCACAGGAGGCTATGAAGCAAAAGCTAATATCCTAAAAACGAAACTATGTTGACATTGTAGGTGGAAAGACTTTACACCATATATTTTAACATACAAATAGTAGAAGTTGGCACAGGAAAGTAAATTAAAAAGCTATAGAAACTTTAAAACGAAATAAAAGATTCAGGTTAAGTAAAAAAATAATGTAAATCATCGCAAATGTTCAAAAGCCCCTCCGTTATTTTCAATGCACTCTTGACATCTTTTTTCGAACGGATTTAGAGGCATTCGTGATGTGTAATGGTCTTAGTTTTGCAAAGGCCTTATACATTCTTTAATTAAGTTGTTGTCGGGTTAAGATGAAATTTTATTTTCCAACACTCCCCAAAGAAAAAAATCTAGAGATCGTGGTGTCCACCTTATAGGTTAATGGGTTCTTCTTCAACGGTTTCTAAAGTGAGTAGTTAAATATTTCGAAGAGCATTATGGGTAGAAGCACCATCTTGTTGAAAGTAAATCGGTATTACTTTATTTAAAAGAACATAATCAAGGATATCAAAAAAGTTTGGTTGGAGTATGCCCAGGTATCTATCTGCATTTAAACTTTCTTCATAACAGCGATACAACAGTTTATTTTGAAATAAATAACAACTTACATTTACCCAAATCGACCTTGTTGAAGAACAGGTCGTACCATATGGGGATTTGTGGAGTGCCAATGTCTTTTATTTTTGCGAAAAAAACGATCCTCGTTAGATTTATTTAAAACCCAGTGATAAAACCCCAATCTTCTTACATCGTCACCAGGGTGCAAATATTGGATAATAATAACAACATAAGGCAAATATTTATTGGACGGCAAAATGCTTTGTGCCTTAGATTTTAAAATTCCAGTTTCAGTTTCTATTTTTCTGACCGAGGTATATTTTTGTTTCTAAAATTTCAAAGTTATTTTGGAGAATAAAATTAGGGTGTGTCTTTAAGACGACAAGACAGAAGTGAAAACTTCTCCAAGACGAGATTCCCTATTTACTTTTTACTATCTAACATTCGCAAATCTCAAATTCAAGACAATAAAAGAATCGATTTATAAAAAGCCTATGCATTCGATCATATTTTAGTATCTGCTTTTTTTTTCCGACTGCATCATGAGTATCATAGCCGAGTCTGACGGTTCAGTCTCATTCAGTACCCACAAAAAGTGCTAAACCCTCCAAAAGAACTTTTCACTTCAATAAAAGTTAAGCGACTACTATTTAAAGTTCTTACAGGATATACCATTCTTACCTGATTATGGGCCTCGACAAATCCTAACCCGCATATTATTTCATTTTCCCTGTTTTCCTTATTATAAATTTTTGAACACGGCTTCGTAAAAGAGCCATATGTTTTGAAATTATCTTAAATGATTGCCGTCCTTCCGCATAGCGAAAATTTTGCGCAATTTCTTCATTTTTTTCACTTTCAATATAAACTGATATTATATTAACTTTTTTTTAAATATTTGTTAGTCATTTTTATAAATTAATATGTAAAAATGAGATTGAAGTTAAATGTTAATAACAACTAGAATGTCAACAGAGTTTCGTTTCTACGATATTAGTTTTTGTTTCATAGCCTACTGTGGTTTAAAGCAATAAAGTTTAAATTAATCGGATAGAAAACCAATATCATTCATGGTGTGTTATATTTTTGAAAAGAGAATTTAATATGCTACCTTTTGGATTAAAATATACAGGGTGTTCCGGAAATAAGGTTAGGTGCGATAACTTTTTTACCTGCCTTATACTTATTCTGAAACCGACAGATTATTCAACAATCATTATAAAGACATTTTTGTATAAAACATTTTTCTGTATCTCTTTTAACTAAGAAAATATAATACATTTTTTGATTTTCCCCCGTATCTCTTAAGCTAGCGAAATTTTTTTTTAATTTTGATTTTACAATTTTAAGTTTGACCCAAAAAGAGCACTTGACTCCTTTATTACTTTTTTGATAGCACTAACAATAACGGAGATACCCTATAAAAGTGTCGAAAATGGGACACCCTTTACATTATATTAATGTACTTCTCTTGCAATAACTATATGTATCTAGGTATTTTTTTAAGAAATTATTTTTATTTTTTTCCAGAATAGCAAATATATTTAATTATTCCACATTCACCAAAAATATATATCTTTAGGCAACGTGTTTTCAAAAAACATAAAAATTGAAATTTTTTTGTAAATTATATTTTGAATTTTTGTTATCTGATTGAACCTGTACTTTTTAAAATACTTAAATTCTATTTAATTACCTATTTACTTATGATAAATGTATATGGTTTGATATAACTATTGTAATTTATGTACAATTATTTATAAATATTTTGTAATAATAAAATATGTATGTATGCTTGTTTAGTCAACAGATATATTTTGTAATATTTTATAAAACTAGTAAATGTCTGATAAGTTAACGGGAGCATTGACATTTATTGGTCTAAAGTCCTCGCACCTCGATCCTCCGCTAATTTCAGAGGCCGGAAAACTATTTATCGCTTGCAGGGCCCATAAGGCATCGCCGAACAATATAGACTAATAAGAAAACTTTTTAACATACTTATTCAAGCCTACATTAAATAAGTGCATGTTAACCTTACACAACAAAGTTAAAATAAATATAAAAAATAAAATAAAGAAGAAACAAATAAAGATTATCACGCGTAAGTGTTTTCAAGTCAGATGCGATCCAGTTAAACAGTGATGGGGCTGATTATTAATTCCAATTTACTGTTTTTTTTTTGTATTTAGCCGTGAGGCTTAGGAGGGCACTTTAAAGCAACCTTACAAGGGCCAACCGGGAAATTCCCAGTATCCTGGTAGGCCAGCACGCGCCTCTTATATTATACTCTACAATACATTGGCACTTACTTATCCCAGTGACTTGTATATAATCCAGTTGTCTTACGTGTTTGTATTGTAAATCCTACAAGTGGTGGACAAAGTGGAAAGTTTGGTTAGAAGAAATAAATTATCTGACTCAGAAGACAGATTAAATCTTTCTGTCAACTGATTTGGCTATTAGCTAAATGAATGTAATATGTTTACGTCATATAAGTTCATTTTCGAAAGTAACATCAACAAGATCAAGTGATTTTTAATTCGGTTGGACTTGGCATTTTATAAATAAGGGACAAGAGTTGTGGTTAGTTGCACGACTTCTGAATTACCCCCCATTAACACCTCGCTAATGTCATCTAACCAAGACCTATACTTTAACTTGAAATTTTGACCACCCACAAAACCATGCATTGTTTGCGGAGAGTCAACCATTAAACTATTATCTCCGCCTTGCTTCGCTTTTGGATGAGAAGGCATACTTTATTTTAATGAGAAGTACTACTGGGCCCCGTAAAACTGCGATCTCGGTGCTACGTTTTGTCGTTACCCTGACCAATCAAAAACGTTTCACATTACCCTTAAACCCCACCAAAATCCCCTCAGTCGGCCTCGATATTGTGAAATCATTTTAACTTCAACATTATCCTTACCAGAATAAATAGGTACGGCAGTTATCCTTTTCGCTTTCAGTTTAGTATATGCAGCCGCCTTTACATTGAACACAAAATTATTCAAAGTTAGATCGAGTACTAAATAAAAAACAGCCCGACCAAGGGTCGCCACGACATATTTTTATAACAGGAGTAAGAATATGTAGCTACTGACAACGTAGCTCTGAGAAAAGTCTTAAGATTTGAACTCATTTCGCGCCATGTAATATTTAGGACCAATAGCGTATTTCTACTTATAGTCTAGGACGAATCGGCCCATGAGTACCGAAAACTATAACACCTCAATTTTTTTATACGATCCTCTGCCCTACTGATGATATAAATGCATGTTGCCAGGGGGCCACCTGGTGCCATATTGCTTAAACCGAAATTGTTTAAATACTGGCAAGAAATTGTCATTTCGCCACCGGATATTTTTTTATATATTTTCTATTTAAATACAAATAAAAAAGGTCCTATGACCTATTACAATAAAGTTAATATTTTTGGAGATATGAATTTTTAAAAGTTCGAAAAATCTCAAATTTGGGTACTTTTGACCCATGGAAAATATATGTAAAAAAAAGAATAAAATATAAAAAATATATTTTCTTATTCTTTATACAATAGTTAATAATCTCCTAATTTGAGATTATTTTTTATATCTGTTTTTTCATTGTTTATTAAGCGCGCTCACAAGTATGCGTCCCTTTCCTTTAAGTATCGCCGTCTCCCTTACTCATACGCTGCATAGGCCTCTCTGTGTCCTAAATAATTATTTATCCTCTATCTTAAAAACTATTAACTTTATCAAAATTGTTGAAGAGAGCTATGTTATTACTAATTAAATTATCAACAATTTATTTTTATATTTTTTTTTTCGGGAATCAATTTTACAAAAGTTATTAAAGCTTGTGAGCTCGCTTAATAAACGATTCAAAAACAGATATATAAACAATAAAAAAATTTTAATCATAATTTAGGATATTATTAATTATTGTAATAATATAAAGAATAAAAAATATATTTTTTCATTATTTTTTTTTATATATATTTTTCATGGGTCAAAAGTATTCAAATTTGAAAATTTTCAAACTTTTAAAAATTCATATCTCCAAAAATGTATGGCAATATGCACCAGGTGGCCCCCTGGCAACATGCATTTAAATCATCAGTGGGGCAATTTAAAGAGCATCGTATAAAAAAATTGGGGTGGAATAGTTTTCGATACTCATGCGCCGATTCGTCCTAGACTATTAGTATTATTACGTGGATTTTTTTTTATGAAAAAGTATAGTATTAAGTTTTATTTAAATGCATTTACTAAAATTGCTTTGGTATTTGATCTTTACATCCTGAATATAGCAATTTGTTGTTTTTTTTTAGAATTGCAAGGCATATGCTAAAAAGGTTATTCAGTATATCCCTGTACTAGGATGGGGTTGGAAATTTGCCGAATTCGTATTTTTAGAAAGATCGTATGAGAAGGACAAGGATATTATTAATAAGCAAATTAAAGAGCTAGCTGACCATCCGGATCCTATGTGGGTAAGTGTATTGCTATGTGATTTAACTTACCTAAGTCACTATTTTTTAAGATATTAGTAGGTTAACAAAATTAGGACCAACAACTAAATAAAAACTAATTTCGATCGTGTATAATTCACAAAAATAATTGGAAAATATGAAAATGGCATACATTGGGTTGTATATTCGAAGTTTTTCCTTTAACTAAAGTTCTTCAAAACCCACGAGAGTTTTTTTTTGCTGCGATTACAATACTTTTCTTTTAGTCAGAAAAGTAACAGCAATAAACATGCTTAAAATGTCTGATTTAACTTATTACAAGTATTGTAACTAACGAGTTCAGAAAAATATGACTGAAAAATTTTAACATTTCTTGTTGGTCGTTTTCAAGTTTTCAATATCGTTTAACGTATTTTGTAATGTAAAATAATAACAAAAGCTAATATAAAGGATAGTGCTTTCATTTATATGAAAAATCACTCTCGGTTAATTTTCGCATTTTTTTCATATAATTCTAAACCTTCTTAAGAAAAGTCTAAATGAGCATATGTAGACTTTCTATAAGTTTCCGAGATACAATATGTTAAAAATTTTAAGTGAAAAAAAAACGAAATATTTAGTCATTGTACTAGACCCAATCATTAGTATTATATATATATATATATATATATATATATATATATATATATATATATATATATATATATATATATATATATATATATATATATATATATTTATAAATATAATTATGATAAATTATATTATATAATACCTTTATACAGGGAATCCCAAAAGTAATGGGACACCCTGTATAAAGAGACAAAGAAAAACTGCTGAGTTCTAAGTGCGTTTATCTCGAAAACAGTTGCTTCTAGAGACCTGATTGAGGTATACATTTTTGACCCAGTGAGAATTATAGTAACTTTTTTTAATAAACAGGTCAATATACTAAGCTTAAAAAAGTTATGCCATCTAAAACAAGTGGGGTAGGCCGCAGCTGGCGCCCTCCACTAACAACATCAAAAGTATAAACGAATTTGAATTTCTGGCCTCAAAGAACCCCAAGATCCCCCATTTTTGTACGGCTATGTCGTTTAGTTAAGAAATTATTACGAAAAAAACGAAAAAATAATTAAAAGTTTGACACCCTTTATCTTAGTTACTATCAACTTTGTGATAAGGCAAGTTAACGTTGATTGCATCATTTCGACCTAAGGAATCTACTGTTGCTCTGTGTCCCACTTCTGGGACACCCTGTATTTTTAATCCATTATTATTTAAATATTACACCTTAAAGGGGTAAGTATTAATTAGTAGTTTTGGCTCTTATATGTCTCTGATTATTTTTTAGAGTAAATCAATAAACAAGGGAAAAGTTTAAACACATTATCCTAATTACAGATAAATATTAAAAAAATGTTTTTGTTTTTAATTTAAAAGGCCAGAGTTATTTCTAAAACTAAAATACTTTCCTACATTTTTATATTTATGATTATTGTAATATTTTTATTGGCTTCTTGTTGGTAAAAAAAGAATACGCATCATTCTTAGTTCACATTATTCATCACAAATATGGCAGATTTATAGGTGGGAAAGGACTGAAAATGGCCCCTCTAGGCCCGAAAAATGGGTTTCCCGATAATGTCTGCCAAAATATGCGAATTGGAGAATATTTTTTAGGTCAAAAAATAAATATCGCCTTGTAATCTACAAAAATGGCCCTTATAGTTGTTGTCAAAAAATCGACAGTTTTCTTGATAACCGGACCCAAAAGTCCCCTTATTTGCCGCTATCTTCATGGATTCACTTATAAGCAGGCGGACGAATTGTTCCATTACTCGGGCAATAATATACCTACATTTTTTAATCATTCAACGTTTATCGGAATGGGAAAACCTGTAGCTATCATTGCGTATGAGTTTGGGTCCATTCTAATTTTTCTAGAATATTAAAAAAGCGGTCAAAGTTTTTTTTACCAATTTTTTGAGAGTATCTCATTAATTACTTATTGTTATTTCTTGAAAAAATGGTTTGTTATTAACATTTCTTTTTTATAATGAGACCTTAGGAAGTGTTCAATGATCCCAGAAAATTTCCTTCACCATCTTTCTTGCGTTTTGATTAAAAATTGTTTTGCCCATTTGCATTGTTTAGTAAGAAACTACTACTACCGCATCTATCCAGTGTGAAATGTTATGGATTTTTCGACGGCCGTTTTTGCGAAAAATATTCGCATATTTTGGCAGATATTTGCGGAAAACTCATTTTTGGGACTTTTGGGGGCCCATTTTCAGCGGATTGCCACGTCGGAATCGTGATAAACTTTTTAGATTTATTTACAGCTTACAGTATTTTCAGGTCTTCAGTTACTGGACTAAAGTTAGATTAGGAGACAAATACTCGTAATTACATTAATGCGATTAAGTTTGAATGCAGTTGTTAATATAAAGACATTTTTGTTTAACAAATAAAAGTAATATCCAAGAGTATTATTCAAAAACAGCCAAACATTTTAGTATACCTTACATAAAAAATATCATTTTCCATGTAACAAACCTAATGCGATACTTTAATTAAACAAATACACATATTTTACCAAAACAATCAGTTATGGTAACTTATAAGTATTTTTATTTGGTACAGGTATTTGGAAAAATGTTGTCAAAAGAAATTGGAAAAAGGTGGGATGGTATAGGTGCAAGTTCAGTAGCACATTTTTTAAGACGATTGTTTGATGCCCACCCGCTCAGAAAATTTATTTATTTATTTTAACGATACAAACCCATTCTTCCAAAAAATACAAATAAACTGTAATCTAAAGTGTTTAAAGGTATAAAAAAACAGCATTACAAAAAATAATCTTAGTTAAAAAGGGAAACTATGTATAAAAAAATGGTTACACTCCAACTTAAGGTAGGTCACTCGTAAAACAGCTTTTCTTAAGAATTAAATGAAATTGAATTACAGGGTTACTAAAAGTGTCTTTTATCTAATTTAAAAAAAACTATTTTTTTTATCGTACGTAAAACGAGATATTAACAATCAATCAATTTGTGCATAATTTACATAGTCAATATCACGTATGAAAGCCATGCGTTTATTTCGGAATATCTTGAAAACGGTTCTTACGATATTTTTTTTTTTTAACTAATGCAATATAAATTAGAGTATTAAAAAAAATTAAGAATTTTTTGACCGTTTTGTTAAAAAGATATTGATTTTTGAAAGTTTACTAGGTCTGTTTGTTATTACAAAATAGTATACACTATTTTATTCACTTTTTTTACGTAATCGCCCTTATGGAAGGTGTATTTAAGGACTAGGTGGGTCCAAAAGTGTAAAATATAACTGTGTTTACAGTTTCCTACAAAAATAATATTTTCAAGCATTGATAACCTCTAACTTTTAGTAAAGTGTATTCGATCTTATTTCAAACAGCGTTAAATTTGGGATCCATTTAAAGTACTGCATCCGTACTGGTACTTGTCCCGGCCCGTTCAATAATCAATTTTTGTTAGAGAGAGATAGGCGAGTTCGGCGCGAATGGCAAGAAAGAGACGAAGATAACAGATGTTCATCCGAGATTGGGGTTTGAATTGTGGACGGGCCGGGGTTTACTTACTATAAGGCGATAACTTTATGTACAATTGTCGCGAGTGAACTACCTTAACAAATTCATGACTTGCCTTTTTTAGGATTAAGGGGAAAAAAGGATGCACTTGATGTGTAGGACTAAATCTCGGACATTTTAAGACGGGAGCAACTTTTGAAAGAAGAAAATAAAACTTAATGATCGATCGTAGAGTCAGCAGCAAATTATTTAAAGAAATGTTTAGCTTTTTCCTATAGGCTTTTTTTTTCGGAAGTTAGAAGTGAGAAAGAAATTTAAACCTAAATCCTTAGAAAAGAACTCCAAAGATTTACTGACAAAAGGAAGCCTTAACCAAACAAGTAATGTGATTGGCTACATGGGAGATTTAGGAAATTATCACTTGAAAACGGTTGGAGATACATCATACATACTAACCACAACTAACCGAAACGTTGTGTAACAATTAACAAATAAAGACAATGGAAGTCCAAGATTCTAGTGTTATTATTTAGGAAATACTTAAGGCTAAGGGTTCTTTTAATTTTTTTCGTGCAAACAGCCATAAGACACTTTGTATTGATTGCTTCTTTCGATGCATGCTTGTCGATTTTTAGGATTAAAAGTTTAAAGAAACTTTATATAAACTCGGATTTTTTAAAACCTAACTTCTGAGCACACTTTATTACATAATTTAAAAAAAACTGTTTATAATTTAAAGCTTTGGGGTTCTTTTTGATATGTGGAACATAGATCTCAGTTTTTGTCACTTGTTTCGGCCACTTGTTGACATATTTGGAAGGGATCATCACCCAAATCAGCTGAATTGTAGTGCCAAATTGTGCGTGGCCCAATACAATCTATGACCTCGGAATGGGCGCAAATATAAAACTGTTTTTTTTTTGTTGATAAATAAATTTAAATATAGTACAGTATTTTTTTAAAACTTACTAAATAAAAAGTAATGATAATTAATGATAAAAACGTATAGTTATCAATAAGACACATGTTCTTGGTGTGTTTCTTATCTAGATCACTCAAGAGCGAACATATACATTTTTAAATAAAACACAATGTCATTAATAAAAACAGAAAAAAAATTAACATTAATATTTAATGTTGATCTTTTATTTTTTAATTGGTACTTAGATATAATTTTTTACATTTGGTTTATTACAATGGACCGTTAAGATAAAAATACTTTTAGTATAATGATAATGTTTGTTATAAAGTTTGTCTTGTTAAAAGATATGCGAGAAAACTTGCTAGTTTACTAAATATTAAAAGTTAATTTTACTTTTATTGGCTGTAATAAATAATTAGGGTTTGTTTTAAATGTTCTCCTATTTTCGGACTTTTAGCAAATTTGATTGATAACACTGTCTAACAGAAAAATCCTCCCTATAAAAAAATCGTGTGATTTGTAATATTTGGACTTATACTAATATACAACTAACCCTCAAATGTTTTTATTAGCCTCAGATTTCTCGGAAGGGTCTAGTAGAGGGGTAATAAATGGGCGACCCATTATTATGGACAGGTAGGTGGATCTATGCTTGAAATATCCCTTTAGTCGTTATTTTATAATCATTTAGTAAACATCTGATGATTTTTCAATTAGATAGATCTACGTGTAAGAAAAATGTCGACGCGAATTTGTGTTAATAAAGCTGATAAATTCTGTTATATTTGTGGCGAAGTTACCGCGAAGGCGTACCAAAAACCGATATCTTCACTAGTAAAAAAGGCTTATGAACTGTACTTTGGATGTAAAGTTGGCGATCAAGATAAGTCCTGGGCCCCAAAAGTGTGTTGCAGTTCGTGTTCGAGAACATTGACGGGATGGCTAAAAGGTACGCATAAATCTATGCCATTTGCAGTTCCAATGGTTTGGAGGGAACCTCGTAATCACGTAGATGATTGTTATTTTTGCATGACGAATATCAAAGGAATTACTAGCAAAACTAAGCGTAGCATTCAGTATCCCAATGTTCCGTCTGCAATGCGACCAGTACCCCATGACAATTCATTACCCATTCCCCAACCACCTGAGAGTTACACGCTTGATTCGGAATCAGACTCTCGAAGTACTTCGCCAGAAGCCGGACCAAGCTACATCCCTAGTTCCATTGATTTGCCCGATACACCTCATTTAATCACTCAAGGTGAATTGAATGACCTTGTTCGTGACTTGGACCTCCCGAAAACAAAAGCGGAACTTCTCGGATCCCGCCTGCAGCAGTGGAACCTCTTGGAAAAAGGAGTTAAGGTGTCCATCTACAGAAAAAGGGAATCTACTCTCACAAATTTTTTTGCAGCGGACGGTGATTTAGTATTTTGCCATGATATTCCTGGCCTAATGGTCGAACTGAACTTACCATATACGCCCGATAAATGGAGACTATTCATAGATTCGTCTAAAACAAGTCTAAAAGCTGTTTTACTTTATAATGGAAATGAACATCCATCCGTTCCTATAGCTCATTCGGTAAATATGAAAGAAACATATGACAATCTGAAGATGATACTCAGATGTATAAAGTACGAAGATCACAAATGGAATATATGTGCAGATTTGAAAGTGGTAGCGTTATTGACAGGACTGCAGTCAGGATACACAAAATACTGCTGCTTTTTGTGTGAGTGGGACAGCCGTGCAAGAGACAAACATTATAAAATAAAGGTTTGGCCTCCACGTGAAAAAATAGAAGTTGGAGTTAAAAATTTGACCCGAGAACCGTTAGTTCAGAAAGAAAAATATATTTACCTCCACTTCACATAAAGTTAGGATTGATCAAAAATTTTGTAAAAGCACTGGATAAAAACGGAAATGCTTTCAACTATTTAAAAGAGAAATTTCCACGTATAAGTGAAGCCAAAATTAAAGAAGGAATTTTTGTTGGTCCCCAAATTAGGCAACTCTTTAAAGATGCCAACTTCACGGACATTTTAAGTGACCATGAAAGACGGGCATGGAATGCATTTGAAAGTGTTTGCAAAAATTTTCTTGGAAACACCAAGTCAGAAAATTATCGTGAACTCGTGGAAGAACTGCTCACGGCCTATCATATTTTAAAATGCAACATGTCCCTAAAACTTCACTTTCTCCATTCCCATTTGGACTTTTTTCCTGAAAATCTAGGAGCTATATCGGACGAGCATGGGGAACGATTTCACCAAGACATCGCATCGATAGAGAAAAGATATACTGGAAAGTGGAGCCCGAATATGTTAGCCGACTATTGCTGGACCCTAATACGAGACACATCCAGTCTTTCTTATAAAAGGAAGAGTTCAAGGAAATGAATATTAAAATAAAATAACACTTGAAAATGTTTATACTGAACATAAATTAACTGTTACTAAAATGTATCATACCTTTTTATTTTTTAAATTAATAAATCAGTATTAAAGTGAGTTTTTATTGAATTTTGCTTAATATCAAAACATGTGTCTCCCTCATTATTGAAGGCTGATATCGAAAATCTGAAGCCAGATCTGGATTCAGCAGGCCAAAATATATAAAATCCAGCCACAATCATTCCAGGGAGGCAAAAAAAGTTTTAGAATGTTGGTCAGTGTAATATTAAGTGGATAATTTTTTTTATACGATCCTCTTTAAATTGCCCTACTGATGATATAAATGCATGTTGCCATGGCGCCACCTGGTGCCTTATTGTTTAAACCGAAATTGTTTAAACAATTACAATGAATTGTTATTTTTTAACCGGACAACTTTTTTTGATATATTCTATTAAAATACAAATAAGAAAGGTTCCATGACTTTTTACGATAAAGTTAATATTTGTGGAGATATGAATTTTTGAAAGCTCGAAAAATCTCACATTGGTGTACTTTTGACCCATGGAAAATATATATTAAAAAAAAACAACAAAAAAAATATAAATTTTTATTCTTTATACAATAGTTAATAATATCCTAATTGAGATTTAATTTTTTTTTATTGTTTATACAGGTTTTTTGATTGTTTATTAAGCGCGCTCACAAGTATGCGTCCCTTACCTTTAAGTATCGCCGCGCCGTCTCTCTAACTGATACGCATTGACTTCGTATGTTAGAAAATGTCTGTTTCCTAAATCATTATTTATCCTTTATCTTAATTTTTTTCCTGAAATCAATTTTGCATAAGTTATTGGAGCTTTATTTTACTTGTAATCGCGCGTAATAAACAATCAAAAAACCTGTGTAAACATTTTTTTTCAAATCTCAATGTTTTATTTTTTTTTATAAATATTTTTTATGGGTCAAAAGTACCCAAATTTGAGATTTTTTGAACTTTTAAAAATTCATATCTTTAAAAATATTAACTTTATCGTAAAAAGTCATGGGACCTTTTTTATTTGTATTTTATAAAGAATATAAAAACAATTTGTCCGGTTAAAAAATAACAATTCAATGCAATTGTTTAAACAATTTCGGTTTAAACAATATGGCACCAGGTGGCGCCATGGCAACATGCATTTATATCATCAGTAGGGCAATTTAAAGAGGATCGTATAAAAAAATCTAGGTCGAATAGTTTTCAGTACTCATGCACCGATTTCTCCTAGACTATTACTTTTTTAAATTTGTTATGGTAATATTTTATTCGACGTTATAAAGTACTTATGTCAGATCAATATTTTTTTTTCTTTAAAATGCCTGACGTGCCAAAATTCCAGGTTAAAGCTTGGCAATGTCATCTTATACTTTATATTTTTCTTGTTTTTAATTGATGTACCATGGTAACCTTTAAAAGGCGACCGTGCTTGAAAGTTGGATTTAAACACGCTCAGGCGTTCTTTAATTAAGCAAAATAGGGAACCAATTAAAAAAAATGTAAATTGCAGATTCAGCGCATTTCACTCCTAGGTATTATTCGAACTAACATAAATATTAAAATAAAATTTATTTTAAAGTATGGTTACTCATGTTTAATTGTTGTAAGTGGGAGATTGGTTAAAATATCAGGCTGCTATACCCGGTTTAAGTATGGCTTTAAATATTCAAGCCACAAAACACCCATATTTTCCATAATCATAATTGTGCTAATGTTTACTGCTAATAATCGGCTATTTTTTAATTATTGGTAAATGATAAATTAATACAGGCTGTACCATAAAAGTTGCAAATAAATAAAAAAAATGGATTTTTTAGGATTTTTTTTTTTTTTAAATTCATATGGAGGTTTGTCCTGTGAGTTTTGATTTCTAAGATACATGTAATGTGTGTAATTTGGTGGTAATTTTTTTTAAGTCATTTTAGTATAATAACCTTGGAACGCTAGAAGATAATGAAATTAAATTTTAGCCAGAGCTTAATCAGGGTTGGCAAGTTTTGGGCAGGGTGGTTAAAACCACCGCACAGGTTAAAATCAGGTTTGACCATTTAGTGGTCAAAAATGGTCAAAATTTAAATGATGCACATACTTGTACTTATAAACATATTTAATTCAGTCTTTAAATGGGTAATTTACATAAAAACAAAAGCAGCAACTTAAAAGTTACAAATATTGTTTGTAACTTTTAAGTTGCTGCTTTTGCGCAAAAATTAACAGGTACATGTTATGTAACACGTAACCTATATATGTCAAGAGTCAGGTATAGGACCGTATAGGTTTAATATAAAAAATGAAACTATACCTGGAATTAAACTCGCTGTTATAAAAAAAACTTTACAAAGGTTCTTCATTACTTAAATTAATAAAATTGTTTTTGTTTTTGATCCAATATTTAAGTTCAGAATTCCGTAAACCGAAACTAATTTGTTGCATTGATCCAATCCTAATTTGATCCTTAACTTTGATTGGATAAAACTAATTTCAAACTTGGGCGCTAATAAGTAAAGAAGAATAGTCACAACAAACAAACACCTGTTCTCACACGATTAAAAAGGATTTTGCCAGCGTCGCTGCGTGCCATTTCACCACGTCGTCCACTCGCAAATTGTGTAGGTGCGCGTGTGCCGATAGTTACATACTTACGATAATAGCTTTGTTCGCGGGTCACGTTAAGATTGTTAAGAACCGATTTCGAACTAGAATTGAACCGTTCAGGATTGTCTTAAAGCGCATGTCTAATTATATACCAGTTCCGGATTTTTATTTACCGCGAACGGCGCGGATTTCAATCGAATTTCTCCAACAGCTGACTGTTTAACTTAACCTGACTTTACCAAGTTTGTTCAGTAAGTTCTCATAACTCTTCCATATCCTCATTGCTAGAGGACAAGTGGTCGGACATGATTGATGGAAGAAAATATCTATCTAAATATAATTTAGCAGATAAATAAATAATTGTTAAAAAATAAATGAATTTACTATTTCTATCCATTTATAAACAACTAAATTACTGCTTTATACTTCACAATCAAGATACACTAAACTAAGAATCAAGGAAAATTAAAAAATTTAAGTAACAGGTTTGTATAAATCTATTTATACTTCCAATTGAATTAAGTAGGTATTAAGCTAAACTAAGAAAGGCAAAAATCTCAAGGTTCATCTCGAACACAACAGCAAACAGATGATGAGAATGTTGATATTGCGCATGAACAGCAGAACCGAACTTTTAATCCCATCAAAAATTCGGGGACTACAAGAACCGATTCTGAATCAGTAACGAACCAATCCGATGTTATCCACGAACGCTGAACTGTTACTAAAAATTCAGAATTGTGTTACCGCGAACGACCGTTTTTATATTGCGCATGCGAATAGTCCCTGAACCGGTTCGGAATTGGACCCGCGAACAAAGCTAATAGGTCACCGAGGCGATACATAGTTACCAGGTTTTAAAAAATATATTTAAAGTTTTGACCAGTAGTTTAAACCAGTTTTGGCGGTTAAAACCAATTTTGACAGCTGCCCTGGTCAAAATCGAAAAAAGTGGTTTTTTGCTAACCCTGAGCTTAATTTGATAGTGCTCTAGTAACAGTACTCATTATTTAACATTAATAAATGTGCTAATAACCTACAAACTTAAAGTAGTTACTAAATTACATTAATTAATCAAACAAAAAATGTTACAAAAGGTCTGAACATCTTTTCAATGCATTTCCTCATATATTCTTTTATTCTTGCAAAAATACTTGACTTCTTCCGAATTTGCAGTTTTAAGTGCCATATTAAATAATATTACAAAAGAGTTACGACTTTTTAAAATGCCCATGCGACAAGTATTTAAAAATAAGTTAAAACATGTTAGATATATAAAGTTTGTGTTTTTTACATTTCTTCATGTTTCTTCATTTCCCTGTGTATGCTAAGGATAAATTGGTATTTACAAAAGGCCTAATTACGGAAAAATGACGGGAGATACAAAGAACACTCAAGAGGCACATTTTGTTTTAAACAAAAATAAGATTTAAGAAAATAGTCAAAAAACCACTTCACATTAAAAAAAAAATCCGTAGTAAGTGAGTAAATTACGTAGTTATTTTTTTATTATTATTCTAGAGCACTATCTCTAGCTAAAATTTCTGAAACAATTACAAAAAAATAATAATAACATCCACGCTAGTTCTGTAATACGAAACGAACTTGAAGCTACCCGCAATGTCGCAATTTCTTCTAGAATCGTTGGAAGATGGTTAAATAAAGGTGGACTAAACAGTGTAAGACCAGCAACTGCACCCTTGTTTACTAGAAAGAACAGAGTTGCTAGGTTACATTTTGCCCAAAATCATCAAAATTGGTCTGTAAATAATTGGAAAAGAGTTTTCTTTATCGAGGAAACTAAATTTAGTCTAAAACATCCAAATGTTCGTGAGCGAGTGTGGCAAAGTCTAAGAGAAATGTTTACTACTTGTAATTGCAAGGAATCCATTTGGCGGTGGCTCTTTTATGCTCTGGCATCTGCCTTGACGCTCCCTCAGAATTAGTTCCTGTCTGTACGAGATCTATAAATGCTGATTACTATCTTGAAAATATTGCAGTAGAACATGTGATGCTTTTTGACCATTTAATAAGACCAACTTGCTTATTTATGCAACACAATGCTCGGCCTCACATGGTTATACCTCCCTAACTGCCTCGATTATTGGTTCACCAATTAGGCAATAGACACCAAAAAGCCCATTTCTGAATCCTCTCGAACATGTATCGGATTACCTTAAAAGATATGTGAAACGTCGTCTACCTGAATCTAGAAACCTAAGGGACCTTAAAAATTCAGTTATTTCAGGGTGGGAACAAATTCCTCAAGATCCAATCCAGAATTTAAGTAGTCCCCTAAGTAGAGGAGGCAACACACGGTACTAATGTCCCAGTTAAATTATTAATTTATTTCTTTCATCATTTTATAATTTTACCGATTTTATGTCTTAAAAATAATTTTAATTCTAATCCCTTACATGCATATAGTAGTTAATTCACTTTTAATGTATCCAAAAATGTTTTTTCTAACTATAAATGTAACCAATGTCCATAAAAAAATACTTAAATTTATTGATTATAGCGATTTGTATGATTTAATATGTTGTTGCGTTAATTTTGTTCAGGAGTGTAGTTATTGATATTTTCCCATTACGTTAACTATATTTAAAAAATAATAATAATAATTTTGTAAAAATCTTCTTTTTTATTTTAGCTCTTGCTGTTCCCCGAAGGAACAAGATTTACGCCAAAAAAACATCAGATATCGCTAGAATTTGCCCGTAAAAATAATCTTCCAGAACTAAAGCATCATCTTTTACCTCGAACCAGAGGTTTTGTAGCCAGCTTGCCATCAATGAGGGGCAAAATACCAGCTATTTATGACACGTTGGTAGTATTTAAGGAAAGTGATCCTGTGGCACCAACTATGACAAATTTGCTATTTGGAAAACCAGTTACCGCACATATGTATATTAAAAGAGTATCTTTGGATGAAGTTCCCAATACAGAACCTGAACAAGAGAAGTTTTTAAGAGATCTGTTTGTTAGAAAGGTGACTTAAGATATTTAATACATAACTGTTAATTATAAGTAGATTTAAGTGTATTTTGATATTAACAACCATACTTTTAATTCGGTTTTCACGACATTTCCATCTAAAAAATACTAGGGATTTTTGACATTTTGATAAAGCAGATATATTTTTGCGGAAATGAGCGCGATGCGGGATGACTTGAGGCGTGAAAAATCGGAATGTAAAATTTTTCTAAAAAAATCAGCATTTTTTGTAATTTTCTCGACTTTATAGAACGAAAATGTTTCGAAATTAAATTTTACGTAAGATGGAATTGGTAAGAAATGTTAAAAATATTTTTTTTGCTGGAATTTAGCAATAAATAACAAAAAATTGAGAAAAAAACATTTTTTTCTCGATTTTGTTGGACCCTTTGGTTTACGCCTACCCACTCGCTGAAAAAACTCATTTAAGGACTTTAAATTAGCAAGGCGCTTAAAAAATATCGATAACTGAGCTTTTAAGGTACCAATTTCGATCATTTTCTTTTTAAATTTGGGATCTCGTGTGCTAAAAACTTTAAATATTGCAAAGAGAAATATCAACTATGCATACAATTTGTTATAAACAAACGTAACACACTTTATAAATATTTATAATTTAAAAAAAGTTGATATTTTTACAATGAAAAAAAACTAAAATTTGAAAGAAAAAAATAATTACAAAAATATATCTCTTATATACATAGAGGTTTGTATGTTTGAGCGGTTATTTCTCAGCAGCTACTTTCCGAGTACTTTCGCCCTACAAATTTTGTTTTTGTATATATATAAAAAAGATTCGGAGTTATTTAATTTATTTGTAGGCAAAATAAATAAACGATTCCTAACCTTACCAAATTAACCGATATTATAAATTATCTATACTCCGTATTGTTAACACACCATAAATGATATCTGCTTTCTATGCGATTTATGTAAACTTTATTCCTTTTAACCACAGTAGGATATGAAACAAAAGCTAATATTTTAGAAACAAAACCATGTTGACGTTAAAGCTGGACACCATATATTTAAACATGCAAAAAGTAGAAGGAATAATTGACACAAAAAAGTAAATTAAAGAACTATAGAAACTTTAAAACAAAATAAAAGATTCAGATCAAGGACAAAAATTAGGGAATCATTTTACAAAAAACTGTTTGGTCAGATGAATGTCAAATAACAAGTATCTTTAACTGACACAATAAAAGATATTGGAACTCCACAAATCCCCCTAATGTTCGACCTTTTCGTCAACAAAGTCAATTTTGGGTAAATGTAGATTGTTTTTATTTCAAAATAAACTTGGGTATCGCTGTTTTGAAGAAAATTTTAATGCAGATAGAATTCTGGACATACTTCAATCAAACTTTTTCGATATTTTTGGTGATATTCCTTTAAATGAAGTAATACAGATGTACTTTTAAGAAGATGGCGTCCCTACCCAAACCGCTTTTAGAATAAGAAAGTATTTAAATACTCACTTTAGAAACCGTTGGATAGGAACACATGGCACACAGAGCGGGGTATATATGTCGCACACACTTGGCGTAGTTGTCCATTTCGTGAACTAGATGTCCAGTTCGTGAAGTGGAACCAGATAGTGTAATGATACTTCGCTATCTGGACAATTTTTATGTCCAGTTCATGACATGGATATGTAATTTTTCCACTTAGAGAAGCGAGACTATATTACACCATCTGGACACAAAAATCATCTAGTTCCTGTACTGTTTATTTGGCATTTGTCCACTTAGTTAAAACAATCAGTCGTCGGTGTTTTGAATGGCATAAACATTATATTGAACTACTAAAGCAAACATGTTTAATATCAAAGATAATTTTTATACACTTCTTAATCAACATTACACGAATAAACTAACCACAACTAACCAAAAATGTTGGGTCATTACATTGTATTACAGTAAATAGATAAATGCCAAATATACAGTACAGAAACTGGATGATTTTTGTGTCCAGATGCTGTAATACCGTCTCGTTTCACCAAGTGGAAAAATGGTATATCAATTTTATGAAGTGGACAAAAATAATGTCCAGATGGTGAAGTAAATTTCTAATAATATATTTATGTAGGTCCATAACAGTATATATTTTTAGGTTTTGTGTATACAGACAACCATTATTTCTTATTTTCTAAAAGTAAATAATAATTCAGCCATTGCGTATGCCCACTAGTATTATTTCATTATTGGTCGTTTAGACATGTTTGCTGATTTAAAACGTGATTTAAACCAGAAATTTTCAAATATTTTGTCTAAATTTAAGTAAGCATTATAATATGTAATTAGTTTTAAAGATCTAAACACTTTTTACACAATATAATTAATAAATGTTGATGGATTTTTTCTAGCCACACTTAAATTTTCAGGACAGAAAATTCCAGGAAAATATCCATCTGTTGTAGCAGGTTTCTTTTAAAATGCGTAAAACATTATTTCTATCTGGTTCCACTTCAGAAACTGAACATTTAGTTCGTAAAATGGACAATTACGCCATGTGAATGCGACATATACAGTATTGGCCAAAAGTAGATGAAAAAAACCATAACTCTAACAAAAATGGAATTTTAATAATTTTCTTGTTTCAAACAGTAACTTTCTTTCTGTGTATTTAAATATGCTAGCTCTTCGTATGTTAAAGATAAAATAAAATATTTAGTTTTTGCAAACAGACAAAAAGATAAGATCACAAACACATTTTTTTGCGTTTTTTGACTGGCCAAAAGTAGATGAACAAAACACGTTAACTAAGACAGTTTTACTTGTGAGTTGCTTTCAGTATCGGCTTCGAAATTAAATAGTTCTTAGTTTTTTTCTACTATGCCACACTTAGTTTTCCGAAGATCTGCAGCAGCGTGTAATAAATGCTTACCAAAGAGGAGTGCAGCAATCTGAAATTGCAAAACAATTTCAAATGGGAAGATCAGCTGTGCATCACATTTTAAAAAGATTTCGTGACAGAGGAAATGTTAGAGCCAAACCCAAATCCAGTCGCCCCAAAAAAGTTGATTCCAAGTTACCAAAAACGATTAAAAGAATTTCACAAGAAAATCCGGTTTTGTCGTCCATCAAAATAAAAGGCAAAATTGAAGAAATGGGTTATTAGTCAGTAAGTGCAAGGACGATTCGGCGTAAATTAGTAGATATGAAACAGTTTTCAAGAAGACCGGCGAAAAAACCTCTGCTTTCCAAAAAAAATGTGAAGGCCAGATTATCGTTTGCCAAGAAACATAAGGATTGGACTTTGGAACAATGGAAACGAGTCTGCTTTAGTGACGAATCCAAATTTAATTTATTTTCTTCGGATGGGATTCAGCATGTGAGGCGTCCCCGCAATACTCGTTTGTTGCCAAAATTCACTCGGCCAACAGTGAAACATGGTGAAGGGTCAGTTATGGTCTGGGGGTGTTTTTCCGGATTTGGAATGTGCCCACTGTATAAGATAGATGACTTAATGGATAGGTTTATGTACCAAGTACATCTTACAAAATGTTTTGACACCTTATCTGGAAGAAAAGATGCCGTTATTATACCATTTCCAGCATGATAACGACCCAAAACATGCATCACAATTGGTAAAACGATTCTTAGAAGATGAAATGGTCCCCGTTTTAGACCTAAACCCCATCGAAAATTTGCGGAAAATACTAAATCAACAAATAAGGACAAAAACCTTTAAAAATAAAGAAGATTTGTTTCTTGCTTTGAGCGAATTTTGGAAAAATATGGACCCTGCAATAATCGAAAGGCCTCTTGAGTCTATGCCAAAATGATGCCAAGAAGTGATTCGATACATGTGTTAGCTACTTCTATTTTTTTTTAAGTTAGGAACTTTTAGAATATCATTTAGTTTGTTCATCTACTTTTGTCCAACTGACAATTTTTTAAATATTTTTTACTGGCAAATTAAATAAAGAAGAGATGAACAAAAAGCTTGTTTTATTTACTTAAGTGTGTACATATATCATAATTAAGTATTTATAAGAAAAAGTTTAGTTCTAGGAAAATAATGCAAAAACAAAAATTTTTTTATGGTGTGTTCATCTACTTTTGGCCAATACTGTATATTACTTCCACCGACCAATGAGCATGTTGGAGAGAGGGAGAAAGGTTATATCGCTATCTTTCTTTCTTGCACAAATGTTTGCTTTCCAAGCGGATCACCAAAAACAGTTTATATATTTTTTATGAACAAAAGGAATGTATAAATGCTTCCACTAAACACAAAATAAGTCAATAAAACAGTAAAGGTTGTTTAGAATGTATAATTTCATAGAAATTTTATCACAAATAACAATAAGTCAGTTCAAAAAGTAAAAAATCTCACACAAGTGGCCAGTACGGAACTGGCCGGCGAAAAACGAGTAAATAAAATCGGTCTGCCGTTCCGTTCTGCGCATAATTTAAGACCCTAAACAATGACCGCGCCACAGCGCACGGACACATTTTTTAGCCCATAAAATCTAACTTTTGATCTGCGCATCTGATACCCTTTGCCGGTCCATATGATGGTCAGTGATTGATCCTCCAATCCTCCTGCAGATTAATCTGAAAATTTCTTTCAAAAAATTTTTAAACGAATAGAAGCTAACAATGTTTTGGTGACAAATCGGTCACCCTTTTGAAAATATGAAAAAATCAAAACTATTTAAAATGTTAATGGTAATTAATATCAAAATTATCCAGGTTTAATTAAATTAATTTAATTTTAAAATCAACTTTTCACCCTTCTTTAATTTAAAAATAATAAATGTACTCAAATAAATTTATCATTTGTAATATTAAATTATAAATAAAAAAAATCTTCTTAAAATTCTACAAATAAAAAAAAAGTTTATTTTAATTCCCATTTACATTTTAATTCGTTTTAATAAGTATATATACGCTTTTTAGGACAGATTGAAAGAAAGTTTTATTCAAACAGGCGACTTTTTTAAAAATTCAGGAATAACTCCTGTGGAACCCTGGAAGTCAGAGAGAAGACTCTGGCCCTTATTAAATTTGATTTTTTGGCTCATCAGTATTTTAGTGCCAATGCTGTACTATCTGGTTAGACTGTTTTTTAGTGGAGAAATTCTTTATTTTTCATTAGGATTTGGACTCATTTTAACTTGTAAGTATACTATTTAATATTTGAAATGAAATTTGGAATACTGAATCAGTTTGAAAATTAGAAACAAACAAATTCTACTCAAATTTATTGTAAATCGGGAAAGTACCTATTAGTAAATATAAGACTAAAAACAATATATTACATCAATTAGATTAACAAGGTTTGCAGTGCAATTATTTTCTTGATAAAATATAATAGGAATCGGTCCCGGCTTTAAAGTTTGAAATAAAAAATACTTCTTTGAACCTTCGTAAGTGATTTCGTAACCTACAACTTTTTTATTTCGAAGTTGTAAGAATTGGGGCTTTTTTGATGTAGCCTGCGTTAAATATGTTAAGGGCGTAGGTCAAAACAAAAGACCCTGGCTTTTTGGAGGCCAGGATCACCACAACATTTTGCTATTATTTATTTAGCCACTGTGCAAAAATCAGCCGTAATCCGGTCAAATTAGACCAAAAAATAAGAGTGAAGGTACATAAATTTACATCAAACTGAAAGTGAGTAAAATTGTTCAAAACATGATTAAAACTAATATTTCAAAATTCCCCATCATTCCGGTACGAGAAAAAAACTTGACACGAGGTCGAAGGTTAAAAAAATAGGCTTTTGTGATTTTTTTTTAAACGGTAAATTTTATCGTATGATTACTTTAAACAAAAATTGTAGGTCATAAAATTATCTATAACAAATGTATTAATTATTTTTTCCCAAAAGCCACCTTTCCTGAGATTAACGATTCAAAAAGTTGTAAGCGTCATTGTATGCACACGTTTCCACGCCATCTCTGAGGTAGTATACTTAGTGCGTTTTTTTAACGTGGTTTCCCCAGTGGGCCTATTTCACAGGTGTGTTGTGATTCTGTTTAATTTTAAACTATTGCCTAATAACAGATGTTCGCAAGGGTTGGAATTGATAAAAGCGATGGAAATTAAAAAACAGTAAAAAAAATATTCGTCCGATTCATAATCTTCAATTACTTCTTGTTGTTCTTCTTATTCTTCTTCTTGATCTCCTTCTTCTTCTTTATCCTGGGTGTAAGTGAATTGTGTCAATAGTGATGTAACGCTTGTCTGTTCGTCAGTATCAAACGAATCCTCCACTGTTGGTGATTCAACATTAGAACACGACCGGCATTAACAATTCGTGAATGCCAGAGAACAAAACAGTCCAACTTTTAGCACTGCATATCTTTTTACAGTTGCAAAAAATTGTGTTTAGCAGTTTTTCCGGGGCAGATGGAAGTAAAGTCTGAATTGGTTCTAATGTATTCTCGACCCACTTCCAACCCCAATCATTGGGGTCTAGCACACTTGAACTTGGTAATATACCCGAAAAAGATGTTGATAAGCAGCAACTGAGGTTGGAGGAAGACAACCTAATTGAACTTGTTTTTTATTTCGGGCATTTTTAACAAAACATGCATATCGATCTAAGCAGGTAGTTTTTTTAGGAGCTCCGTACATTCAAAAAGGAAAGCGAATTTCGTTGGTAATAATTTCTTGTGGAGTTAAATTACTTTTTATAAAAACTTCAGCACATTTAACTAAATCTTGTTTTTCAAACATTTTAAAGACTGTTGCACAGTTTTACCCTTCCTGTAGAATGTCTCAAGGTTACACTAGCATATAAATTAAGGGACTTGGCTTTATTTTACTTGATACTCCCATAGTTATATGTATTTATATTTTATATTTTAAATGTAAGTTAAAATTAACGATAAATAAATATTTTTACTTATTTTACAGCTGCAGAGATGTATATATGTGACGTACTTATGCATACAATTATTACAACTTTTTGAATCGTTATATCTTAGAAACGGCAGCTTTTTAGAAAAAAAAATATTGATACCTTTTTTATGGATAATTTTATGATTTTCAATTTTTGTTAAGGATAATTTTACGATAAAACTTACCGTTTTGAAGAAAAACCAATTTTTTTTACCTTTGACCTCGAGTCAATTTTTTTTCACGTACCGGAACGATGGGGAACTTTGAAATGTTATTTTTAATTATGTTTTCAACAATTTTACTTACTTTCAGCTTGATGTAAATTTGATGTGTTGAGGGTGTGGGTCTCGTTAAATGCCCCAACATTTTTGTAGATCAACATATTTTCGGATGTTTACATTACAAAAGCTTATAAGTCGAGTAAAAAACAAAGGGTTATTCTTTAAATAACCTGTATATCACTAAATTGACATGTTTGACGCATGCTACATCACAAACGTACATATCTTTAAAAATTCTGAGAATTTTTAAAGATAACAAAGTTAAAGGTTACGCTAAAATGAATCCACTCACAAGTTTTCAGAGGAGTATTTTTAATACAGAATTTAAAGCCGGGTCGATACCTGTTAATGTTACATAATTAGAGAGAAATTAATGAATGTTCTAGAGTAGAGAGAGTTTATTTATTGGCAAATTAAAAGCTGAAAATATCAGCTATACCAACAAAAGATGTCTGTTTATCTAAGTAATAATTACTACAGGATATATACCAGAATACCCAAAAAAAAAAAAAAAATCACAAATTAAGCATACATTTTATATAATTTTAATTTTATTGCAAGATCTTAAAAAATATGTAAAGCAACTTGGACTCTAAGACTGAATTTAGTGCTCAACTGACGGTCAGCGCTGACATCGGCCAAACGTAGCTTTATCAGTAAAAATGTAGTCAATTACAGTGCAAAGCTAATTTTTCACTGCTATAGGTACGTCCGACCGATGCACAGTGGGCTCCCGAACAACATTTTTGGCCGAAAGTATGAGCAATATTTTTATTTTAAAAATAATTTTTAGACTGTTGAATAAATATGTAAATATGAGTGAAAACGTTAGATTGATGGATATTAAACATTATTTAGTGGATAAAATAATAAAGTGTTTAGAGGCGTATCTAAAAATTATTATTAAATAATAATTCGATAAACTGTTATAAAACGGTTTGGTGATGCGAAGTATTATTTTATTCGAGGGATGTTTTATTCTAAAAATCGTAGTATATTTGATCAGAAATTACTTTTACCAAAGACAATTGTAGTTATCACTATAGACACACAGAACAATGTAAAATTTTTGGTAATAGGTTTGGACGCTCGCTTGCTGAGATTCCTCGAGCGAGCGTCCATCGAGAGAATATACGTGCACACGCTGCTGTATAAACGAACACTGTTGCCAAACCAATAAAAGAAGTAACAGAAAGTAGGAATTATTTCTGTCGAAAATATACTTCGAATTTATAGTCGTTTTAATAATCTTATTCTTATTTTTTTTTCTTTATTAAATAATAAAATTTTAATTATTTAAACTTGTACTGTGGGGAATTATTTCCTAAAATATATTTATACCTAGTATAAGAATACACGTTGGTAAACATGATTTTAATTTTTTACAAATTCAATTTTTTATTATAAGACATCCTTACATAACAAGTGATATTTGTATAGGCTCACCTAAATTTATTATTTTTTTTATAAATAAAATCCAAATAAAAGCATGTATTTTTTAGTTTATTGCTGTTTGCAAATAAAGTGAAAATTATTAATTAAAGTGTGGCCATCAAAGAAGCAACAAACGGCTAGTTTTTTGTAGTGAAATAAAAAAAATACTTTTTGTTTAATTCATTTCATATCGTATTACCATTTGTGCGTTGTGATTTGTTTCTGTTTTCCCTGTGGTAATTAAAATTTGTTTTCTTGTTAAAATGTCGGAAAATCTATAAAGTTAAACTTTTTCGTTTTCCCTACAAGAATAGTACACTGTGTAAGCAATTGATTATAAACTGTGGTAAGTATTTATCCATGTATATTAAAATTATTTAGACTAATAAATACCTTATTATTATATGATCGACACCTAAAATTTAATCGGTGTTTAGAGTAACCTTTTAACAGTTATTAATTCAAATATTTGATATTTAAAAGAGTGACTCCAAAAATCGCTTAAAAAGTACCAGTTTTTTCACATATATTTATTTTTAGGAAGAGCATTGCTTTTCGTTTTTTGCAAATTTAAAAAAATCACTTTAATTTAGGGGTTGGAAAGATGCCAAATCTAAAAATTGCAAAAATAGCAGTGGTATTAAAAGTTATTCTCACTTTAATTTTTGTTTCAAATGGACCATGAAAAAATAAAATAATACATTTGCATCCCTGCGAAGGTTGTAAATCAACCCCATAAACTATGTGGGAGTACAATCATCCCCTAAAATATATAAAATCATGTACAACTTTAAAAATTGCAAAAAAATCAGATTTTTAGGACATGTCAATAAAAAATAAATGTGTAATATGATAGTCAACCACTCTTTTTTAAGCTTAAAACTACCCTTATCAGTGAGAAAAATGAATGAAATCCTAGCTTTTACAAAAAAAGTCTTATCTTCGTATTTTTTGACCCAAGTATAAAAAGCAGGCGTATCTAGATTTTTTGAGATCACTTTTAACCAAAACCACCCCTGCAAGGGGGTAAATTCATCCCCTAAAATTAAGAAAATTCATGTTATATTTAAGATATTCTAAAACATCCAAATACATTTTTTAATATTTTAAACGTTTTATATTATTTTATACATTTAGGGGATAAATTTACCCCTTTGCAAGGTAGCATTGATTAAAAATGAACTTGAAAAACTTAAGATGGTCTTTTTTATACATCTGGGAGAAAAATATGAGGGCAAAACGCTTTTTGCATAAGCTAACATTTTATTCAATTTTGCTGTTAATGCGGGTTTCTTTACCCTTAATTTTAGGAGTGGTTTATTATCAAAACTCATTCTATACTGTCCATCATATTTGAGATATCCTTAGACATCTAAATATTTTTTTTTACAGTTTTAAGTAGTATATGATTTTCTACATTTTAGTGGATGATACCCCCTTACACCTGATTTATATACTTGTATCAAAAAAATACCAACTAAGACTTATTTTGAAAAAGCTAGTATTTTATTTAATTTTTCCTATTGATTAGGGTAGTTCCACCCTTAGAATGGGGAAGTTGACATTTATTTTTTATTAGACATGTCCTAAAAATCCGATGTTTTAAAATTTTTGAAGTTGTATACAATTTTATATACTTTAGGGGATGATTGCACCCACACATAGACCATGGGGGTTGGTGTACAACCTTCTTAGTAATGAAAATGAACTATTTCATTTTTCCAAGGTCCATTTAAAACAAAAATCGCAGTAAGAAGTAACTTCTAATACAACTACAATTTTCGCAATTTTTCAGATTTGCCGATTTTCCAACCCCTAAATGGGGTGATTTTTTAAAATTTGCAAAAAAGGAAAGCAATGCTCATCTTATTTTTTGGGACGAGTAAATTAGTATGAAATTCATATTTGCATGTTTTTTCTCACCTCTCTGTAAATTGTGAAAAAAAAAACAGGCAGTTGTTGCGGTTACTCCTTATGATTACAAAAAGGTTCTATATTTATTTTTAGGACTGAAATAAATTTTAAAAAATTAAGGTCCGGGGGATTGGAAGCCACTACACTGGGAAATATGGCTAGTAATTTTTTTTATTCAATTATATTTTATATTCCTGCTTAAATAATCGGTATATTTAACTATGCACGGTACCTCTGAAGCATGGGTAAGATTAATAAAAATGTGAAAGGTAACGGGGCGCGGGATTCGGATACTCCATGTTTGTACTGCAAAATCCAGTTTGAATTGAAATCGTATCTGCTCCCTTTCTCGAGATTTACAAAAAAAAAATCTTTTAAATTTTATAGAAATTTTAAATAAATGCATTTTTATTTTGAAAATAAAAATGCATTCATTTGAGTTTCGCAATTTCTAGTAATTTGTAAGATATTTCACGTGTAAAGACAAATATTTCATTTTTTTTATATCAATTTTAAGATTTAACAAAAAAATTCTAAAAGACTTTTTAATCGAAAAATTAACATTTTTAATTTTTTTATTACTTTATTTTCGACAAACTTAAAAAATAAAAATATTTGTCAAATTAAAAAAAAATATTCATGTTGATTTTACATCCCAAAAAGTGGGGTCGTGATTTTAAACAACTACCAAACTTTTAGAATAAATAATTGTCTTTTATATTGTTCTTAATAAATAGGTATTTGCGTAATATTTAAAAACTATACAATTTAGACACAGCAACCCTTATACCTTCGTTAATAAAGTTTTATATTAAAAGTACAATAAATATAAAAGAGCTGATGTGACGATTATTTTTTTTTATAACTTATAAGATTGTTAAAAGTTGGCTCTTTTTTGAAAAAAATATAGGACCTGTAATTTGATTTATATTATTGTTAACAATTTTTAAATATTTTAGCAGCTTTTCCTTAACCCCTTGGGCTCACTACCCAAATTATAGAAAATTTTAGTTCCATTCAGCGGTGGCGTACTGGCCAGCATACCAGCCTCTCAAATTGGCCTTACGAGAGGTTTTTTTTGCAGATTGGATTTGTATGTGGTTTTTTGCATTTGATTCGTATAAACGGCTACAAACTTAATAAACAAATTTAATTAATGGAAATGAGAAACTGGATTTGTGTATTAAAAAAAGCATTTCAAAATTCTAGTTTTCTAATGCACAACGGGAATTTTTCATGTCCCGTTAATAACATTTAATCACAAAGTTTTAGAGGTTCATTCATAAGAATCGAATACCAAAAACCGCATTTAAATCCATCTAACAGCACAAAAAATTATCGTGCATTACTTCGTTTCCCCGACCAATATCTGTGTCAAAAAAGCAGTTTGTTGTTTTTGCAACAAAATATGTGGAGGGAGCCTACGCTTTAAATAGATTATGACATAGTAAGAATCAAAACGGCAACGCTGAGAGGTACCTCAGCAGGTAAAAATTAAATATTCGAATAAAATTCGATTGTCGGCAAAAAGTATTTATACAAAGGGACTGGGCGTCTATAGTGATAACTACAATTGTCTTTGCTTTTACGAATTTATTTTTTTTTCAGTGGCGTAGCAGAGACGATTAAAAAATTAGATAGTATAAAAATAAACATAATAATATGTATTTCATAAGAGAATTGGATTATTGCATTGAAATGACTACAAATAATACATAAAAAATGTTAAACTATTTCAATGATTCTTCTTCGGAATCAGATGAACTGTTATGAGTTACCAATTCGGAATTATTGCGAATTGAAGTGTTGTCGGCTTTAAGTAATTGAAGAGCCTCCAAAAAAAAGTTATGTTTATTTTTTTTGGTATACTTCTGAGTCCCGATATTAATGGGTCTAAAGAGACCAAAAATCTGTTTAACAAATCTTGGTTGGTGTCAATCCGGGATGTTTTTCTTGAAAAATGTTCGCTATAGTGTTTCAGGTCTTTGTTGCGCGATTCCTGCGCTTCTTCTGATAGCATGCCTATCGGAAGGACTACAGCAGCAATGATTGATGCACCATGTATTAAAACTTTATGCACGCTACTGGGCATATAATAAAAAGGCTATTTGTTTACCAATAAAGTAGCTGTCTCTTCTGCATATTGTTGAAATCTATATTCATTTGTGGAAAAACCTGATGACATAATTTGTAATATACACGCGCAGCGCCTTATACATTCTTTGTCAATTTCTAAGATAGCTGCTGGATCGCAAAAGAACCTTCTTCCGGTGTTTCCGTCATTGCTTGTTCCGCTGCCACCTGCTTTGACTCTATAATCAACCCCATTTCCAATCTAAATTTAACTTGAATGTTTTTTTTTTCCTAGCTTTCAAACTTTCTTTTTCTTCTAACGATCTAGCCTGCCATTTTTTGAAGTCTAGTCTGTACGCTACAGGAAGGAAATACTCCATGAAACGTATCCATGCGTGTAGTGTCGATAGTCCATAATCCAGAGACCCGTCTTTTGTTGGTCTGGTTTTGACATCTTGTATTTTATTCATTATTTTTGGAGTCGCTCCACAAATATTGCATGCTTGACTTGAAAATGTATCTGTCATAACACTACAAAACTTTCCATCAATCAAAGTCATTTTCATTTCATGTTTGACGACTAAAGGTTGGCCTCTATGATTTATTTCTGTAAAATGTACCTAGTTCGTCAATTTCTTTTTTAACTGAGGCTGCCTCTTGAATTGTGAACGCCGTTGTTTCTTTCTGAAAATAAATGTGGAGCGGCCTACAATATCTGGTGGATAAAGGTCTGGGGTTCTGCCAATAAATGATTTTTTGATTGCTATTAATTTTTGAATAAGCAAATAACTGCAAAGGTACAATTGAGGTTCGGATATAGCATCTAAAACTTCCGATTGAGATAAAATTATTCGAGAAACCGTATGATCCAAAAGCCCTTGTAATTTAATTTTTGCATATAACTCCGTTACAAAAATGTAATCAGGACAAGGGTAACACTTTAGTTTGGCCTACAAATTTTTTTTTGTAGGATGGATACACATCATAATTGGGTTCCTTTGCCTCTCTTCTAATAGTAATAGTGACAATTTAGTTTCAATTATTAAGCTTACTTCTTCTTCAGTTGTATATGGAATTATTGGTTTAGATTTTTGTATGTTCCAGGTGTCTACTATCTTTGAGGACCTAGTCGGAGTGGTTCCAAGACTCTTTAAGCAGCTTGACCTCACTTTTTTCCGTCTTTTTTTAATTTTAACTTTGTCGCTGCAATCAATTGCTCTTGCTCACAATTTGTTGCTAATTCTTGAAGTTTTCTTTTCTTTGTTCTTTCACTACATAAGTAAAATGGTTTTTCTGGTCTTCCTAGTTGATTTGTTGGTGTTTGAATATTATCCTTTTGGGAGATTAACGTTACGGTACTATCAAGCCACTTGCTATTTTATTTTAGAAATCTATTCTTGGTTCTATTACTATTTTTCCACCTTTTGCATAATTGGTCATAAACTTCAAACACTTTCTTTTTTGTAATTTCTTGAATCTTCAGACTTTTAATGGTAAGCATATTGTAAATCTCAGTGCATACTTGGAGATTTTTTTCTTTATTAGTACCATGTTTATCTACCCAAAAATTAAAAACATCTCTCCTTCTAATATTCATATTTCTACTGGCTTAGTAGTACCGTCTACCTAGTAGTACCTAGCATGTACATACTTATATACTCCTAAATACCTGACAGATCCTAACACCCTGTATAATTAATTAATTTTAATTAATAATTATGTCAAATCGGATTAGCATTAACCAAATTCTACTTTTTAATAGACAGTTTGCAGAACGAAAGGAAAAAAAAATATTATATAGTTTTGATTAGATAGGACTTATAGTTTACCTAGCAATATAGGTAAATTGTTCCTTTCTAGAATACATTGGGTCCTATAAAACTCAAAATTTTGCATAGAGGCAACTATGGGCAAATTTTTCTTTTATAATATTTTTCTACAAACACTAGGCTATCCCAAAATTAAAAAATTAAAAAAACGGAAGATGACGGAAGCAATTTTCTGGTCGTGTAAAAAAAAGTTTTTTAAAAATATAACAGGATTTTTACATTTAACCACTCAATAAATTCTACAGGCAACAAGCAAACCAAACCTGAACTAGAAAAATCATTTTTAAAATTCACTTACCTTATTTTTATTATTCTGTCGACCGAGTGATGATCGCGTTGTTAAATTTAGCAATGGACTTAGCAATTGTTAAAAGTTAACAACGGTTTAGAATGTTTAACAAAATGTCAGATTTTGACATTTTTCCTACTAAAGTCATTGAATAACACTGACAGTGACGTTTTGTTAAACATTCTAAACCGTTGTTAACTTTTAACAATTGGTAAGTCCATTTCTAAATTTAACAACGCGATCATCACTCGGCCGTGTATGGTATAAACCTTGCAGAAACTTTAATTACTGTGCACGCCACACTCCAAATCCAGCTAAAAAAGGCGCTTTTAAATGTATTTTTTGAACTATCCACAAACCTTTACATTCAAATTTCGGAGTGACAGCCGTCAGTGGCTCTTTTGTTTACGTGTTTGGTTTTCTAAGCCTACTAGATAGTTTTCTTTAAGAAAATACTAACTATTGTGAATATATCAGTTATTTTTTTTAAACCAGTAATGGCCAAAAATGTTATTCGAGAAACCATTGTGCGATGTAAGCGCTGACCGTCGGTCTAGTACTAAATTTAGCAAAATAAATAACAATTACAAAAAAAAACAACCTGAATACAAAATAGTTCTTTTTGAGCGTAGGAGCAATTTACTTACAAAATTATTAAATACTAAATTTTTAAATTCGTGTTTCATTACCAAATGTGGTTTAAATGTAATCAGTTTTTCTAAGGAGCTATACAAATGTATTAGGAATTTAAAAAAAAGCAGTTGGGGACGATACAATGCTTTTTTTTAATTTCTTTACTATGTTAAATTGGAACCTTTACCACCCTCCCTAGTTCTTGTTTTCAGACTGGTGTTTCTCCAGATCACTTTAAAATGGAAGTCTTGTATTTTTTCAAATTCTATATATATGTCATGTACAAAATAGTCAGTGTGTCGGTTAGAAAATACATATAAAGGATATGTATTTTTTTAAAAATTACTAATATTACCAACTAGAAGAATTAATAAAGGGTTAAGTTAAATTAAATTAATTAAAAATGATTAAATAAGAACGTGATATACCAAATAGAGCACAAAATGTTGAATACTTAATTAAAACATTTAAAATTATTTATATTGTACATATTTTTAATTTGAAGCAAAGATTGCTAATCAATAGAAAAACTGTTATTTGCATTAAAACTCTGGCAACCTATCCGTGTTAAGGAGGGTTGTGAGATTTTATGTGGTAAATCTTTAAATCCATAAGTATTAATAAGTTAAACAACCCCACATTTTATTATTGTACTATATATTTTTAAATTTAATAATTAAATTTTAATTATAAAGTAAATATGGCAGCAATAGTACGTACACCCGAAAATACAGTAAATAAATGTGCTTAAGTTAAACACTTCCAAAGATTAAAAAAATTCACTGTCTATATTCACGACTACTTAATAATGTCATCTTTAAGAGATAACAACGACAACCAATTAGTGAACGATGTCTTCGTACACATTTAAGTCAATCCTTAAGAATAAAGCCGCTGGCGGTAACTGGTAGGAATAAACCTTTAAAATTGCATGTACTAAAAGTGGCGCCGTCAGGATTGCGTTCTGGTTAGGTTTTAATAAATAAAAACATCATTTAAAAAAGCAAAACAGAACACAATTAAAAAATGGGTTCATTTCTTTCAACGTTTGATATAAGAACTTTCCATTTGCCATAAAAAATATTTTTAAATAATATAATTTATAGAATTCGCGGTTGGCACTAGGTGAAACATTATAAATAATATAAATTGAAGAAAACACCAAGTATTATGTTTCACTGTATATTCAGAATATCTCTGACACATGTGTTTCGACCTTGCGGTCATTATCAAAGAGTTTTACAAGTAAACTGTTTAGTTTACTTGTAAAACTCTTTGATAATGACCCAGTCGAATGTTCAGAATATTCTGATATACAGTGAAACATAATACTTGGTGTTTTCTTCAATTTATATTATTTTTAAATAATACGTTTAATTTTTTGGCAAGTTGGTTTAAAACTTCATTCACGCTTACAAATATTTCTGAATATGTATATGTTAATTTGAAAGACCGTAAATGTTAAATATTAAAAAAAAATGAACGAACACTAACCAAAACTAACAACTTTGGTGCGTTCTATTTAAAACTAATAATTGGTTAGTAGTCCAGAAAGGATTTTTTGTGCAATAAAATGAATTTGAATGCGGTTTTTTTGTATTCGATTCGTGTGAATGTCTACAAACTTTGTAAATAAATTAAATTAATGGGGACTGAAAAACTGCATTTGTGCATTAGAAAAATGCATTTTAAAGTTTATAATTATAAAAAAATTATAAGTAGGTAAATCATGATGGAAATGAGCCCAAATTTGTTACTTGGGGGGTTATCGAATGAACACAAATATGACATTGGCAAGGGCCTACGGAGTACCTGGGGCGCGCTAAGGATGGTGTAAACGTCGTCTTCTGAAGTTTTACGACAATTCCTCCTAATATCAGCCCTATTTTGTTACTTCGGGTTTTCGAGGTCGCTGAACACGAATATATGGCATTTCAAGAGCCTGTGGAGTACCTGGTTTGCGCTAAGGATGGCGTAAACGTCGTCTTCTGAAGTTTTACGACAAATCCTTCTAATATCAGCCCAATTTCTTTACTCTGAGGGTTTCTGTGGTCGCTGAACACGAATATGACATTGACAAGGGCCTACAGAGTACCTAGTGCGCGCTAAGAATGATGTAAACGTCGTCTTCTAGAGTTTTACGACAATTCCTCCTAATATCAGGCAAATTTTGTTACTCGGGGTTTTTGTGGTCGCTGAACACAAATATGACATTGGCAAGGGCCTGCGGAGTACCTGGTGCGCACTAAGGATGGCGTAAACGTCGTATCTTATTACCCGGTATCAGATCATAGTACCGGGTACACCGCGGGCACTTGCCAATGTCATATTCGTGTTCAGCGACCACAAAAATCCCCCGAGTAACAAAATTGGGCTAAAACTAAAAGGAATTGTCGTAAAACTCCAGAAGACGACGTTTACACCATCTTTAGCGCGCACCAGGGACTCCGTAAGATTTTGTTAATGTCATATTTGTGTTCAGCGACTTCGAAAATCCCCGAGTAACAAATTCGGGCTCATTTCCATCATTATTTACCTAGTTATAAATTTTTTATAATTGCAAACTTTAAAATGTCTTTCGAAAATGCATATTTCTAATGCACAAATGCAGTTTTCCATTTCCCATTAATTAAATTTGTTCACAAAGTTTGTAGATGTTCATACGAATCGAATGCAAAAAACCGCATTCAAATCCATCTTACTGCACAAAAAATCCCTCGTGCATTAACTTCGTTTCGTCGACTATAGATTCATTAGTTTCGATTTTCGCTAACCAGAACGCAGCAAAGTTTTGGTTAGTGCTCGTTCAGTTTTTTTTAATATTTGACATTTACCGGTGCACTTTGACATTCACCAAATTCGAGGCGCTTCTTATCAGTGAAATTTATCAAACAATTTTAGAATTTTTATTGTAGATAAAAACCTCTCGCAAGTACAGATGGTAACAAAACAAAATATAAAATACTTTTTACTTTTTCTTTATAAATTATAGACTTCTTGAAAAATTATATTCTTAATAAAAGAAATTATTTATATTTAAAATATAAATGTAGAGAAAAAATTTTTTTTCAGTTTATATGTTGCTCCAGCGTACCATAGCAATGTCTGAAACAAAACATGGATCGACGTATGGCGAAGGCGTTAATACTCACCAGGAAAAATCTAATTAAGTAAAGTAGTTAGTAAGAGTTAAATGTATTTTGGGGTTTAGCTTTATTTATGTGGTTTGAAGACCGTTTTTTAAAGTACTTAAAGTAAATATAAAAAATATAATATGTGCCTATACTTTTAAGAAATGTCACCAAACCATCCTATAATTTATCAACTAAAAGAATTGATAGTGTTTTGTTACAACAAATCCAGATATAATTTTAACGCTTATCAGAAAAACGTAACAATTACTTTGTAATGAAAAAAAAAACACAACTAATTTTTAAATACTTGTTTTAGGATATAGTATAGGATATGTATGTTCAAACACCTGATTTAACTTTGTTAAAGACCATGGTTATTTTGGCATTCTAACAATGTTCTGGTTAGTATATAGTTTATGTAGAAAAAGATATTTTTGTTGGGAGTGGGAAGTCAGGATTAAGTTGTATTTGCCAGCTTCAGTTATGATTTTTAAAAGTATTAAAGTTGTCACAATATGTTAGCTTTGTCTAGGTATCGTGTACCTATTAAACCATTACTGTTTTCGGTCCTAGATACTATTTAAATGACAAGAAATAACATAATAAATAGTAATTTGTACATTTACGTTCAAAGCGAAAAAATTGCAAGAAGGTAAACAGAATTACACAATCTGAAAATAGGATTTGCGTAATGCATAAAGCTTTTTCTAAAAAAAACATAGTCATTAAAGGTGATTTAGATTCGACTATAAGTTTACTAGCTAATGTTACAATAAAAAAAAACAAATATTCTCTTAATAACCATAACATTTTAAAAAGTATTACGGTCCTGTTTTTATTTTTAATCTCATGTGAGCTAAGTTAAGACTGAATAAAGAAATCGTAAATGTATTGAAACATGTAGAAATACTTGCGTTGCCAAACAAAAAAATTTGCGCTGTACAAACATTACCATATTTTTTTTTTCACATTCAAAAGTATTATTATTATAATGGAGAAGCTTTTACAAGTTGGCTACAACTTTTAATTTTTGTTAAAAAATTCCTTGGTCCAGTTTTTTAGTGAGATTTGTCAAATAATAAAATAATTTGGTGTTATAGTATATGTTAAAAATGAGAAATACAGCTTGCACATTATGAATAGAGTCTTAAATCACTTAATATTTATATTTTAACAGTTTTTAAGTATTTTAACTTCTAAATGTGTTACAGTTCTTTATCGGAATGACTAATTATCAAGCTTTTACAGCCACATTTACAATAGTCTAAACAAGATCAACAAAAATATTATATTTTTAATGCTTTTCAGTGTAGGACATCAAAATCATTTTTTATTTTTATACCGATTAAAATATAAAAGCCATCAAATTTTGGAAAAAAAAAACAAATACATTAATCGATTCCAAGGCATAACTAAAGTTATTTTATTTTGTTAAAAGTTTATGTGGTGACATATACTGTTAAAATTACTTCAACTAGAAGTTTACTTTTCCTTGGCAATTAAACTTAGTTTAAATCCTAATCTTTATTAGTAAATGTGGCTGTTGTAATGTTAGGTCATTTAATTGTGTACTTTTAGGATTATTTTATAATTTATGTAAAATTCCATAATATAAAATCATATGAGGTCGAGTCAGTACCTGGCTAGTGATAAGCAACTTATAGTTAATACAGCTTTGTACATCTAATGACAAGCTGATTTAAGCCAATATTTGTGATTCTGATACAAAAAAAAACATCGTAAAGGCGCGTCGTCGACCTGCCGAGTAACATTTTCAGGAATTATAAAACTTAATAAACAAAAATTGCAACGTGGCAGTGAAAAATTAGTATTTCAAACGGAAAAAGGTAAAGTTAATTTTAAACTTGATGTTTGACAATAAAGGATTTAATATGATGAAAATTCGAAAGTTTATAAAGAGTGAACTTGAAATTTGGGGCAAGTTAATAAGATAAAACTATAAGGCAAATTAAATTGGAAAACAGTGTCAGTCTTATTTTTACTTAAACTAAAAAAAACTATAAAGCGATAATGAAAAGTATCTTTTAAACTAACCGAGCCACAGTTTTACCATTAAAACATAAGCAGTTTATGTTGTTAGATATAATGCTAGTGATTGGTAATAGTAGAGCTACTAAAGTTTTTATTTTTGCTATTTATTTTATTTTTAATTGGTATTTTGTTAAGCTATAACTTTATAATAATATACTTAAAAAATAAAACAGAAAATGGTTTCTTGTATTTATTTAATATGTCCACTAAATATATTCTCATTTTTTAATACTCATATCATGTGCATCGGCAAACACTTAGTATTGTTTTCTTTTCTGAAATGCTTTACATTAAATCACCAGGTTTGCCTAAAACTACCAAAAATCAAAGATAACATTTTCTTAATATTTAGTCCTACAGTACAGTACAACTCTGGCAGCTTTAAACGTAGATTTATTTTTTTACTAAACAAAGCATTAAATAATATTGTTTCACTTTAAACTTGGGTTGTACATAATTGTATTTTATTTAATCACATTAGAAAATTTATTTTTTTTAACTGATGTAACATATTTGGTTTGACCCAACCAAAAATGTTATTGTTTAACACAATTCAAAAACACATAAATCACTATTTTTACAAAACAACCATCCATAGGGCGCCCCTACAAATTACTTTAAAGCATGTATTTTGACCAATAAACAAACCGTAGAGTCCGATTTAAAGAAGAAAATGCCATTAAAGTCATACCAAAAGAGTCTGCGATTAAGCGTTTCTCTCTCTACGCTCCACCCATACGTTGTGAGAGCGACGAGAATGGGAATAATTTTAAAGTGAAAGAGAACAACGCATGCTGAAGCCGGTGACCTTTTCAACTTTAAATCGGACTTTACTTTTTGTTAAATATTATTTTCGTCGTTTTTTACATCTTCATTTTTTTATATTTAAATCATATCGCTTTTTAAACCACTTCCAAATGTTAAACCATTGATCTGTACTATTATTTTTGCGATGATACTTTTAACAACAAAGTAAATACCAAAGTAAGACGCAGGCCTTACTTTTATAATGATATAAAAACCGACAAAAGAAAAAAATACTAATAAATGAAGTTTAAATAAAGCTTTAGAAATTATTTAATCTACCTTCTTGATGATCTTCATACTATTTGATGGTTTTTACGATTATTTTCCAATTATCTGTCCAATAATTATAAAATATTTTAGATAGATTTAATACATCTCTGATTAAATTTAACACATAGGAAACTTATTGAAATATGTTAAATTTTTGTAAAAATAAATCATAACATTGCAGAGCTGCAGCTGTGCGGTCACCGCTTTGGCTGCATTAAGAGTTAGGAGACCCTCCACGTTCATTCAGCAATATGCTTACTCTTCTAAAATAACTTTAGAATTTATATATTTTCAAAATTTTTTTGGTAGTTTTCTGTTTTTTTCTTTGTTTTATTTATTATGAGCTATCCATAAATTACGTCACACCTTAAGGGGGAGGAGGGCTGTAGAGGATTGTGACAAGGGGTATGAGGGGGTTATCAGCTTTGTGACATCACATGTAAAAATTTAAATTATTAAAACGCAAAACTTTAATGTAAACGAAAAACTTAAGAATTTTTTTTATTTTGTCAATTATTTAAAATATTTGATTTGATGGTAATTGTATTAAAAAATATTTTTAATAATAATTTAAAAAATGTGAAATGACTGTTTTGATTAATTTTAGATGTAAAATTTTAAAATATGTGACGTCACACTTGGGGAAGGGGGTCTCACAAATGTGACGATTTGTGACAAGGCCGGGGGGGTCAAAAAAATCATTATATTGTGACGTAATTTTATGGATGGCCCATTACGCATATTTTTTTATTATATTTATTGTACTATATATATCCCTTCCTTTGTTTCTCTATTAGGTTTAAGTTAGACGGCTGTACTTACTGCTATTAATTTATGTTGAAAAATATATATATTAAAAGTGTAAATACAAACTTACTATATGTTTTCTTACTATGCCTAACATACTTTTTTAACAATCGACTTACGGTAAAAATTAACTGTAAGGTAGAGTAGAAAGGTAGAAGCAAGTAGAAGTATAAAAACAACTTTTATTATTAATACCTAGATATAATAAACATCTTTATTTAAAGTATAAATAAATAATTAAATAACCACACTCACATTTGGAATAAAAAAAATTGTTATTTGTTTTTACAAAACAATCGTGATAGCATAAATAGAAAAATAAAATATATTATTGAAATTTTCCAGACAAATAACTTAAAAACCTCACATCATATTAAAAAATATATAATATAGTGATGGTTTTTATTTATCCTTATTTGTTGGATGAAATATCTTGATCATCATTTGTATAGTTTTAAAGATAGTCTACTTATAGTTTACTTTATAGCCGGAGAGCTGGTAACGCAGGTTTTATGAAGTGTTTGATGCACCTTAAAATTTTGTGTAATAGTATCTACTGGAGAGATAAGCAGGTAAACATGTGTTGTCCTCACCTACCTTGGGACACCAGGTACTGCGTAGGGTAAAGGTGTAAAAAAATGGCCCAAAAAAAGGGTTTGATTCAGAGGCCAACAAACAGAAATCGAAAGTTAAAGTAATTAAAAATACAAAAATAAATGTGGCAGACACTTTTGAGGGGGTTAACATTTAATAAAACCACCCCCAACTTGTATTTTTTAAAATACAAAATGAAGAGTTTGATTCACGCTGACATTTTAACAGCGTCTTAATATCATACAATAATAAAAATAATTACAAAAAGTCAGACACTTTTGTTGGGGTTTAATTATTGAAAAACACAAAAATAAATTATGCTTTTAATAAAGAGAGAGAGATAGGCAGCGCGTAGTCGTAGGCGTGAGTAAGAGCACCGATCACCGCATAGCCACGGTCTTTTTCTGCGTTCTCATTGTCTGTTGGACATGTGTTCTTGTACAGCTTACCTAATGTACATTTTTTAGTTACCATTTCATTTTTTTGTGATTTCTTTAATGAATATGTAAAATTGTCGAATTACTTTTTCTACTGGCACTAAAAGTAACACCTTTTTCACTGGTTACTAGCTTTTAAAATAAAATATTTCTCATGCACTGAGGAAAATCCACAAACAGTTAAAAAAGTACTTTCTCTTTAGTAAAAAAAGTAATTTGCTCTTAATGGCTATATGAAATAGTAAAAATAGGCCTTTGATTAGACATAATCTAGCAGCTTGTGGCGTCGCATAGCAACGATTAAACAAAAATAAATGTATCATGCATCGGCGGGCACCATATTTATTGCAAACCGCCTCAAATTTACTTGTTGCACAATATACTATTCTTATCAAAATGGAAGAGGGATGTAAGGAAAATAAATCTGTGTCATGTGTTATATGTAATAAAAAAGATGCTGGAAAGGTTATTATGTTCTCTGGGACAACTTTAAATAAAACTAACCAGAACTAGGTAACAGTTTGGAAGTTTTGTTTGTTAGTTCTGGTTCCATAACAAACATCCTTCAATAATAACGAATTATTACAAAACATCTATTAACATTGCTTATTCAAGTAAAGACACGGCATTGTATCATCTGTTTATATGGAAAGTAAAGAAATTATATATTACAGTTTAAAAAAGACGTTCAACGAAGCCCTAGTTTATATTTTATGTACTATGTTTCTCAAATTTAATTAAAAGACATAAAGCATCCGCAATGTTATGTTGCTCAGTGTTTCAAAAATTATGAACTTTTGAATGTATAATAAAAAAATAACGAATTCCGTGTGGCTTTCTTTACCAGCACCCAATAAAAAAAGTCTAATAGATTTACTAATTAGGTGGGTAATAATTAATAACAATGATTAATATTTTTATATGGGTATATAAATCTACCAACCTGATATTTTAAAGTTTCCTTTCGTAAACAACTTAAGCAGCCCCCACCGGACCGTAAGATCATTGCAGTCGGCCGGCTCGCTAAGCCGAGCGCGCAAAAATATGACCATTGTCCGTTAAAGAAATATTACTGACTTAGTACTATATAAGGGACATATTTTTTTTTATTTTAAAATCTTTTTTAAAACATTAGCTTCAATTTGTACGCAGCATGTATATATAAATTTTCAATAATAAACTGATTTCTCGATTGCCTAAAATTCCGCTACTAAAAATAACAACTTTTAGTTTCTTACTATTTAAAAAATAAAACAAAAAAAATCAGCTTCACCTGGGACGTTGTTCGAAGCGCTAATGTGTCTACTTTCATCTAAAAAAAATTAACTTGATAGCATAAATAATATTAAAGATACAGCAGTGGAGATTTTAAAACGTGTTTCATTGAAAAACGATTTTTTTTGGGGTTTTTCTGAAATAAAAAAGTTCTCGACCACTAAAAAATGTCGTAAAAAGTGATTTTGTGTACACGATTACCTTATTAAAGAATCCCACTTAGTCTGGTTTGGTTCTCCGTCGGTTTTTTTTCTCGATAACTAAGCGACTTTCCTTTCAAATTTTACTCCACTAAACCCTAGAATACTGGGGTATGGTATTCTGGGACTAAACGCAGATATAGATCGTGGGCTATGCGTTGATCGGTGTTCTTACTCAAGCCTACGACTACGCACTGCCTATCTCTCTCTCTCTCTATTAAAAGCATAATTTATTTTTGTGTTTTTTAATTATTGTATGATATTAAGACGCTGTTAAAATGTCAGAGTGAATCAAACACTTTATTTTGTATTTTAAAAAATACAAGTTAGGAGTGGTTTTATTAAATGTTAACCCCCTCAAAAGTGTCTGCCTCATTTATTTTTGTATTTTTAATTACTTTAACTTTCGATTTATGTTTGTTGGCCTCAACACTTTTTTGGGCCATTTTTTTACACCTTTACCCTACGCGCAGTACCTGGTGTCCCAAGGTAGGTCAGGCCAACACATGTTTAACTGCTTATCTATCCAATAGATAAGGCGTGTTGTTAAATTCATCGACGAATCGTGCGCACTAATCGCTGTTTCATCCAGCCGTTTTTAAATTAATTGATGGAAAAGCGCTAAAGAAAGACGGCCGTTGTTTTAGTAGTATATGGACGAGGATAAAACTAGCGGTAATCTAGTGTGACGTCACATAGATTTCAGCGCTAAACCATTTGATGAATTTAACAACACGCCTATACTATCACACAAAATTTTAAGGTGCATCAAACACTTCATGAAACCTGTGTTATCAGCTTTCGGGCTATAATTCCGCAAATGCAGCATAGTTTATGGGGTCGATATTCTGGGGTTAAGGTAGAATCTTCGAGCATATACCTACTAGAGTCAACCTTACCGCTTGGCCGTGCGAGAGAGAAAGCGCCAATAAGTCTAATCCTGTTCTCGCTCTGCGTGCTTATTGGTCGGTGGAATATATACCACTCTCCATTTTGTATACAATTATAGGTACTTCATGTGTCATTTTTTGACATTTCTGCTGTAAAATATTTATTTTCTAAAATTCCAATCCAGAGTGCCATGAATACGATATAACGGTTAATATTAAATCAAATAGCCATGAAAAATAAATTTAATTGTCTTTTGTTTTACAGCTTCTCCGGACGGACTGAAGGTTTGTAAATCCTACTTATGGTCATAAGTTATTGTTTTCGATTGCTCATTAGCCTATCCTAACAGAGCATTTTGATCCAAATAATTTTTAGTTGGTATTTGGAGTAAGATTGTTTACAAAATACACTTAATAAATTAATTATTCTGTTGTAAAACGGAATAAGTATTATTTTAATGTCGTTAAACCTGTTCAGAAAAGCAGGGCTGGATTTACGCAAGGGCTGAGTAGGCTGAACCTAGGGCGGCAAATTTACGATTAATTTATAAAAAAATGTAATCGTAAATTTTAATGATATAATTAATGATTTTGCAGAAAAAAGGTTCAAAGAAAAATGTTAGTATAGGGATTTGCCTTTAATTAAATAATACATAGTTCAAAAAAAAACTTATTTGTTTCAATATTTTAATTTATATTATGAAATAGGTTTGTTTTAAATAATTGTTTTTTAAGTTTCTGTATGTTTTACTTTTGTTAAATTTGTTTATTAAATTTTAATAAGCATTACTAGTGAAGTTTACATTCTCATAATGCAAAATTTTTCGTTCTGATATTAAAAATAAACATATTAGGATGGCAAAAATATATTAGCCTATGGGCGGCAAAACCTTAAATCCGGCCCTGCAGAGGAGCCGTAGAAAACAAAAAAAAATCATTTATTTTTTGATGGCTACTTGATCTTAAATTAAATAGGACCTAGTCAAGGCACTCTAGATTAGAACTTAAAAACTACATATTTTGGCGCAGAAGTAAAAAAATTACGTATGTAGCGTTGTTTTGTCCAATAGGAAGTAAATAGGTCAAAAAATGCATATTTATGTATAAAACTGAGCTACCAATTTTTTCATTTTTTACCCTAAAAAATAAAAAGGTACAGAGCGGAATCACCTTCGAGAAACATCCGATATTCACAGGGTGCCCCACGACAAAATATGACGATCGATTTCTCGGTAAGTAGGCTTTGAAAAGTTTTAAAAATTTAAAGGTATACTTATTTCAATGGGGGCAACTCGATTAAAATATTTTTAAGGTGGTGGCTCATCCGGTATACCGGAAGTATGTGTCCACTTGCTTATTTTAAATGAAATACCCTATATATTATTTTATTTTTAGATTACACACAGGATTTCAGGCAGATTTTGTATGTCATGTCCTATACCAAAATCTAAGCGTTTTTGATATATTTAACTTTTACATCTAAAATGATTTTTGCAGGCCCTAAAATAATTTTTAGTTTTTGATATGAAAAAGCCTGTATCATTTATTCTGAATTGGATTTATTGTTGGAAAGAACCTACTTTAATAGATTTTTTTAAAGTATCTTAATAACTTATTGTAAAGGATATTTAAAAAATAGAATTAAAAATAAAATCGAGAAATTTGCCTTTTTTTAATGGAAACTCCCATATATCCTAAATAATGTAATTAACAGTAAATTATTCCAAATTGGCTATTCTTCTCAAATAAGACAGTTTGTCCTCAGTCTCATTATATTTTTCCACAGAGGTAGCAACAAGCGCGTAAAGTTCTCTGTATTTTTTTCTGGGAAGCTCCACTCTTTTAGTTTTAGAGTTCACTAGTCAGTTTATGGCATGTTAAATCCCTTCGCAGTCCGTCGAAAAGCATCCATATGCTCGGATGACTGTAATGAAACAGCGAGTTTGAGGCATTGTGGAACCCTTCACAACAATTAGTAGTTCTTGGCGATTCGTCGAGAGCGGCATCGTAATGGTTCCATGTTCTTGAAGAGAATTGCTTCCAGCAGGTCCTTCTATATAGGCGAAGAAAAAATATTTTGCGACATCGTTAAATTTTTCTTCATCAGGTAAAGTTTCTGCTAGCCTGTTAAAAGTAGTAGTTACGTCTTCTAATGGAAGGCAAGATAATTCAGCAAGGGATTTTAGCATTAATTTTGTGTTGAAGTTCGATTGGAAGTCCGATTTTTAACCAACTGCATTAATTTTACTTATGAGGCTTTAGCATAAATGGAAATAACAACCCTTTATTTCTGCTTCTCGAAAAGACCTTCTTGCAGCATTAATGCAGGCTCTGTCGAAATCTAAAAGTATTTTCTGGGATACGAATACGAAATTCCAACTTTGGCATGCCAAGTATAAAGCTGACAAAACATTGTAGGTGCTTTGTCAAATGTTCCGTCACCGAATAAAGTGGGTTGGTCCAGCCAATAACTCTCGATCTCCCAATATTAGAATTCTGTTAGAATCTTCTATGCCAGAGTCGTGTAACACCAAGTCAGAATATTTTCAGGAATCAAAAACTTGCTTGTCAATGGATTCGGCAGGTGATACTGTTTGGTGATTTCGAAGAGTCCTAGCAAGAGACGATTGCTTCGGAATATAAGCCAGTACATCATTGCTCACTCCTGATAAGACGTCTCCAATGACAATGCGAGGCATCCACAGCTACCATCGCTTGTCGCATTCGACTCAGAATTGGTTTGCCTTTCTTACTGGTTGAAAACTCAATTTCGTTTATTCAGAAGAAATGTCGACTTGTTTATTTATAGTCCCACAATGACAATAAAAAAAGGATTAATATCTAGTTTATCATTAAATAATATTATAATAATTTTCTAGAAAAGGCAATTAGGTACCACCAAGGCCGTAATAAAAGGATTAATGACTCTAATCTGACCTTATTTCCTAAAAATGGTAATTTAGACACAACAATGGTATTAAGGATTAAGGACTAATTTATTTTTAATAATATTCAAATTTCCCAAAATTGGCATTTAGGCTCAACAATAATAGTAATAAAATTGTTAATGACTATATAGCTCACTACACCATTTTCTTTTTTCAAAAATTATATAAATTTATTTATTTTGACATATAATACAATGCCTTTTCTTCTTTGCATATATCGGTTATGCGTGTGAGCATTTTTCAATTTGCGCATTAATCTACGTGCGCTATTTTCGACGTGCGTATTTTTCCGTGTGCGGTTATTTCATGTGCGCTTTTTTCCGTGCGGATGTTTCCTGTGCGCTTTTTTCTTTTGCGCTTATTTCCGGTCACCCTAGAATACTGCCGACGAAAATGCTTATTTTCTTTGTTTATTTTATTACATTAACACAAAAAAAACATTTTTTTTTTGAATATTTAACAGTATCAGTAAAAAGTATTAATATTTATCCTTCACATCTCCAACGTTTTTTAAGAAAGCAGACTGGATTCAAATAATACTTTCTAATGGTATTTCTTAATTGATCCAAATCTTTAAATGGCTGGTATTGAACTTCGTTTACTTGGTGTTTTAAATAGCCCCAGAAAAAAAAGTCTAAGTAAGGCGAGACTTTTCGAAAATATTATCCGTAATCCATTGACTAGGGAAATGTGACTTGACCAGATTTTAACTTGTAAAAAACTTTTCTTTGTTGCCCCATCTTGTTGAAAATGTAAATTATATCTAACATTCCAGGGAAGTCTTCTCTTATTTGTATGTGTGTATGTGGGTGAGGCAAATACTAAAATTTTTAATTTTTTAATTTATCTTTTAGTAATACTTTAAATTTTGTATAAAATATTTTGGAGGGAAAGGGATAAATCTTTATACGCATTATCACTTGTAATTTTAAACAAATCTAAAATACCTAATATCTTTGTTTGTGTATGTTAGGTAATTTAAAATAAACCCAAGTTATAATATATCTTTGCAAAAGTTTTTTTAAACTGGCATTTGCATTTGACTCAAACGCAAGAGAAAATCCAATAAATGCATCTGGACTTTAATTTCCAAGGGATTGGTTGTGTAATAAAAGCCTGGTACTCCTGCCTGTTCTAGAATATTTTGTTGATCAGCAACCTAAAATTATTATAGAGACATTAATGCCTCTTTTTAAGTTTACTATTTTTTTCTTTGAGCAAATACCTACTAGAAGCAGCACTGCAGCTCGGCAGTGCGAACTAGCGTGTGAGAGAAAAAGACAAAATAGACTACTACCTTTGTCTCTTGCTTGAACTTGCTAATTGGTCGGTGAAAGGGGTATATACCCCGCTCTGAGTGCTAATTGGTTGGCAGGGTATGTACCTCTCCCACCGACCAATTAGCACGTTAGACCGAGGGGGATATATGGTATATAGTTGGTTTTGTATTTCCCTCTTGTTCGCGCTGCCTAGCGGCTGAGCTGCCTGTAATAGGAATATGCTCTAAGATTTTTATTTTTAGACTAAGTTTTAAGTGGGTCAATTTGCATTTTTACTTATGTGGCGATTATTACAGTTCTACAAACTTTAATAAGAACCTGTTGAAAAACGTCACAAAATTTTTCCTGGCATAGTACTAAATTTCTGTATTGTTGAGGATAATTTGTATTTCTTTTTATGATAATTTGCAACATATAACCGAGTGAAACTAAAATGTGTTTTATTACAATTTAAAATATAGATTTAAACCAAGGATTTCAGCCCGCAACCCGCCGGCTTATTTCTTGAAGCCAAGAGGCTAAAAAAAATATTGCGCCGCGCCTGCAAACGACACTTCGAGGACGCTAGCGCCCCCTAGTTAGAAGAGATCCATTTTGACTTCAGAGATAGTAAAAATTACATCAATCTCTTTGCCCGACCCAAAACAAGGTCGAGAGTTACAAATGAACATCTGAAAGGCAGTCTACGGGTTGCAACTAAAAAAAAACAAATATCGACACACTCGTCAAAAATAAACATGTCAAAAATCGCACTGATTGATTGAACTTTTTTACCAATAAAGATTATTGTTCTTTGAAATTATAAGTTTTTTTATTTTATTGATATAGTGGTAAAGTGACGTGGATCATTGTGACCCTTAGAACGATGTGAAATGGATTTTCGGCCCTTGCACTAAAAATAGGTTAAAGACCCTTAATTTAAACTGTTTAATTTATCTGTGGTCGCATATTCCAAAAGCATAATATTTTTCGGGATAAACTGTTCACCACGTTTATCGATAGTTTTAAATAAATATTAAATTGTAACGGAACGATGGACAAACATTTGTCACACTACCATTCTGGCAATGCAAAAATAATGTGTAACCATTTTATAGGTTGCTTTAGCTTATTTTTTATAGAATTTTGGCAATAATCTGGTTTAATAACAAATAAGATGCCCATCAGCCTTTATTATAAATAAGATTAATTATAAAAAGAAAAAAATATATTGATAAGAAAAAATAAAAAAGATACATATACACGTTATAAGTAACCCTCCCCCCCCCAACATAATGTAGCAATAAATTTAAAATACTACATAATGATCAAGTACAGTTTACATAAAGTTCAAAAATACTGGCACATATTATGTTCATTATAAAGAAAAATCTACCAAACCTAAATAATTTTAAAAAATGAAGAAATTATGAAAATAAAATATAAATAATAAGAAAGTCATCTAAAATAAAATAAAATAGCAAGATTTTCACAAGTTGTGAAAAACAAATATTTAGCTAAAATAAACTTTAAAAATTTTACATGTAAAAACGCTTTAAGAACAACGAAAACAGAGTAAGATTTTTTGATCGTAATTTTTCAACAGACTTCAGAATATGAATTACAATCATTAGAGGTCAAACAGTAAGTAAGGTTTTTTAAGGGTTCCCATTATAAATATGTACCTTTTTATCTAATTCTAATACTAGTTTCATGTCAAATTCCTTTAGTTCCTCCTTTTGTTCAATCATAAACTTTTGCAGTACTTCAATTTTTTTATCTGGATGGTTTTCATAATTTTTTAGTAAATCCTGTTCTTCAACTTAAACAAACAAAAAAATAATTTCTAGTGTTTTTATGTTGCTTTTTACTTTAGATCTGGTTTTAAAAAATACAAATTTGTAAAAGTTATTGCAAATATGGCTAAAAAATTATTAAATAATAATCAATAATATTAAGAGCCACGTCAAAAAACAATAAAAATGTAAAATACAGTAACTACAATAATTTAATGTTAATAAGGGTTTGGCAATATAGTTTTTAGATTTATAAAATTTGGATAAGTGTTGTGAGTTTCTCTTTACCAACAATTAATTTTCTTTGCAGGTTCAATGAATAACAAATAATGACAAAAATAATTTAAAGCAAAAAATTACCTGGAAAGAAATATAATTGCGTATTGTTTTAAGTAAAAACAAGGAATACAATAGAATAAAATGTTACAAAACGTATTGTTAGTCATGCAAATGCGCAACTTTGCCAGTCATAAAAATGCGCTAATTTAACCATCTTTGTATCTTCTACAGTTTTCGAGATCCCCATGGTGAGGGTCGGATTTGAATTAGCCTGTACAGTAATTTCTGTTCGTAGTGTCAAATACAATTGATTTTTGGTTTAAAGCATCATATTTTCTTTATATACATATTTTTCAAACCTTTCAGGAGAATACTATATTATTAAATTTCCTGTTAGCAGGTTTTTTTTTGACATAAGAAATGACATGAGCCCTTTTTTGTTTTCATTTTAAATTAATTTAATTATCTTGGGTGTTCCTTCTCATCCATTAAAAACTGTTTAATATACTAAGTCCACAATTAATTCTATAAAAACAAAAAAAAGATTTGCCACCATTCTTGTCATATAATACTATGTGACATATTAAAAAAGAGAGTCTTGTTAGAAAAGTTGCTACACATAGGCCTTAATCCAGATTTGCAGACTTAGTCAATATGATGGTATGAGCCATATTATTATACTGAATGATATATTTTTACAATGACACAATGCAATTTACTTTAATTATTTCTTTATTTTTAATTATTCTTTTAACTTTTTAAAATATAAAACAAATTAAAATAGAATTTACATCGGTAATTTTAAAATTTTATACATTTCTTCAGTTTTGAACTAAGATTCCTAAGTTGATAAGTGCTTCAGCTTCGGCCGAAGGTTGTGACAAAAACATAAAATTAACTTCGAACACCACTTATTACTAATATATGGATTTAAGAATTACATAAAGTATCTAACAAAATACAAATTGTATTTCTGTTTAAATTAGTGAATATCCCAGATGGTAACTCAAAAGTAGGTAATTGATAGCTGAAACCAATAATATTAATTTTATATATATATATATATATATATATATATATATATATATATATATATATATATATATATATATATATATATATATATATATATATATATATATATATATATACAGGGTGTGGCACCCCAACCGCCACGGAGTTTATACGAAAGCCCATGAAAATTTTTAGAAAATTCTTTTGCAGGATGTATGCAGACGGTAGAGGACCTTCATTTAAAAATATTTGCATTTATACAGGGTGATTAAAAAAAGTACCATATCAAAGTTATGTTTCTTTAAATGGGACACCCTATATTTCTTATCGATTTTGAATTCTAGAGCAAAAATAAAGCCATGTTTCAATAAAGGTCCCTATACCTAATCCCCACCCTTTTTGAAATATTTGCAAATTTCTGATTTTGTAGAACTTTAGTAAAAAAATTTTTCATCGTAAATATTTAAACTAGAATTAAATTACCATAGCCAATATTTAGTAAACATACTATTACTACGATATGGTTTAACATTTTTATTAAAATATTATACAGGGTGGTCAAAAAATAACTTCTAATATTATTGACGTCCTTTTGCACTCTCTTATTTTAAATGGAATACCCCGTATTTGACTATTTAATATTATGCAGAATTTTATTACCAATTCATTGATATAGGGTTTGCCTATACCTAAAACCGTTACTTTTTTAATTATTTCGCATTTTGTCTAGTGCGTGCACTTAACACGTATAGTATTACCATATTAAAATATTTTTAAACTAAGGAGGCTTTGACACAGGGAAGTTACGATTGTTATTACTATTTGCTTATTGGTATTTGACAGATATCAAGTTTAGTGGTTAGCTAATTTTGTCAGTCAGTTTATTTGCTTCTTAATTTGTTCAATTCTATTGTTAATCATGAAAAATTACAACTTGCAAGAACGTATTAGTATGATCTTAATAATCGGAGTGTGAGAGAATTTTACTTCGTCCAGGGTTTACGCTCAAATATCCGGAAAGAAACCATCCGGATAAGCGGGTTTTAGAAAGATTGTTGCGGGACTTTAAAAGAAGTGGTAGCGTTGCGTACATGAAAGCAGTCAGACATGGGACCATCGTTGGAAATGAGGAGAAAGAACTTGATGTTCTTGGTGCTTGTAATATATTTAATTAGTTTAGCAGTCTAGTATATATATAGTATTGGGCAGTGTAGTAGCAATTTATATATGCGCATGGTTAATATTTTAGTTGTCTGTATAAAACCACCTGTAACCTGTACATTCATCCTCTTCTACTCTTGACAGCAATAAACAGTTAGCAGTTTTAAAACTCGTGTTTAACTTTACAAGAAAAGTTAGGAGTGCGTTGTGTAAGAACCCCGATACACAACAAAAGTGGCGACGAGGATTAAGAAAAAGTAAGAAATCTACGCGGAAAGCAGTCGTATTACAGTGCAAGTTTCTGTTAATAAGTCGGTTAAAATAAATTAATAAATAAAAAAAAATAACTGGCGGAATTCGCAGTTGGACACTTGCGCGAGTTTTCCTTAAAAATTCGGACTGGTCCATTTTCAAGGCGCGTCTAGAAAACTATTTTGCTGCGAACGATATTAAAGTGCTTCACATGGTACAAAAATGCGAGCTATTTTGCTAAATACGCTCGATCAAGAAGCATACAAATTGATATTCGACTTGGTAAGCCCAAAAAGCCGGAAGACAAAACGTATACGCAGATCGTGGGAATTTTGGATGAACATTTCAAGATACGACAGTCTCCATTTGCGGCGCGGTTTCATTTCTACCAGGCGAAGAAAGAACCCGACGAATCGACAAGTCAAGGGCACAGATTGCGAGGTCTCGCTGTCGGCTGCGAGTTTGGAACAGAGCTCAAGGTTTGCCTTAGAGACCAATTTGTTTTTGGTTATGGAAAAGGACCTGTGATGGAAAGACTAATGGAGGAAAAAGTGGACACAAGTTTCGAAAAAATGGTCGAATTGGCAGCGTCAAAGATGGCGGCTATGGAAGCGCAGACGGCAACGATCAAGGGTGAGCCCATTAACCATTTCCAAAGGGACGGCGTCGAGTCGGCGCAAACGGGCACAGGCAGCAGGACGCAGGTCAACGACGTCATCCACCACACAAATGGCAGTATGGTCGATCTTGTGACGTTTGCGGACGAAGCAATCACGACAAAGTAGTGTTTTTACAAAAACTCGATTTGTTTACATTGCAAAAAGCCAGGTCATTTGGCCTCGGTTTGTAGGAATAAAAAAAGATTCAAAATAATTCTGATGAAATTTCTTTGTTTAATATAGAAAGCAAAAGCAAATTTACACTAAATGAACAAATTATTACAGAAAGGGCAAATAATAATAATAATAATAATAATTTCACAAAAAAATCCCAATTAACTCAGCATGTTTTCTGATTCAAGCTATAAAAACAACATATTATCGATTAGAACCTTATTTAGTTGAGCTAAACATAGAAAATGTACCGACAACTTGTCAAATTGATACAGGTAGTGGAATTTCATGCTTCTCGCATAGTTTTTATTTAAAATATTTTAAAGATTTTCCTATACAATCTACAGATAAAACTTTTATTTTTATAATGGAGATCAAATTAAGCCACAAGGTTGTTTAAAACTAAATGTTGAATATAACAATAAAAATAATGTTTTAAATTTTTTCGTCATTAAGGAGGCGGACCACCTATTGAGGGCCGTGATTTTTATTATTATATAATGTAAAAATTTTGCATTAATTATTGTGAAAATGATAATTGTTTAGATGATGATCTTAAAAATCTGATAAACAATTTTCCACAAGATATTTGAACCAGGTTTGGGTTTATTCAATAAGGGGTTGAGACAATTTATTTAAAAAGGGATGCAATACCAAAATTTATAAAGGCCAGAACCATACCTTTCGCAATTAAAGACAAAGTTGAAGCCGAAATTAACAGAATGTTGTTTTTAGGTATAATATCACCTGTAGAATTTAGTCGTTGGGCTACCCCCATTGTACCAGTCTTCAAAAAGAATGGACAAATAAGAATATGTGGAGACTTCAAAGTTACTGTCAACCCTGTCATCGAGGTGGATCAACACCCGTTGCCAAGAATAGAGCAGTTGTTTAGTAAGCTTCACGGAGGAGAGTATAGTAGGCTGGATTTGTCGAAAAGCTTTTCAACAGATTGAGGTTGATGATCAGAGTAAGGAACTTTTGACAATTTCAACACATTTAGGGTTATTTAGGTATAATGCCTGACTTTTGGGGTAGCGCGCTCCCCAAATTTCAAAAAATAATGGATTCTTTGTTTTCTTCTTTAAAAGGGGGTAGCTGTCTTTCAAGACGATATTTTAATCACAGGCAAAGATAAAAAAGAACATTTAAAAAATTTAAAAGTAGTTTTAAACTTTTTTAAAAGATGTAGGTCTAAAGGTTAATTATGACAAATGTCAATTTTTTAAAAAAGTGTTGAATATTTAGGATTTATTATCGATAAAGAGGGTTTGCATACATCTAAAGAAAAACAAAAGACATTGATAACGCCCCTAGGCCCTGAAAACATAAAGCAATTACAATCATTTTTGGGAAGTATAAATTATTATGGCAGATTTATTAACAATATATAACAATTTTAAATCCATTATATAATTTGTTAAAAGCAAGCAATAAATGGAACTGGAGCAGCCATTGTGAACAAGCTTTTTTGAATATTAAAAGTTGTTTAAAGTCAGCTAATGTTTTAGTTCATTATAATCCTGATTTTGAGTTAAGATTAACAGTGGATGCTTCTTCGGTAGGAATTGGAGCTTATATAAGCCATAAGCTTCAACTGGAGGGAAAAGCCCATAGTTTTTGCCTCTAGAACACTCTACCCGCAGAAATTAAGTATTCAAAATTGAAGAAACTTTATCAATAATTTATGGTGTTCGTTTAGTCAATATCTTTACGGTAATAAATTTAAATTAATTACAGATCATAAGCCCTTAGTTACAATTTTTGGTGAAAATAAAGCCATACCTCCAGTTTGCAGCTAATCGTTTAAGACGATGGGCTTTAATTTTGTCAGGTTATAATACGAAATTGAATATATTAAAAGTAGTCAAAACAAGGCTGATTGGCTTTCACGTTTGCCTTCTAATGATAAAAATGACTTTTTAGCTGAAGATTCCCCAGATGTAGATTATTACTATTTTTCTCGAATTTACAGATATAAATTAAATTTTAAAGCTATTAAAGATTCTTCAAATAACGACAAGATATTAAAAAATTTAAAAAGCTTCATTAGCAATGGCTGGCCCAATAAATGTAAAGATTCTCTGATACAACCTTACTTTGTTAAGAGGTTTGATTTATTTATTAGGGACGATTGTATATTTTGGAATCATAGATTGGTTATACCGACACGTTTACAAAATGAAATTTTAAAAAGAATTACATAGTACACATGGGAGCTGTGCGAATGAAAAATTTAGCTCGCGGATATTTTGGTTTCCAAAACTTGATAAAGAGATAGAGAAAATGGTAAAAAATTGTAAAGCATGTATTTTCATTCAAACAACCCTCCAAAGGCACAAATTTCACCTTGGCCAATACCCAATGGTCCATGGGAAAGAGTTCATGTGGACTTTTGTGAAATTAGTAACAAGTCATTTTTAGTAATAATAGATGCTTTTTCTAAATGGCTAGAAGTTTTGAAATGGCTAATATAAGCTCGACATTAACTATTAAAATTTTAAGAAGGCTTTTTGCAACATTTGGTTTGCCTTTAGTACTGGTATCAGATAATGGCCGATCGCTTGTATCAGACGAATTTGAAAAATTTTGTCGGATTATAATGTCAGGCATATAACCAGTCCGCCGTTTTCTCCGTCCTCCAACGGAGCGGCTGAAAACAGCGTTAAAACTTTTAAAATTCTTTAAAAAGGCTATTTTTAGTGCTGGCACAGATTTAAATTTAGCCATATGTAGATTTTTGTTTGACTACGAAATACACCACATACGACAACTGGGGTTAGTCCGGCGAAGTTAATGTTCGTTGAATTTAAGGACGCGATTTTCCTCTCTTTGAAAATAGTAACAAAAATATTCAAGATACATACACAAAACTCCATGAAAGGGTGGAAGATCAACAAATAAACAAATTGAATATAATAAGGGTAGAAACATTAGTTTTAATTTAGGAGAATATGTATTGGTTAAAAATTATAAATTTTCTACTAAGCCTAGCTTTATTAAGGGTAAAATAAGTAAAAAAATTGGAAAATGCACATATTTAGTAGAGTAACAGAACTCGCAAAAACATGGAAGAGGGATACAAATCAAATTAAAAGTTCGAAACGTCTTTTCGTAATGCCATCTATCCCAATTTGCAGCTCTGAACCTTCCAAAATCACAACTTAGAAATTTCAACGACAATAATTTAGAAGTAGAAATAAGGCAAAACACAAATTTAGGTAGTCCCAGTAAATCTATTCAAAATACCCCCCACAACTGTAAATAGACCCAAAAGAACGGTAAAACCTGTAGATAGATTAGTTTATAGTTAAGGTTAAAGGTACATTGTAATTAGTTATAGTCAAGGGTGAAGCATAGTGTATGTAATTTTAATGTAGGTAATTAATATTGTAGATTTAATTTAGAATTTTAACACCTTCACCATTTTGTCAAGAAGTATAATTTGTAAATAGTATATGGATTTCTTTTCTCTAAGCATTTTTGTTTCACTTTACATTTTTTAGGGGAGGATGATGTAATATATTAAATTAGTTTAGCAGTCTAGTATGTATATAGTATTGGGCAGTGTAGTCGCAATTTATATATGCGCATGGTTAATATTTTAGTTGTCTGTATAAAACCACCTGTAACATCTGTACATTCATCCTCTTCTACTTTAGACAGCAATAAACAGTTAGCAGTTTTAAAACTGTGTTTAACTTTCAAAGAAAAGTTAGGGAGTGCGTTGTGTAAGAACCCCGATACACAACAGTCTTTATAACGGAGAATCCATTATGTAGGCCAACGTGAAGTAAGTGAAATTACAAACATTAGTCGACGTAGTGTAGGGCGAATTGTCAAAAAGTATAAATATCATCCGTACCACATAACGCTACATCAGGCTCTTTCCGATGGGGATTTTCTAGGCGATTGATTTTTGTATTTGGGCCATGGATAAATTTGGTGAAGACGACATTTTTTTGATCGTGTAATGTTTTCAGACGAATCCACCTTTCACAATAATGGCAAGTAAACAGGCATAATTTCCATTATTACAGTGATGAAAATCCTCATTTGATACGGTCAACAAATCACCAACATAGATGGTCAATTAACGTGTGGGCAGGCGTTATTGGCACAAAAGTAATAAGGTCCTCATTTCTTTGATGGTAACTTAAACGGGGAGAAATTTAGGAAATTTTTACGTGACGACTGCCAGAACTGTTGGAAGATTCCACTTGGAGACTAGACGGGAGATGTGGCTGCAGTTAGATGGCGCACCTCCACTATCACGCAAATGTGAGGGAGTTTTTAAATAGACAATTTAGATAATTGGATTGGTCGGGAGCTACACATATGGCCGGCAAGATCACAGACCTCACATGTTTAGACTTTTTTTTGTGGGGGCATATTAAAAATGTGGTTTCCAAGTACCTCAACTACTCCAGATAATATGAAGCAACGAATTCGAGAACTATGCAAGACATAACCCCCAAATGCTACAACATGTAAAACTGTCTTTTGAAAAAAAGGATTCTTGCATAGAAGTAAATGGACGCCATTTTGAGCATTTGCTAAATTGAGACACAGGAATGATAATGTTTAGTTTTGTTGAAATCATAGGATTAGTAATTAATATTGGAATGGGCTTTCCGGGCTTAAGGTCCGTGGTCCGGGAAGTTTTCTTATAACTTTCAACTACATTGGCGGTAGCCATCTTCAGTGGCGTAGGGGCGGGTGTTCGGCGTGGCGTCTCCTTTGGACCGACACACCACAGCTCTTAAACCCGGAAAACCACTCCAATATTGATTCTAGCGAGTGAAGCCTACGTTCATTAATTGTTAATTAACTTTGTTGTAATGTTTAATACCTTTTGTTTGGCTTTGCTTATAATTTATTATTATAGTTGATAGTGTTCCAGTGCATTGGAGTGAAATACTACACGTGTTAAATGCACGATCTACACAAAATTCGAAATAATTAAAAAAGTAATGGTTTTAGGTATAGCAAACCCTATGTCAATGAATTGGTAATAAAATTCTGCATAATACTAAATAGTCAAATACGAGTGTTCCATTTAAAATAAGAGAGTTATTTGCAAAGAACATTATAATATTAAAAATTATTTTTTGACCACCCTTTAATAAATAAAATGTTAAACCATATGTAGTAATAGTATGTTTACTAAATATTGGCTATGGTAATTTAATTCTAGTTTAAATATTTGATGACATAAAATTGTTTACTAAATTTCTACAAAATCAGAAATTTGCAAATATTTCAAAAAGGGTTGGGGATTAGGTATAGGGACCTTTATTGAAACATGGCTTTATTTTTGCTCTAGAATTCAAAATTGATAAGAAATATAGGGTGTCCCATTTAAAAACCACAACTTTGATATATAGTACTTTTTTTTAATCACCCTGATATAAATGCAAATATTTTTAAATGAAGGAGTCTCTACCGTCTGTATACATCCTGCAAAAGAATTTTCTAAAAATTTTCACGGGGTTTCATATAAATCCGTGGCGGTTGGGTGCCCCACCCTGTTTATATATATATATATATATATAATATATATATATATATATATATATATATATATATATATATATATATATATATATATATATATATATATATATATATATATATACAGGGTCCTAGTACCCCCGTTTTACTTTTTTTTATTCATGCCAAATTTTTCCTTATTTTTGGCGTTAATTTAACCCGGTATTTTCAAAAAATTTTTGGTTAAAAAATTATCCAAAAAGATTGACCTCACGATGATGCATTTTTTGGCCTGTGTATTTTTTAATTTAGGTACCTCTTAAAACATTTTCTAAAATTTTGTGCATCGGTTCAAGTTCAGAAAAAAAAAATAAAATATAAAAAAAATTTTTTACCCTTGTATTTAAAAATGAATAAAAATAATAGAGGCTAGTTAAATCGAATTAAAAAGGAATTTATTAAGAAGTTTTATAGTCGTTATGATTTTGGTTAATTTTAATTACAGGGTGTAAAATTTAGGCAAAATTTCAAATTTGGCACTTTATTTTTCTTATTTTAAAACGAACCCCTGTATATTTTTATCGTTAATGTGAATTAAGAGCAAGCATTTTTCTAATTCAAAATGAAAAACTATTCATTAAATTATTGTTAAAATCATTTTATCATTTTAATGCAAAACATTGAATAAAAATTAGAGGGCTATGCAAATTTTGACAAAGGGTTTATTTTTAACAATATTTATTTACATATTATAAAAATTAAAGAAATTCAAGCCCATTATTTTGAATTAAAATTAATTTTAAAAAAACCTTTAAAATTAAATAAACCTAATTTTTAATTTTTATATTTTCCAAAAACATTTATGTGACTTTAATCAATTTCTAGGTAATAATTAACTTTTTTAAAAGGAAACTCTAATGTCAATAAATTGTTTTTCATAGCCTCCTATAATTTTTATATAATGGTATTATTTAAAATACATGAAAAAATGAGTTTTAACGAATAATTTTTAATGTTAGGAATTTCGAAGGGGTTAAATTAAAAAAATGTTTTTTTTAATTCTACATCTAACGACCAAAAAAATATACAGGGGCTCTTTAAAAAAGAAAAAAAAAGTGCTTTCAAAGAAGAGTTGACCAAATTTTTGGGACACCCTGTCGGGTGGCCAACCTTGACATAAGCGACTGTTAACCTACTTTAAGTTCCTTGTTTAATTCTATTATTCAAGCCAGGGTATTTTATTCATTTTTAAATACAATGGTAAACAGTTTTTTTATTTTTATTTTTTTCTGAAATTACGGGACGATTTTTACAAAATTTTAGAGGAAGGAGACTACAGAAGTACCTAAATATAAAAATCCCCAAAATTCCATTTAAAAATGCCATCGTGACCCCACACTGCGACCCTAACCAAATTTTTTGAAATGCACCGTAGGTAAGGGTCTCCCAAATTGAATTTTACAGTGATAATAAAGGAGCTACATAAGAGGGGAGTACTGAAACCTAATATATATATATATATATATATATATATATATATATATATATATATATATATATATATATATATATATATATATATATATATATATATATATATATATATATATATATATATATATATATATATATATATATATATATATATATATATATATATATATCAATATATACTACAATTGGAAAATAGATTTTTATAAAATGCAAAAAAAAATCCAAAAAAACAAAATTTTGCAAGTACGCATTTTACATTTACATTTTTTCCATTGTATATTTATTTTTATTGATGTTTAGTAATGTAAAGGTGATAATTAAGTAAAAGTAGTAAAATGCGTAGGTACTTGTTGATTTTTTTTAATTTTTCATAAATTTAAATTTTCTTCAGTAAGTTCGGAATCAGATTTAGAAGTAAATTTGGAGCAAGTTTTTTATTTATTATTTCAGGTTAAAAGGCCAAAAAATGACGGTTTGGTCTTGTTTGATTTTATGTTTTTGCATTTTTGAGACGCCCTGTATGATAAAAATCTATTTTCTCATTGCAGTTTACAATTTTTCGACAAGCAAAATTTTTTTTATCACGAATGAAAATTTTTTTCATATTTTTAAAATTTTTGGTATTTTTCGGTTATAAACCGAATTTCTGCGGGACCTGAAATTCGGAATCAGCAACCCAAAAAATGTACCTTGAGGGTAGGTAGGTAGGTAGGTTTAAAGTGAGAGGGTATAGCACCCTTCCACCGCGACCGATCAGTCTATTGTGGCTCACACCTTTTTATATTTCTCCCACCAGGTCCAGACTTCTAATAAATCTGATGATCCTGTTGGGAGAGAGATCTTTCACCTCCCCCGGCAACAAGGTGTCATTGCCGAGGATTGCGAATCTTAGTTGTGCCATGCCTTGAGGGTAGTCTCCACTTAGAGCAAAATTGATAAGAAAATTTATTCTAAGTTTAATCATCTGCAAATAAGTAGTTATAAATAATAATCATTTACATTCCACTTCTTTTAGTTAGATACAAACAGTTGTACTATGTAAAACATGTCTTTTTCAAATAGTACGCTAATATAAAGAAAAAATAGAAATGAGACAAATTTTACAACAAAATTAGTATTTTAAACAAACGAAATTCTCGGTTCAAAAACCTTTAATCATACAACTTTGCACGAAAACGGGGAAAACCCCCAGAATCCCCGTTTTCGTTGGGGAGTGTTCCATACTGCCCAAATCCCCCGGTGTGGAGGGGACGCAAATGTTAAGCCCCGCCAAGGACGCAACCATACCTAGATACGGCCCTGGCCTTGTGACTTGTGGGTAAAAAATAAAATGCACTATTATTTTTATTTTTAATGTAATCATTGAATCTTCCCAGTTTATTAATTGACAGGCAATAACGACCTATACACTTTAAAATTAATGCTTTAAATAAAAAACCAAATAATAAATTGCTGTTTTCTGATACATGACGTCACGAGCATCGCCATGATACAGGTCAGCGTTTTGGCAAAAATTTAATAATTAAAATTAAAATGATATTTTCTTACTACCAGACCTTTATGTTTTGCAAATATAATTTATTTTTTAGAGATAGCAGATTCTTCCGAACATCATAAAACAGTTTTTCAAAATCAGTAATCATGTTACACTCTATGTTACTGATGTGCATACAAATATACCGAATTTTATTTTTTATCAATATCAAAGGATTACCGTGCCCATTTGCATAGAATTTTAATCATTCACTTCTGTAAGTATTTTTATTAAATTCACGGCTACTGATTTTTTAAATCAGAAGTTTATGTAATTCATTAAAAACCTGTAAATGGCAATAAATCTGGGGGTTCTATAAGCAAATTTTTTGGAATTCTTTTCTCTATCTCTTTCAAACAGTGACAAACCCATAAGTTACCTTTAAAAAACAACATTGATTTTTTTAATTCTCTTTCTTATATTTTACAGAATCCACCCGTATTAAATAAGACTTTGGTACTTACTTTTCTTTGCATTAATAAATTGTAATCTCTGTTGAAAGAGGTGTTGTTCTGTTACATGCTGAATTTCTAATAAACCTTTAACTATTTCAAATACAGTTTCATTTAATAAGCAATTCGCTAAACTTGAAAGTAGCTCATATGGTAAACGCATCTGGTATTTTCTAAAAATATAATATAAAATTAAATTAATGTTCACTTGTTTACCAAAACACTTTCAATTTTCTATGACTTTAGATTCCTAATGTTGTTTTTAAGGTATAGTGATACTTTAAAGATGTATTTTTTAACTAATAGACCAGGAGCTGGCGACAAAAATTTGTGTCAAATTTTATTCTCTAGGAAACTCTATATATTCGATAAAGTACAGTCTCCTGATACCTAAAAGTCACTTCTTACACCTATAGGGTGGGACAATAATTGAGGAAGGGTTGAAAAATAAACAATAGGGTTTGTCAAATTTTATTCTCTCTGAAACTTATATGCTAATTAGTTTTCAATAAATAATACATGAAAAAACGTTTCTTACGCCTAGCGAGCGGGACTAAATTATTCTTACAGCTTATAAACAATGTGATATTTAGCGGAGTGATTCCGTGAGTCTATCGTGTCGTTTTTTTTTTGGCGTAGAACCAGGTCAAACCAGTTAGGTTCCTTTGAGTATGTCACCGGGCACATGAAATCGTATTTTACGACATTTTTTGTGGTCTCGAACTTTTTAAATTAATAAAAAGTGATTTTTTTAAATTAAAAAAAATATATATATTTTTCCGTTTCCACCGCCATAACTTTAAAACTATCAAAGATACCAAAAAAAATTTTTGTGTCAAATTAAAGCTCAAACTGTAGCGCTTTTAACCTTATAAACTGTTTGGGCACAATTTGCACTTTCATGCCTTTAAAAATCAGATAAACTAAAAATATATATTTTTTGTATTGAAATTTTCACCAATCGATAAACTTTTTATTTTTAAAAATATTTTCATACATGCAGCGAAGAAAATATAGCCAATTAATAACAAAAGTTTTTGAAAAAAAAATTTTTCCTAGAGCGTATCGTTTGGCAACAGCGATTTTTTTTTCAGACGTAAAAAATATTATCGGGACTCAATAGCCCCGCATGCGGATAGCGTGCGTAGTAATACATTAGTAGTGGTGGTTATCGAAATTTAGAGTGTGCTGTATGTATTTAGAATTTTAAAACAATGAAGCGAATTAATTGTAAAAAAAATGTGTATGATGGATACAAATCTGTTTTACAAAGACCTAGAATACAAGGGTTGTTATCATTACTATCAAGTGCTGAAAAAAAGCAGGACAATCTAGCAAAAGAAATTCTGTTAAAAAAATGTTATTTTAAATGGCGAAATGAAAATAAAATATTATAAAGACTGTCGGAAATCTTACACAGATTCTCAAAACTATTATCATAATTTGCAATCAGACAGGTCCTTCAAATTATTGTGACACTAAACTTAAATGGGATACTTTTAATATTAGGAAAATGTGTTTTTTGCAACAATAGTAAAAATAAAAAGAAGACAAGTTAAATAAAAAATTTGCTTAAACAAGTAATTTAAATATTATTATGTACCTACATAGTATAGTTGGTACCTTTATATTACTTTATATTTTGTACTACAACAAAATACGAATTTCAATTTTATCCTTATAAATCATGTTTAGGGTATTTATTTTTTTACATAGTACTGAATCTTTTTAGGTAGTAGAAAAGCTACCTATCAAAAAAGTAATAAAGCTGCCGGGAATAGAAACGACATTAATATGATATCTAAATTACGTGGCTATAAAGATTTATTTGCGTTTGATGAGAAATATCATAAATTATGTTACAGCCACTACATCTCTGAAAGAAACATCAAATAGCACAAAAATAGGAAAACGGTTTCCGAACCTACCCGAAAATAGTTCGACAATATCTACCTTTTCTGCGAGTATTGGTAGTGATGTTCAGATAGATCTTTTACTTCCTGAAGAAATGTCCAAAATTTAAACTTTATTAAGAGCTGCTGCCATAATACGTAGTGCAATGGCTTTATGTCAACCCAAAATTGAATTTCCAACATGTACTTGTGTGAAAGAAGGACTAAAATGTTGTAAGGAGTGTAAATTTCGTTCCTGCAATATCATTATTAAAGATTTTCAGGCAGAAATGGATTAAATTTACGTAAAATGCTACTAATGAAGCGCCTAAATAACTACTTACATTTTTGGGTCTGTAAGAAAAATCTCCTACGGAATTCGAAGATTTTTAAATTTGCAATGTAAAATATTCTTTAAGTATTATTATTTAAGGCAAAAAAATGCGGATGATGTGGTTTTCACCAAGAAAAGCGCAATAAAAATTCTAAAAATTGGTCATTATTTGACATTTTATTTTAACTATTTACGATTTACATGTAATAAATTCATGCATCGCTTCAAGACGTTTACAGTGTTACTAAACGGAAATATTATTAATTTATAATAACAAACTTTGCCGTTACCATAAGGATAATTTTCATTAAATCAAAAATATTTTAAATTCAAGCCAGTTACAAATATAATTAGGGAAAATAAAGAGCCTCTTTAACTAACCAGCACTAATCATGACCGACCAGAATGGCGCATTTATAATAAAAAAAAATACCATTTAACGAGGAAAACCTAACCGGAACTAACCAGAACCAGATTATAGTTTGAAAGTTGTTGTTTGTTAGTTCTGGTTAGTTTTTTTATATAAAAAACAACCTTCAATAATAACAAATTATTACAAAAAGTCTGGCAACATTGCTTATTCAAGCAGCATTCAGACATGTCAAAGAATAGCATCGTATCATCTCTTTATATGGAAAAAAAAATAATTATATATTCCTGTTTAAAAAAGACGTTTAACGAAGCCCTAGTTTATATTTTATGTATGTACTATATTTCTCAAATTTAATTAAAAGACATAAAGCATCAGCAATTTTTTTTTGCTAAAAATGTTTAAAAAATAATGAAGTTTTGAATGTATAATCAAAAAAATAACGAATCCCGTGGGTGGTTTTCTTTACCAGCAACCAATAAAAAAAAGTTTAATAAACCTACTAAATAGGTGGTAATTAATAACAATGATTGATATTTTTGTATGATTTTAAAAATCTACCCACCTGTTTTGGATATTTAAAATTTTTTCTTTTCTAAACAACTTAAGCAGCCCTTACATCTGCTTTTAAACCTGTTGATACAACTTTAACTACCTACAACACTTCCACCGGACCGTAAGATCATTGTAGTCGGCCGGCTCGCTAAGCCAAGCGCGCAAAAATATTACTTTCGCCGTTAAAAAAATATCACTGACTCAATACTATAAAAGGAATCTAAAAAATTTTTGTTTTAAAAACTTTTTTTAAACATTAGCTACAATTTGTACGCAGCATGTATGTATAAATTTTCAATAATAAACTTTTTCTCGATTGCCTAAAATGACGCTACTAAAAATAACAATTTTGAGTTTCGTACTATTTTAAAAATTTAACAAAAAAAAATCAGCTTCAAATGGGAGGTTGTTCGAAGCGCTATTGTGTCTACTTTAATCTAAAAAAATTAACTTGATAGCATGAATATTATTAAAGATATAGCAGTGGAGAAGTTAAAATACGTGTTTTATTGAAAACCGTTTTTTGTTTTTTCGAAATAAAAAGCTCTCGACCACTAAAAATGTCGTAAAAAGTGATTTCGTGTACACGATTACCTTATTAAAGAATCCCACTAAGTCTGGTTTGGTTCTACGCCGGTTTTTTTTTTCTCGATAACTAAGCGACTTTTCTTCCAAACTTTACTCCACTAATTTTACAAGCGCGTTGTCAAAAATTATTTTCTTTAAAATTTACACAAGAGATAAGTTTAAACCTTAAGTAACAAGAAAAAAAAGTTCTTATAGCTTGAACGCGGACCAAATGAGTTCTTATGCTGTTCTAAAATTAAAAATTCAGAGCGCCCTTGTCTTAATGTAAATTATGCGCAGTGATAGGAATGTTCATAAATTGCTGCAGTTATGACAGAATTTTTAGCATAATGAATTGATATACATCAATTTGAAGGCAAGCTTATATAAGTATTTTATTATTGATGCATTTTCTAACATCCAGGAATCAAATATTGACAACTTGATAGGAACATTGGAGGAGTACGTCTGCAGGATTTGCGGTTACCATAAACTTAAATGTATCAATGAAGCGAGAGTGGCAATTTTTTTGTAAAACATATGTATTAAGTAATAAGGAAGACATCTTTAAAATGCCAAAAACACAACTTGGCGGCTCGATTCTACCTCCCTGTAAAACAGAACTAAAACAACAAATCTTGAGATCAGTAAGTATATATCGCCTTCATTTGGCAAAATGCACATAAACAAGAAATTAATAATCTCCACATTGAAAACTATGGCGACACATGTCTATTCAAATGGTTTGAAGGCAATTAAATGCCAGGATTTATTGATGATATCGATGTTGACTCAACAGAAGAAAAGAAGGTATTTTTTTAAACTTTATTTCACAAACCCTTATTCTTCACTCAAATTCTTAATTGAAATCGATTTTAATAATTTTATATCAGTCGAACGAAGTGGATTACGATAACATAGGCCATCAAATCGATGAACTTGAAACATCAGATACGGATATTGACTCCCCTTTGATAATTCAGATATCGACGACAACATATAATTATTTTATTAAAGTGATAAGTATAAAATTTTGATAATAATATTGATATCGATATGAATAAAAAAAAATTTATAGTATATATTATAATAAGAATAATAAAAAAGAAAAATTTAATGATATTTTATGAATTATCCGTTTTCTCGAAATTTTTAATTTTAGATGAGCGTAAGAACTCATTTGGTCCGCGTTCAAACCGTAAGAACTTTTTTTTTGTTATTTAAGGCTTAAGCTTACCTCTCATATAAATTTTAAAGAGAATAATTTTTAACAATGCGCTTGGGAAATATTACAATGTTTAAAAGCTGTAAGAATAATTTAATCCCGCTTGCCAGGTGTAAGAAACATTTTTCATGTATTATTTATTGAAAAGTAATTATCACATAAATTTCAAGGAGAATAATATTTGACAGAGACCTCTTAAAAAGATACATGTTCGAGAACGTTTCCTGCTTTTATGTCCCGCTGACTGACCTTGGCCTGATCATGTATCTTTCTTACTTGGCGAAAATAACTGATTCCATCAGTATGGCGGAGAATAAAATAACACATACTTTTTGTCGCCAGCTCCTGGTCTATAAATCCTGTTACTAAAGCAACTAGGACACTACAGCTTTTCCTCCGCAAAATTTACTTTTTGCTCTTATACTCTTATAAAAAATGTCATATCATTTTATACTCATTAATTTTAGGATTTATATTGAAATTACACTTTTGGTAATTTTTTACTTACCGAGCCCACGGCCGATTTTATTGAAATTTTGTATACAGAGGTTTTTTGGGGCGCTGATCACAAATCTGAAGTCAAATTTTGTCGGACTCTGCTGGTTTTTGAGTTATAACGCCTCACTCGAACCTAACCTGCCCCTAAAATTCCTCCTTAAAACTGATTACACCCAAAATGAAAGATTTTATGAAAATACACTTATTATTTTATAAGATAAATATAATTTTACCTTCATTTAACAAATATTAATAATAAAAAAAAGCACAACAAGCACTTCTCAAAAATATTATTTTTACTTTTAAAAATGTCAACAAAATTGTCTAGAGATTTTAGACTGTTTTATGTTGGTACGCCACGGAACCGCGAAACAATTGAATGGCCTACTTTATAAATTTGAATTATTTTTATTTTTTGCGATTTAAATTTAAAAAGTAAGCGCATTCAATTGTTTTGCGGGTCCATGGTGTACCAACACAAAATTGTCTAAAATATCTAGACGATTTTGTTGACATTTATTAAAGAAACATATTATTTTTTGGAAAGCGCTTGTTGTGCTTTCTTTATTAAAAATAATTGTTAAATATAGGTAAAATTAAATTTATCGTATAAAATAATAAGTGTATTACCATAAAATCTACCATTTTGGGTGTAATCAGTTTCAAGAAGGGGGAATTTTAGGAGTTTGTGCAAATTTGAGGTTAGGTTCGAGTGGGGCGTTAAAACTCAAAAACTAGCAGAGTCCGACAAAATTTGACTTCAGATTCGTGATCAGCGCCCCAAAAAACCCCTGCATACAAAATTTCAATAAAATCGGCCGTGGGCCCGGTAAGTAAAAAATTACTGTTTTTTTTTATTTTTCTCTTGGCTAATTGTCTCGAAAGTTGCCTCCTCTCCGATTTTAACCAAATTTGGTATACGGGGTTTTTTTGGGGCACGTTTCGTTTTTGAGATATTCATCATCAAAGTTGAAAATCAAACTAACCTTATTTACACTATTCCTCCTTCTTTTTGCACAGAATTCTTGATTTTTACACTAAATTGGCACATAATATTTTAAAAACACCTCTTAAAAACTTGTTTTTATATCTATTTTACACCTTTTTTCCATTTAATTGCAAACCTCCACTTTCACACGTCGGATCGTGGCCGCAACCATGTATACACTAGGGAATCATGGCCGCCCAGCTTAAAAGTGAAGCTTCGCAATTTAATGGAAAAAAGGTGTAAAATAAATAAAAATATAAGGTTTTAAAGGGTGTTTATAAAATATTGTGTGCCACTTTTTATAAAAATCAAGAATTGTGTACAAAAAGAAGGGGGAATATACTAGTAAAAATAAGGTTAGTTTGATTTTCAACTTTGATGACGATGAATATCTCGAAAACGAAACGTTGCCGAAAAAATATTTTTTCAGATTCGTAATCAGCGCCCCAAAAAACCCTCGTATACCAAATTTGGTCAAAATCGGAGAGGAGGCAACTTTCGAGACAATTACCTTCTCTTGAAACTATAAGTCATTATTTCTTTTTCCTAAACCCCTTAAAGCAGCGAAAAAGAAACACCCTTCACATCAGCTTTTAGAAACCTTTGTTAAACAGCTATATTTTTTTTATTGATACAATAACTTACGGAGGTAGTTCACCTGCCATATTTTGTAACTGTTCTAACAAAAAATAAAGTTTTTTCTGTAATAACTGAGGATCTTCCATTAAAAAACTGGAAACATTGAATAACACACACAAAATAAACACCCAAAACAAAAAAATACTTTTGTTTGAATTAAATAAGGTTAGGTTGTAGTGTTCCTTAAACATCGATAGTCTATCGATAGTACATGTGCATCGATACTATCGATGTACTCGTACTATCGAAAAATATATCGAGAACTCTATAATTACATTATACATACTACCCCAGAATACCTGATCCATCAGTATTCTGGGATACTACATCGAAAAATTAGAATTGTATTTACGGTATAGGTAATTATCGCACTCTAGTAGAGAAAAAAAGAAGTTAAATTACTTAACTTTAAAAACATAAGAAACATAACAGTGTATTCTATCCTGTATTTGTGGATTCAAAATGGGAAGTACCAAAATTTATGTCAAATTTGTTTACTTTTTATTTTTTAAGGTGTCTTTTGTCTTCCTCTTACTGGTATTTCTTTACTTTAGATTGTTTTTATCAAGCTTCTTTTATTACTTACTTTTTGTTTGGATATAGCACAACAATAAAATCAAAATATTGAGGCAATTGAGGTGTTCAAATTCCATGATTTTTTTATTTTAGAAATACTTGAAACTCGATAGTATCGATACTATCGATATTTTTTATAATTATATCGATAACTATCGATAGTTTGTACTATCGATGTTTAAGGAACACTATTAGGTTGTCACCAGTGTTGCCAACTAAACTGGATACTGAATACTGCTCCGTTTATGGCGCTGCTGCAAGGCAGTTTGACAGCTCTCCCCGTTCCAGACACACGTTGTTGTTAACGTGAGCTTTCCCAAGCTTTGTAGGTGGAACTTCTGGATCGTCGGGCTCTGTAACCCCCAGAAATTCCAAACTTTTTCAAAACTTGAATTCCTAGCAAAAAAAAATATCGATGCAGGGCACAAACAATGGCGGTCTGACCCTGTGGTCCGACCAAGGAGTGCTTCTGGTATCACGCATAACTGTTTTCTGTCAGTACTGCCCCTCCCTGCTGAGCGCGCAACCATCTTCCGCCATTAGGAAAATCCCTAGTACGTGGGGCCCTCAAAAAGGAGCTGGTATAGGAATCTTCGTTCACAGCGCTTAGCCCCAGAAGAAGGACTCCATCGTTTGGCTTGAGTTTCTCTTTGATCCCCGATGGTCAAAGCTGTTGATACAGCACCTTCATCCGCCTTCCCGAAAAAAACTATGTAGTTTTTTTATCGCGAGCACTTCACTGATAGGAGGTCAAACAGGAACTGTTGCCATCTAAACTTTATCGCAGTTTCTGTTTGACCTTCTATAATATATACCAGAGTCAGGGAAATCACGCGATAAAAAACTACATATCTTTTTTCCGGGAAGGGCGCGGTTGACGGAGCCGTATCAACTTTACGTTATCTTCGGGGAACAAAAAAAGATTCACACCAATTAATGGACTTTTTCTTCTAGAGCTAGGCGCTGTGAGCGAAGATTCCTATGAAACTGTTGTTTTTGCCGTTTTTGTGATGTGCATGATGTGTTTTCCATTGGCGGAAAATGGATGCACCCCATCGGGAAGCATCAGAACTGACAGAAATCGGTTATGCGCAATACCAGTAGCAGTCCTAAGTTTAAATTTGTAAAAAAATATTAATTTCTGGGCGCTACAGAGCCCGACATCCAGATTTTCCACCGAAAAAGTCCGGGAAAGCTGACGTCGCCACATAGCAACGTGTGTCTAAAAAGAGGAGAGCTGGCAAATACACTTGTATCAAAGCCATAAAAATAGCAGTTCAGGTAAACTTTTAACAAATTTTTACGAGGTAATAATTGTTAGATGTTACCGCATTTTCGTAGGTAACCTAGCCTTACCATGACGTTGGGCATACCACACCATCTAATTAGCTTTAGCGTTTCACGTTGGGACTTGTTGGTCAAAAAGGGAAAACGAATTTTGATAATCCGATTATTGAAAAACCGCTATCATCGATTATTCAGATTTATTTGAATTAAAATAAAATTTAAATCAAAAAAATTAAATCTGAATAACCCATGATAGCGGTTATTTCAATAATCGGATTATCGATTATTTTAATTCGTTATCCATCATTTTCTGACCAACAAGTACCTCAAAACGTGGCGAAATCGTCTTTTAACAGGAAGTTTTCACTCTCTCTCTCTCTCTCTTTGCTTATTTTATAGAGTGAAACAGACGGTATTAAGTAGATGCACTTGTTTCTTTGTCTACTTCGGAAAGATGAATAATATAATGGTGTATTTAAATGACATAAGTCATACCGAAGCCAAAAAAATGGTGAATCACCTATTACAGTAAGATAAAATTAAGACAAATCGACTAAAAAGCAAACATCTTAGTTTGTATTGTTGGGTAGAAATAAGAGTTATATATTTTTGTTAAACTATTGACAGGTAGGAGAACTAGGGTTGCCAACCCTCCCGATTTAGGCGGGAGCCTCCCTTTTGATGCAACTCCGCCCCCCGCCATAGGTCAATAAACTCCCTTTTTGGATAAATACCATCATTTTGAATATTGAGTTAGTATCTTTGAATAAGAACTTTATATTCAAGGTTAGTATGCATATTCCATTACTTTTTTAGTACTGGTTGCGCCATCTTTTGTATATTGTATAGGTAGGTAAGTACATGCATAGTTTTTGTTTGTGATGACAATATAAGAGTTCTGTAGTTTAGCTGTTTAATACTAGATGGCGATTACCGTTTGAGACGGAATCCCAATGTATTTGACACCCAAAAAAATATTACACGCGTGTTAATTGTTTTTTCTTTGTAAAAGTAAACAAAAACTCAGTGAAATTTAAAAATAAAGCAAAAAATAGTTTTTTTAATTGGTGAAATGGACTCAGACAGTGACAAGTCATCTGAAATAGACTGGGTCCGCCAGGAAAATTTACAGGAAGAGAATGAAGAGATTGAAGAAAAGGATGTGACTTCGCCGCAAACGGATCATTTAAATCAATACACATGTGAGGAACCAAATAAAAAAAGAAAAAAATGGGATGCAAAATTTAATAAATTATGGATTCAAAGTACACCTGGTTATATATATTTTTAATTTGTATTATGCCCCAAATTTAAATGTATTATAATAATACTTTAAAATATTTTAGGTTTTATTGGAAAAAAAAAAAAACTTAAGTTAATTTAAAAAAAACTCAAATAAAATTTTTAAAAAATCCATAACAATTTACAGGGCGGGGGTTTTTTTTAAAATAATTATTTAAAAATTTTTTTAATTAAATTAAAAAAAATAAAATAAATGGGTTTCCCCTTTTTTAAAAATAATGCTAAATTTTTAAAAAGTAATTTTTTTTTTCTTTGCCCCTCCCGGGAGGTAGAAAATTTTTTTTTTTTGCTACTAGAAAATAAAAAATTAAAATAAAAAAGTTTCGGGGGACTTTAAAAATATCCCCCCAGTTTTTCTTTAAAAACAAAATTTTAAAAAAAAAAAAATATTTTTTAAGAAAAAAAAAAACTAAGGTTTTTTAAAAAAATTTTTACTAATTTTTTTTTTTTTTTAAGTTTTTTTTTTAAATTCTTAAAATATTATTATATTAAATTAAAATTAAATTTAAAAAAATTTTTTTTAATTTTAAAAATTAAATAAAAAATTTATTAATAAAAATAATTATAATAATAATATAATTTTTAAATAATTAATAAATAATAAATTTTTTTTAAAATTTTTTTTTTTAAATATTATATAACTAAAATTAAAATAAAAAACATTTTACTTTAGAATAAAGAAGGGAAATTTTTTTTCAAAAAATAATAAACTTTTTTTAAACAAATAATTTTTTTAAAATTTTAAAAAAATTTACCCAAAATACAAACTTTTTTATTTAAAATTTAAGAAATAGTTTTAAAATTTAACCTCCCTTTTTAAAAAACTTGGAACCCCAAGGGCGAGGGGAAATTTTTTTTTATTAAAACACATTTTTTTTTTTTTTTCAGACACTGAACACTTGGAATACACTTGCGTTTTTCTAAATGTTCCCAGTTTTAACACAACATAAGTTAAGACTTTAATACTTTTTATGTATCCTACTGTAGCTGAATAAATATTATTAATTATATTTTAAATTCAATTTTTATATACACAACTTCAAGTCGCAACCCGTTGGAAAATATAACCAAAGACAATTGTAGTTATCACTAAACTACAATTGTCTTTGATATAACCAACATTTTCATAAGCGTCTACGTATAATACACACTCTGCGTATACACCATTGCGAGGCTTCGCGCATATGCAGACGTGCATTTCTAATGTCGATAGTTAACGAGTTTCAAACGCTAGAATGAGAAATTAAAGAGTGTTTGAAAACTGAGATTGTAGTTTGATACTCATTTAACTATTGAATAATATGCGACCATGACAGAATAAATTTCGTATTATTTCTGCCATGATGTGCGACTAAATACACTCAGCGAAAATTGACATGCATATATCGTAACTGTATTTTAAAAAAGATAATAATCACCACTGTTAATTTTTTAGAAACTAACGAATTTGACAATGAACTTCAGTTGCAAACAAATAATTTATGCATTGTAAGCATATGATTATAAGAAATTCTATTGATTCTGAAAGGGTATGAATAGTTTTTTGTGTAATACATATTAAATCAACAAGTCAAAGTCAAAATGTGTTTTATTATCACAAACAATGTTGGTATGTCGTTAACAAAGATATAAAATATTTAATTTAAGATCCGATGAAGTACCTAATAAAAAACATAAAATACCTTGTTTTAAAATGCCAGTATAAAGGAACATAGAAGAGAGTAAAATAAATATATATGAAAAGAATGAAATCGGTCATTCTTATATTTATAAATATATAGCGTCTAAAAATAAAAAATAACATAAGTAAATAATTCACACAGTCACAAAAGTTAAAAAAAAATTATTTATGTGAGTACCTATGTTGGAAGTTTTGCAAAACTTCACTTTACAGTCGTATATGTAATATCTGCCATTATTTAAAAATACGAGTACAAAAGCGATTAGAATAATGGAATATGAAATTTCTACACGCAAAACTACAAGTTGATAAAACAGAGTTTATGTTGACAACCACAAAACAAAAACAAAGCACCCAAGAGAAGTCTAAATGTCAACTCAAAATTATGCAAAATGCGCATGCACGCAGCCTCGCAACGGATTTGGACGGGGTGTACGTAGACGCTTGTACATTTTCGTGTTTTGTCGGGGAGGTGAGCGACAAAAAAACGCAACTGTTTTCGAAAGGCTAATTTTTTTAAATTAAGTTACATTTGTGGTGTAGAGAAATAGCCTGCCGTCAGTCTGCCGGTTTCGTTAGCGTTTGGCGAGGGGGCGGTTTCAAATTTGTAAAAAAACTATATATGTCGCAACTGTTTTCTAAAATCTCAAAAATAGATTTTCAAGTAGTATACTAATTAAAAAGCCGTTTGTCCATAGTCTTAAAAATCTTGCAACAGGGCGCATCAGCAGCCCGTTTAACTCGTCAAAAATCAATATATCGTTAAAGTGCTTTCCAAATTTAGAAATTCGGTATACAAGTGAGGAATATTATCACTATTAAAAAAACATAGTCAGTCTGAATTTTATTGTAACATATGCCGTCAGCAGCCGATAGAAGAGCGCTCTGCGCACCTCTTTTACAGCGCGTCGACCAGAAAGAATTTTTGTAAAGTCTTAAAATATTTTGAATAAAATAAGTTATTTCAAATATACATTTCAGAAACAATTGAAGAATTCATCTGCCGATTATACAGTCAAAAAAAAAATTAAGACAGTCAATGAAGCTCGTTTCGCAATTTTTTCGAAGACGTACACATTTAAAGATGACGACGAAACGTTTAAAATCCATGCGAAGAATTACGACGCATCAAACCTTCCACCATGTAGATCTGAGCTTATTAAGCACATTCATCGCAGTGCATATATCTCCAGCATTTGGGCCAATGCAGACCAAAAAATACCCACTGCAAAGGTAGCTGTGGAAAATGGTTGGCACGAAATTGAAGGGCGGTATGAGTTCGACTGGTTTGAAGGACAGCAACTCCCAAGATTTGTGAGAGACGTCATACAAGCAACTGATGTATCAGGTAATAAATTATACGTAGCAAGCATGTTTATCACATTTGTTCAATTATTTACAAATTAAATAAATTGCATTTCGGTTAATTTGCAGATGCTGAGTCTTCAGATGTAACTGATCTGGAAGAAAATGACGAGTCTGACGGAATTTACAACCGTAGCAGCGATTGCGATTGAAATAAAAATTTATATATTTTTTTAAACATTATATCCAAATTTTTATATGAATTGTATTAATGTTAATATTAAATATAATAAATCTTCTCTGTTGAGCGCGCTGTAAAAGAGGTGCGCAGAGCGCTCTTCTACGGGCTGCTGACGGCTTTTGTTACAATAAAATTCAGACTGACTATGTTATTTTTAATAGTGATAATATTCCTCACTTGTATACCGAATTTCAAATTTTAGAAAGCACTTTCACGATATATTTAGACGATTTCGCCACGTTTTGGTTGGTACATAACTGGTTAACCATTCGGTATCTTCTGACGTCATGAGAATGACGTACCTTACCAATTTAAGCCGAATTTGTCTGGTTTGTCATTCGTCAGCTGATAGCTACAGCGGCTGGAAGAAGTGTGTAAACAAAATTCCTTTAACTTTTAATCATTACTAACGTCTTAATAACAATGAGCAGATTTCATCGTTCTCAAAGAACGTCAATGTATGATTATTAATTAGGAATGTCACACCGTTTTTATAACTTTTATTGACACTCATTTCAACAAATTGATAACAAAAAATAAATAAACAAATAACCAAAATAGCTAACCAATCAGCTTCCAAGTTAAACAAAGATAGCAAGCTACCAAAATCAACTAACCGTGCTTCAAGCTTGGTATGTGATTTAACAGACCAAAATATAGATACCAAAGTTCTTGTGACGTCATCCTTTTTCGTCCCGAAATCGGTTGGTACATTTCTGACCAACCAAAAGTACCTACCAAAACGTGGCAAAATCGTCTATTATTGATTTTTGACGAGTTAAACGGGCTGCTAACGCGCCCTGTTGCAAGATTTTTAAGACTGACTATGGAAAAACCAAGGAAGTTTAAAGGTGTATGGAAGCCCAATACTGTAGAACAAAATTGTCCAGGCGTGCAGGGCAGCGGGAATTGCGCAATGAATAGTAGGTCAGAGCCGGACTTCCATAATAATTCTTTGTTACTATCTATAAAGTTGACATCATCAAATGTCAAATTCAAGCATTCACTGTTTTTTTTAATTTTTTGCACAAAATTGTTGGCTACTAAACGATACTACCATAGAATATTTAAAATTATTGTGTAATATTGGATTTTATATCATCTGATATAATATGGAAAGAATAGATGGCGCCACTTTACAGCCTTTTATTTAAATGGTCGATATTTTGCGAGTTTTGTATTTTTACCAAAAATCTTAGTAAATAAATAAAAACACGATTTTTTAAAAATAAATTTCAAACATTGTATGACAGTTTCATGTAGTTATCACCAATTTTGTGATAAAAGAAGGGCAAGATAGTGTAAATGAGTTTAATCTTATCCTAAGATTGTGGTTGTACATTAAAAAGTGAAAATTTTTATAACTGCTTTTTAGGCATATACTTTTCACTAATAACAAACATTCATGAGACAGAATAACAGTGGTTAATAATGTTTACTAACCTTTGGTACCTAGGTATCCATTGTAACATTAACCGATAAATATTATGTGTCTACAGTATGTCGAGCTTAAAAAGTTGATAATGTAAGTTTAAGAAACCAAAAATCTAATTTCTTTTTAAACAAATACAGAAAAAGCAAAAAGGAACTTTAACATAAAATTGTACTTTCTTTTATTCAATTAGAGGGACCTGTATAAATTAAAATTTGCCTGGTCTGCCCAGTAATTAATAATTTTGGTCCTTTAAAAGAGTGTACTAAATTATTAAATAAAATAAAAGTACCTAAATGTAAACCTTATTTCTTTTTAATAATCCACAGAAATACACAAACATTGTGGAAATCATCTAAAAGATAGTTAAGATTGCCTTACTTACTGCTATTTCCTATGAAATTTTCATTTTCTATAATTCATAATTGATATATTATTATTTATTCGGTTACCTAATGTTACGTCTCATAAGAAGCACCTAATTTAAATATAAGAAATACTTACCTAAAGTAAAAAATGCCGGGTATGTTACCCTTAGATTTGCAAGACAAAACCATACAACCTCTAGTCATTTTGTTACGATATTATAAGTAACAAATAAACACAAAATTATAGTCACAATTTAATAAACACTAATCACTAAAATAAGAAGGTTTTTATCAATCCAAAAAACTTCTGCTACCACAAAATATAATCACACAAAGCAAAACAATCGAAACTAATACGGCTCTCATAAAAGTATAATGTGTTGCCTAACTACACACTGATTTATCAGTGTGTAAGTAGGCAACACATTAAATTATTTAGCCGGAATTTCGTTATTGCGCAAAATCGGCGGGGCCAACTCTGACAGTTATTTTCATACTGGGCTGGACATTTTTTGATCGAATGGGCCATAGCATTGGGCTTCCATACACCTTTAAACTTCCTTGGGAAAAACGGTTTTATAATTAGTATACTGCTCGAAAATCTATTTTTGAGATTTTAGAAAACAGTTGCGACATATATAGTTTTTTTTACAAATTTGAAACCGCCCCTTCGCCAAACGTTAACGAAACCGGCAGACTGTTTCTCTACACCACAAATGTAACTTAATTTTAAAAAATTAGCCTTTCGAAAACAGTTGCATTTTTTTGTCGCTCACCTCTCGGACTAAAACGTGTACGCGTTTGAATCACAACAGCTTAAAAAGTTTTTATGTAATATTGTGGTTAGAGAGAGTAAAAATGAAATAATATTTTCTTAAATTAAATTTTTATTGTGGTAACGAATTAATAATTGAAATAATAATACTTACATTAATAATAATAATAATTTTCCATTTTTCTTTTTTATATAAGTAATATATATAGTTAAATTAAAAATTAGCATAATCTTATTTTTTTTTGTTTAAAATAAAATGTTGAAATATTCAGACAATATAAAAATTTCTGAAAAGTTTTTTTTGCAAAGGGCAGTTATTTTTTAAAGACCTTTATTGGTTTATACTTCTTTAAATCTTCGAAAACAACATTTTTCCGACGCATCATAACTTGGATTCATTTTTTTTTTGGTAGATGTTGATAATCGAAAAAAGCTTTCTGGAACACAATACTTAAAAAAAGCGTGAAAAGGAACAATTAGTTAAAAAGGCTAGTGGTTCGCTCGAACCGTTTTTGTTTTGTGTCGTCAGATTTTTATTTAACGTTTAGTTTTTGAGCAACCATTATTACCTTTATTTTTAAAAGCACATTGTATCTTTTCAAGTTTCCGAGATCCCAATAATGAGGTTCCAATTTGGGACACCCCGTACAGTAGTAATACAAACTTGTTACAGTGAAGGTAAATATATGTTCTATGTGGTTTTTTATGGTAATCTGGATAAGAAGTTTTGTTTTCACTTATTATTTACTTAAATAAGTAGCGTTATTTTACTTTTGAGAGCGCGTAATAAACAATCAAAAAACAGGTATATAAACAATGATTTTTTTTTAAATCTCTAAGGATATTATTAACTATTGTATAAAGATAAAAAAAATGTTTTTTATCCTTTTTGTTACATATATTTATTATAAGGTGGTGTAATTAATGTAAGATGTTAAGTGGACTGTATTTATAATTTATTTAGGCGTTACACCTACCATTATACATTTTTAAACGAGAAACGACAAATGCGAAAAATGGCGAACGAGTGGCTCAAACGAAAACTTACCAGATTCCAACTTGTGCTGAATCCAGTCGATGGGAGGGCCCCCCGTTGCAGTTTTAATGTTTAGAAGATCCACACGGAACCATTCAATAAATCATGAGATTTTATGGCTTCTAGGCACTTTTAGCGAAAATTGCGACAACGACTACGAGAACTGCAAATTAGCACGACATACTTTTGCAGAGTCTACGAAAAGGGCTGCGCGTCCAGGCGCATGACCGGCATACAGCGTTTCCACTTGATGCCACTATACCAACCGAGAATTAAAATGAAATCACGAAATTTAAACTAAAACCCCGAAAAACGTCTTGCATTAACAATATTATTTGTTATGAGTCAAAAGTATCAAATTTGAGATTTTTCTAACTTTTAAAAATTCATATCACCAAAAATATTAACTTTATCGTAAAAAGTCATAGGACCGTTTGGAAAATAACAATTCCTTGCAATTGTTTAAACAATATGGCACCAGGTGGCTTCATGGCAACATGCATTTATATCAGTAGGGCAAGTTTAAAGAGGATCGCATTAAAATTGAGGTGGAATAGTTTTCGGTACTCATGCGCCCATTCCTCCTAGACTAAATGGGGCCCAGTTATGCAAAAAGCTTCTAACCCTCATAAAGTAAGTTTTGATTTATGGAGGTTCAAAGTTTTCGGTCGATCATAAATAGCTAATAGTTTTTATAAAAAAAATTACCCGAAATAATTGTAGTATTGTGTGATACACGTTTATTTATAGAAATAAGAGATATCATTTTCTTTTATTTCAGAAAAAACTTTAGTATTTTGTGGGTTGGTTGGTTTTTGCAATTTAAGAATTAAGTGATTTTTCTTCAAATAAGGTATTATATTTTTTAAACTAAATACATTTATATAGAAAAATTGCCAAATAATACCTAATCATTATTAACATTGATTTCGAAATCAAGCTGCTCTACATCGAAGCCATTAACATCACCAATAATATTTTTGTTACTTTTTAAGTTTGTGTAAAACGGTAGGGCATCGGATGGTATAAGGTGAAGCATTTCTTTTAGGTCTTGAAGTTTAGCATCTGCTATTGGTTTTCCATGTGGCCATAGTGGTATCAGCTCTGCGTCAAATGGAATACTTGTGGCAACTGGTCTTCCGCGTAAATTTTTTTTTGAATGTTTACTGCTTGAAAATTATTGGAAAATTTATGTTGTTTAACTAGGATGACAAAGGGTTCACTTTTCTCTAACTTTACAGATTTTATATTCAGCCAATTAATTTTGTCTCCCGTTTCGGTTTGACGCCTGTTCACTATATTTTTTTCTATATTCACTGAAGCTGAGTTGAAGCTAAAAAATTTAAGGTAATGGTCTCAAGGTTATCACTTTTTTGCAAAAGATGTTTTAGAAACAGTGTAATTTTTATATTTTGGTTTTGACCGCCACATGCATCGCTCCAAAGACTAAGATGTTTGACCTCTGGCGAGATGTAGTTTTGGATGTGTTTCTTTATACATGACCCTACCTCTTGAGATCCTCGTCCAGCTTCCCCTTCAATCCACACATAGCAATACCCTCGGTCTTCTTTACCACTATGAATCCCACAATTGTACAGCCAAAGCTGCCGTTTGTAAAATACTATGTTTGTAGGTATCCGAGGCAAGGGTAGCGTTTTTTGTAGGTCAAAAGTTAAGCATTCCAAGTCGCTACGTTCTTTTGCTATTTCAAAGTTTTGACTGCGTAATTTTTGGGCTTCTTCTGCTAACTCCAAATGTTCTTTTTCTTTTAATTTAAGTTCTTCTTTTTTGTCAAGATCCCGTTCATTATCAATTTAAACTTTTAGGGTGTTACAAGTGTTGTTAAATTAATTATAAAAAAATCGTTTGTACGATGCAAGACTAACGGGGCTATTTTCTTCTAAACGATACATATCATACATTTTTTGTATGGTTGAACCAGGTGGTAGAAATTTTTTATCGGTTTTTGTACGCGAATAGTGCGAAATGTACCGAGGAATTTTGTTAATTTGATCAACAACTTTCTGTAAAGCACAATCGTCCAACTTATTTTTTCCTCCAGCTATTCCCCTTTGGTCCGTCAGGGCCATTCTTCCATGAAATTTTTTCAAAGCCGTATTTACTCTGCATGTTTTTATACCAAATGCCTTAAGGAAAGTTTCCTTACATACTGGTACGTTGTCCAGTTTGTACGTTCTAGAGAAAGCCCTTTTTTTCATATTTCTTCCGTACACTCGTTTTTTAGGGTATTCAGCTATACTAGCGGCTATATAATTTGTTTGGGAGTTATAAGATTGTAAAGACCAATATCTATCAAACTATTGCCTTCGCTTGTCACTTGAAATCTTTGAGAAACATTTTTTGGGACAATTACACGAAAAGTCACTATATTCCTTGGGCTCTACTTTATTACCTTTGTAGTTGTAATATGATTTATTGCCGTTTTTATTAATTTTTTTTTGACTCCTGTTTTGCTCTGCAAATTTTCTTTTTCGTCCTCTCTTAGGTCTTCCTGTAGACGTACTCAAATTTTCGTTGTCTTCTTCAACATTATCTTCTAAATCTGCAACAATGTGCGGCTGTTTCTTCTTAGCAAAGTCAAGCTCTATATTATTCGTTGGATCCGCAACAGAATCGTCGTCACTCTCTGAGTCCGTGTAGTGCAAAATGTTGGCAATGTCTTTTGGACCACGTGAAGTCCTTTGCACTGGAACCTCAAAGCTTGGACCCGGTTCTGGTTGATCTAAAAATTATGAATTTTAGTTAGTTTTCCTACCAAATCATCATGAAGGTACTAACATATTTTAAAATTATCTAACACATAGGTTTCTTTCAAATTCTTACCTTTAAAACGTTTATCATTATTTCTTTGATCTGAAACAAAATAATAATAATAATACCAAAGATGTTATCTTAAGTACAATAATATTTTAGACAGATCCTCCAGATTGGTTTATTTTATCTTTGTTAATATTAGATAAACTAGTTTTATTAAAATTACCGTCTTTAGCAAAAACGCTTCCTAAAGTTGCAAATTGTCGATCAGAAATATCAGATTCTGCATCTAGTATCTCCGTTGCAATGTTTGCTGCTTGGAAACTAAATTCTTCTTTTTGTTTTGCCAAATTATCTAAAATGTAGTTATTGTTGTTACTACCACCGGCTCAGTAAATGGAATAACTCAGATTAATAACTACTTTACCGTACAGGATTAAAAATAACCTTAAGAATGTTTTCAACAGTTGTAAGCCTTTTTACTTACTTGCTTCGTCAGTAGTAGTCTCGAGATTTCCAGAGTCTCCACTAAAAAGATTTGTATCTTTAGTCAGAGTTTCTTCAACACTTATTTCATCCTGGTTCTACTGTATGATCAAGCTGTGGTTGTTCAGTATCAATTCCTATAGCTAAAACAGAAATCGTAAAAAACTACCAACCCACCGAAAAATTTAAATTTGGGATAGACTCAGCAGTAAAGAGCCAGGAGAATAAACCATACTAATATTTAGGTGCCTCTTACCAACAAAAACATAACAGCGTAAATGTTTATTAATTTATTAAGCAGTTTTATTCAGAAAAACCTAAATTTGAAACACCTATATAAATCTAACCTATATAAAAAAAAATTATATTGGAAAATAACTTACCATTCTGCTCAACAGTTGGTCCAACTGCAGCCATAATAGCCAGGGTCCTATGGTAAAACATTTCTGCCACATTTTTTAACAATAACCTATTTATTTTAGGAACAAACTGCGCAAAATATTGTTTATACGTTTACCAGACGACGACTCTAATGCTACTAATGCTAAGGGGCGCGTCAGCATAAAGATACCAACCCACTTGGCTGAGCTATGCAGACCGCTGTTTTAAGGTTTTTAAAACATTAATGTTAACCAAGTGGGTTGGAAGTTTTTTACAAAAATGTATTAGCTTTACTGCGATCAACATAATTCTTCGAAATGATATTGTCAAAGTTTGATGGTCAGGAAAGGTTGGAAGGTTTTTGCAGAATAAAGAATGCTCACTTTTTTACCGACTGGCAAAATATCTCGCCTTTTTGTAATTTGGGGATTAGTATGTTTATGCATAACTGGGCCCAATGGATAATATGTGCCAGCCGCTGCGAATCAATTTTCGAGTTCAAAGATGTTAATTGTTTATTATGTTTACTATGCAGTGCATTCTCAAAGTAGCGCATACATTTAATAAAAATTAAATGGGGAGTTTAAAAGAAAACCCTTGACCCATTGTTTTTTTTTTGTTTTTAATTTTTTTTTGCATGTACAGGGTTTTCCCGTATAATTGCGCACCCCTTTAAAATCTTTATTTTTATAGATAGAAAAACAAATGATGATCGGAAAATTAAAAAATCACTATCAACTTCGTTATTTTAAATGGAACACCCTGTATAATATCAAATTCTGCTAATCTTCCTCTTTTCAAATATATAACTTATCTATGTTCGGATAAACGAGTTGCAAGTTATTTGAATTTAAAATCTGTTCTTATAAGCCATAGTTAGCCATGAATACAACCCAAAATTGACTTCTGTCAAATATTTATATTTTTGTTTGGTTTCCAAGACGAACCATGGCTAACGCGACTTAACTTTGCCAAACTTTGGGTTGTATCCATGGCTAACTATGGCTTATAAGAACAGATTTTAAATTCAAATATCTTGCAACTCGTTTATCCGAACATAGATAAGTTATATATATTTTTGAAAAGAGGAAGATTAGCAGAATTTGAATTTTCAATCATATACAGAGTGTTCCATTTAAAATAACGAAGTTGATAGTGATTTGTTAGTTTTCCGATCATCATTTGTTTTTCTATCTTACACCATGAAAATCTTCATGAAAAATCCTGCAACTTTCATATAAACTATTTTTTTCTATCTATAAAAATAAAGATTTTAAAGGAGTGCGCAATTATACGGGAAAACCCTGTAGTTGTCTTTATCTAGTTTATGATGTTTTTTTTGAAGCTTTAAAAATTGATGGCCGTTTTATTACACCTTCATTAAATTCCTTTGTAGAGACAAAGTAGCGACTTTCAGAACGGCTGGTAGAGATTTTCGATCTACCTGGGAACACTAAGGTCAGATCTTTATTGCAAATGAATACATATTTTTAATTAAGCAATATTACTTTAAACTACTGCACATACTTTCTATGATTTCTATAGTACAATTAGTAGAATTTTTCAGTATTTACCATATTCTTATTTTTAAAGGAAAATACCTATATTGAATAAAATTCCAAAAACACTGATACTGTTATCGAGATACTTTATTGGGTATTTACAGAAGCCAATACATGTATCAAGTTATCAAGTCTATCATCACCAATTTAAAAAACTATGAGATAAAGTAACACTAATATAATATAACTACCTACAAATAAATCACTTAAAGTGTAGCAAAAATTAAACAAAAAAAATTACTGACAGTAACAACTCGGTAATAAACAGGGACATCAACTAAATTGCTGGTGGCCTGTGCATTAAATTATCAAAAAAAAACCTAAAATTAACCCGTTATTAGTTTTCCTTCTAAATTCTTTTCGATGAAAATAACTTAACAAAAGCCGTTTAGAGAAATAATAAAAACTATTGATGAAGATTTTCTTGGGGCCTTCTGTAGAAGTCCTTGCGAAGCCTAGTTATTTCTTCTTTTGGGCTTTCTCGGCAGCCTTCGTGACTTTGCCTGCTGTGTCTTTAAAGTTTACTTGCTTGATTACACCAACAGCCACAGTCTGACGCATATCACGAACAGCAAAACGACCCAACGGTGGAAATTCCTAAAAAACGTTATGTATTTCAAGAAAAAATATTATTTCCAGAATTTAATATCAAAACGATATACGAAGCGGCTGTTAATTTTTAACTCGGAAAATATATTTTAAAAACAATAAAATTATTTTCTCTATAATAGAACTATTGACATCTTACAAAACAACATTAGTTCCAGCTATCAACCGCATTTAAACCCATAGGCGTGTTGTTAAATTCATCAGATGGTTTAGCGCTGAAATCTATCGTGACGTCACACTAGATTACCGCTAGTTTTATCCTTGTCCATATACTACTAAAACAACGGCCATCTTTCTTTAGCGCTTTTCCATCAATTAATTTAAAATCGGCTTGATGAAACAGCGATTAATGCGCACGATTCATCGATGAATTTAACAACACGCCTCATCCATTTCTATCCAAGAGATACACAACTTTAAAATTTGAAAATATCAATTTTTTAATGCTGTAGACATGTCTGGCATTTTAATTTTTGTAAAAACCGTCTATATATTGTTGTAGAATAAGAAAGAACATTTTCTTCTGTTTAGTTCAGTAACTGAAGTCCTGAAAGTACCCAAAGCTGTAAATGAATTCGCGGATGCTTTCGAGCGAGAAAAAGTTTATCACGATTCCGACGTGGGAACCCGCTGAAAATAGCCCCCCAAAGTCCCAAAAATAAGTTTTCCGCGAATATCTGCCAAAATATGCGAATTAGAGAATTTTTGTTTAGACAAAAAATGAAGATCACCTCGAAATCTACAAAAATGGTCCCTACCATTTTTTTCGCAACACCAATATTTTTCGCAAAAACGGCCGTCGAAAAATTCATAACATTCCACACTGAGATAGCCGAAAACGGCTAAAAATGCAGATGGACAAAACAATTTTTTATCAAAACGCAAGAAAGATTGTGAAGGAAATTTTCTGGGATCATGAAACACTTGCCAAGGTCTCATTATAAAAAAGAAATGTTAATAAGAAACCATTTTTTCAAAAAAGATCAATAAATTAATGAGATACTCGCAAAATATTGTGAAAAAAAACTTTGACCGCTTTTTTTAATATTCTAGAAAAATCTGAATGGACCCAAACTTATATGCAATAAGAGGTACGGGTTTTCCCATTCCGATGAACTTTGAATGATTAAAAAATGTAAGTACATTATTGCCCGAGTAATGGAACAATTCGTCCGCCCGCTTATAAGTGAATCCATGAAGATAGCGGCATGCTAGAGGTAGAGCGGCAGCTGAAATGAGGGGACTTTTGGGTCCCGTTATCGCGAAAACTGTCGATTTAATGTTGATAAACTTTTTTCTGCTCGAAAGCATCCCCGAAGACCTAAGAATTGCGCCACAAGGGAAAACTGTACAGATTAATTTTCAGCTTTGTCCCTTTATTTACTGGACTAGTTACTAATATTGGAACAAGGTGACTAGGTGACTAACACTGCAGAAAATTTAAAACTGTTCTACTCGATAATTTAAATGTAAATGATCGAGTTTCTCTTGCGGATTTATGACGAGGATCAAAATTGCTCAGATCGATTATATTCATGGTTTTCAAGTGTTTCTAGAATTATTCTTTGAAAGTGATGTCTATGAATTCCTCCCAACACATTTACCAGTTGCCCTGTAAGGATCCATATATTCAACCTTGCTCAATTATTTATCAAAAAGAATATCAAAAGCATAATAATAACCTATTTTAGATTATGCAGCAATTCAAACCCACGTCAATCGTTAAACAACTTGGAGAACGAAGGAAGAAATTTCTTATTTCCTGCAGTGCATATGTTGTAGTAATAAAAAATATTTAATAACAATGGAGTAGGTATGTTATACAAAAAAAGACATTTACCAATAGGTATTATTCACTATGATTTTAAAGAATAAAACTGATCATTTTCCATCCTAATTCTTACCTGAAAAGATTCCACGCACATAGGTTTAGATGGAACCAAATTTACAATGGCAGCATCCCCAGACTTAATAGACTTGGGATTTTCTTCAGTAGTTTTGCCAGTACGACGGTCACACTTCTCTTTAATCTCCGCAAACTTACAAGCAATATGAGCAGTGTGACAATCTAATACAGGAGTATATCCATTGGCAATTTGACCTGGATGATTAAGTACAATGACCTGAAAATAAATTATATACGTTATCAGTTTTCCTTTTTTAATACTTGAACTAAAATATATAAATATGTATACCCTTTATATACAGAGTGTAAAAAGTATGATGCTCACAGTTTTAATGGGCAATGGTGGAGCTCAAAACAAGTCAAAAAGTTTATATGACACCTTTGTCAAAAGTTGACAGATTTTTGTCTAAACAATGTCAAAGTTACGAACTTTGGAAGCAAGTATTTCTGAAAACCTTAACACTTGGAAAACTCCGTCTTTATCGCTTATCAGTAGATTCATTTGCTAATAAAATAAACTAAGTTTTAAATATTTTAATCTACAAATAAAAAAATAAAAATATTTTTTCTCCCAGTTAAAAATTTAAAAAAACAATTGGTAACAGAGCTACCCAGAAGTTTTGTGCGTGGTGTAGTCACTTGTATATTGTGTTCACCGACCGAGATATTTTTGGCCGTTTTTAAGTCGGGAAAATATCCAATGTGTTATAAATTAACGACAACCGTAGTGCAGGTGTACCAAAGAGATTTGAAAACGGGATGTGTGCAACCGAGAAATCTTATTCTTCAAGCAAAATACAAAAAGTACTGTTTTAAAACATAATAATTTGTGTATATATTTTTAATATATTTTAAATCAAACAATAATTTATTGTTTTTTACTTAAATTTAATTCCAAATTAAATATCAAAATAAATGGCAAGTATTTTTTATTATTTGTATGTATAATAAATAAACATTCTCTTTTAAAAAAGTGTAAATATGTAAAACCCCGCAAAAAACGTTCGACGTTCGACTCACTGCGATAATGCCAAATTTTTTAACTTTGAAAAGCCATATTTCAAAAACAATTAACTTTTGACCCAAGTGTTTTTGGCTTTCTTGACTTGTTTTCAGCTGCACTGTCGCCCATTAAAATCGTAAGCACAATGCTTTTTACAGCCTGTATAAACATAAATAGGCATGCAATATTTCTAAGGCATTATTAATAATATATAAGGCATATTTTTAAGACATATTCTACACATAAAATAGGTCAAAAAGGTTTTACTACCCAAGAAATGCTCTGTAATGGGGCTAAAGCCCCCTAGAAGCGGAATCCAAAAGATAATTTTTGCCAGATATTAAGAATATTTAAGATAAAGTCGCATAATTTTCTGAGGTCATAGGTTTGCAATGTCATTTTTTTTCAAGTTATAAAATTTTTAAACTGGTACGACACATTCGGTCGTATTACAAAAACAGTTTCTACGTATTGCATCTGCCAATTTGCAGATGCTTGAGAGGTGCTGCAATAGTCTGCAAAGGTGGTATGTCAAAAAAGTTGGCAGATTTTGAAGTACTCCCGCTGATTCTAATTTTTTTTTCTAATAAAAAGGAAAAGAAGAAAATATGGATATTGGAAATATTATTAGCAATTAGAAAATCTACCTTGACTTTAGGTGTTTTTATCAGATTATGGGATAATTTATAATTTATATTCCTATCCTTTTTTATGTATATGCCAGTAAAAAACACATCATAATCCAACTACACCAGAATAGACATTTATTCTAGGGTGATTTTGTCTTTTAAGGTAAACCGACGATAGTAAAAGTTTTTTAAAAGTAAAAAGGGCGGAACTGCAGATTCTTTTTGAAATGGGTGACAGCCCTGCAGCAGAGTTGCTTCTGCAAGTCGGATCTATTTGTAGATCTGCAAAGTTGCGGTTCCACTATAGATCAATATGCTTTTTATGCATTGACATAGTAATCTGATACCATTTGTTTCTGCAAATCTTGATTTTTTACATATATACAAATCTTAAGGTAGGTTTTAAGATAGTGGTAATTCATTTTACCTGCGCAGTGAAATCAGCAGCACCTCTAGGTGGATTATTCTTGGAATCACCAGCTACGAATCCACGGCGTAATTCTTTGACTGAAACATTTTTGACATTAAAGCCAACATTATCGCCAGGAACTGCTTCCTGTAAAGCTTCGTGGTGCATTTCTACCGACTTAACTTCAGTAGTTAATCCAACTGGCGCAAAAGTGACAACCATGCCTGGTTTAAGAATACCAGTTTCAACTCGTCCCACTGGTACAGTTCCAATACCACCAATTTTATAAACATCCTAAAAAATTAAATACGAAATTAATACATTTCCTAAGTGTCACTATTAAAAGAAGCCCACGGAAAAATTATGAACTAAAAAAAAAACATAAACAAAACATTTCTTTGGCAAAGACTTGATTAGTTAATACCGGATGCATTCTAAAACTGGGTAATATCTTCTTGTTACGTTAAATTGCATTGAAATCTTAATACATTGTTGTGCCAAAGTAGATACTTATATTTGTCTATGTCTACGGCCCTTTCATGTCGGGGGCTTTGTCCTGCTAGGAGCCCCTGATGAATGAATTTTACTTTTTATCTCCATAGCTTGGCAATATATTTTTTTTTAAATCCTGTTAAATATAATCGACTTAAAGGTGAGAAATATCAGTCATTTTTACCTGAAGTGGCAATCTTAAAGGTTTTTCAGTAGGTCGAGAAGGTGGAAGTATGGCATCCAAAGCTTCAATTAGAGTCTTGCCTTCAGCTTTACCTTCCTTGCGTTCAATAAACCATCCTTTAAACCAAGGCATTTTCTCGCTCGGTTCCAACATGTTATCCCCATGCCAGCCAGAGATTGGAACAAAAGGAACTGCTGCCGGATTGTACCCAATTTTTTTAATGTAAGAAGATACTTCTTTTTTAATTTCTTCAAAACGAGCTTCGGAATATGGTGGTTCAGTGTTGTCCATTTTGTTAACTCCAACAATCAGCTGTTTAACACCTAGCACAAAAAAAGAGTCTTTATTATCTCATCATTCTACCGATCACGGACTACACAATGCGACTATTTCGATATAAAGACAAAAGAGATAGATGAGCAAGATCACATTAAGTGGACCCCCTATTTTCCACTTGATCATAAAAATTAAGTCCATGTATTTTTTTCACAAGTAGTTACCATAAAAAATAAATTCCCCAAACGATTTTTGACAATTTTAATTTTAACAATATTTTTTTACAATGAAAATTTTGGGTACTATAAATTTAAAAATATATTTTAAATCAACCGTTAAATATAAATTAACGAAATTTTCAAGGCTTATTATCAAATATTTATATTTTAGTAAAATATGATTAACTAAAAATTATTTGTTAATTATGATATTGTTAATTAACTTTGAAGTTAATAAATGAAAATTTCATTAATTTCTCGGTAAAAATGTGAAGTTTTTTTTATTATTTTATGATCAAGTGGAAAATAGGGGGTTCACTTGACGTGATCTTGCTCAGATAAGAAGTGGGATTAACACAATCTATCCATTTTAAATAACAGTGACACATATTATAATCATTGATGTTTGCGTAAATTTCATGTCTATTGATAAGCTGATTTAACCTGCTAAAATTCGTACCTGATATTTTAACGAAAATAGTATAATAATAATAGTATAGTTGCCAGTTTTTTCATAAAAAGTTCTAAATACACGTTTGTACCTTGAAAAGAAAAACCAAAGTTTAAAATTGTACATACGGATTAAGTGTTCTTAGAAATTAACACTAAGATCCTGAGATTGTCTTTATTCATTAATTGGTACACAACGTTTGCTTAGTATGCATCTCCAATCATTTTTAAATAATGACTAAAAACTATTTCTAAAGCTACGACTTAAATACTATCTGTTGTTTGCAGAAGCTTGACCGATTTTTTACGATTCAACAACGGCTGGTTTGCCGAAGAGATTCTGGTTGTTTAGAATTATTATATCTTCTTTAATTTTTTTTATGAATTATTTTTGCCTCAGACTACTGTATGTGGTCTAATTTAAAGTGGTCTTTTTATTTCCTTCTGTAAATGTGGCAAAGTATACATTAGATACATAAAGCTGGGTACACACTTGAGAGCACATGTTTTGAGTACACACGAATATCCAAATGTAGACGGTCCATTCGTCGTGTCTCACGGCATGCGGGTTGAAACCAAGGAAGTTTAAAGGTGTATGGAAGCCCAATACTGTAGAACAAAATTGTCCAGGCGTGCAGGGCAGCGGGAATAGGGGGGTTGGCCTCGCGGAATTTGCGCAATGAATCAGGGCCGGATTTCCATAATTCTTTGTTACTATCTATAAAATTGACATCATCAAATGTCAAATTCCAACATTCACTTTTTTTTATTTTTTGCACAAAATTGTTGGTTATTAAAGGATACTACTATAGAATATTTAAAATTATTGTGTAATATTAGATTTTATATCATCTGATATAATATGGAAAGAATAGATGGCGCCACTTTACTGCCTTCTATTTAAATGGTCGATATTTTTGGATGTTTTGTATTTTTACCAAAAATCTTTGTAAATAAATAAAAACACGATTTTTTAAAATAAATTTCAAACATTGTATGATAGTATTATGTACTTATCACCAATTTTGTGATAAAAGAAGGACAAGATAGTGTAAATGAGTTTAATATAATCCTAAGATTCTGGTTGTACATTAGAAGTGAAAATTTTTATAACTGCTTTTTAGGCATATACTTTTCACTAATAACAAACATTCATGAGACAGAATAACAGTGGTTAAAAATGTTTAGTAACCTTTGGTACCTGAGTATCCATTGTAACAGTATCCGTTAAATATTATGTGTGTACAGTATGTCGAGCTTAAAAAGTTGATAATGCAAGATTAAGAAACCAAAAATCTAATTTATTTTTAAACAAATGGTATTGTCTCGAAAGTTGCCTCCTCTCCGATTTTGATCAAATTTGGTATACAGGGTTTTTGGGGCGCTGATTACAAATCTGAACAAATATCTTTTCGGCAACGTTTCGTTTCCGAGATTTTCATCATCAAAGTTGAAAATTAAACTAACCTCATTTTCACTATATTTTCCCTTCTTTTTGTACACAATTCTTGATTTTTACACTAAAGTGGCACACGATATTTTATAAACACCTTTTAAAACCTTGTATTTTTATTTATTTTATATCTTTTTTCCATGAAATTGCGAACTTTTAAGTTCAAAGGCAGCAGCCATATTTGCATAAAAAATAAAAGTGTAAAAAAGGTGTAAAATAAACATTAAAAAAAAGTGTTTAAAAGGTGTTTGTGAAATATTGTGTGCCAATTTAGTGTAAAAATCAAGAATTTTGTGCAAAAAGAAGGAGGAATAGTGTAAATAAGGTTAGTTTGATTTTCAATTTTGATGATGAATATCTCGAAAACAAAACATTGCCGATTTTTTTTTTAGATTTGTAATCAGCGCCCCAAAAAACCGTACCAAAATTGTACTTCCTTTCATTCAATTAGAGGGACCTGTCTGTATATATTAAAATTTGCTTGGTCTGCCCAGTAATCAATAATTTTGATCATTTAAAAGAGTGTAATAAATTATTAAATGAAATAAAACTACCTAAATGTAAACCTTATTTCTTTTTAATAATCCACAGAAATACACAAACATTGTGGAAATCATCTAAAAGATAGTTAAGATTGCCTTACTTTTCTCACTAATATTTCCTATGAAATTTTCATTTTCTATTATTCATAATTGATATATTATTATTTATTCGGTTACCTAACGTTACGTCTTATAAGAAGCACCCACTATGGAAGCACCTAATTTAAATATAAAAAATACTTACCTAAAGTTAAAAAGACGGGTATGTTACCCTTGAATTTGCAAGACAAAACCATACAACCTCTAGTCATTTTTTTACGATATTATAAGTAACAAACAATAAACACAAAATTATAGTCACAATTTAATAAACACTAATAGTAGTCCTAGATGATATGTTCTGGGCCCTCCGTCCCCCGGGGGAGCTTATTATCTTAATATCTCTGACGTAATTAAATATTTAGGAATCTTGTGTGACGCTTATTTAGGGCGTGGCCAATACTATCTGTCAAATGTCAAATGTCACCTGTCAAATGTCATCTGTCACCTGTCATATGTCAAAAGTCATGTGACTTGGAAATGGCCGTTACGCAGGATATTTGCTAAGACCTAATATTAATTTGCGCAAACTTGGAAATTTTAGGTTATACCGTTCGGGCGCTATCGGCTAAAATCGTTTTTTAACCCTGATGATGAGTCTAAGACGCGTGGTTTAAATTTTTTAAAATTAGCGAAACGTTGTACCTATCGAATAGCGAAAACCGCATGACGCCATCTTTAACCATAAAGGCGCTACAGCTGTTTAAAAATCGCCGAAATTCATCAATTAGCGATTAGGACGGTAACCCTATAGTAAATTGATCATTGTGGGCTTCATGCTTTAACATCAGGCTTACACGTGGGTCTAATATGTTTATTTTAGCGACTTACACAGGTACTAAAATAATGGCGCCTGTCAGCTGTCAAATGCCACCTGTCAACTGCCATATTTCGCGAACCACGTGACTTAGAACCTGCTTACGTGGATGAGATGTATCTTAAGGTCTTACGCAAGCGTTAAAATAATGACGGCTGTAAATGTCACTTGTCAAATGTCTAACCTAACATGTGGGGAGGGGCCCCCCTGCGCTTAAGCGGCGGGCCCAGGGTGTAGACCTGGGGCTTAGGCGTGGGGTGAAGAGCCTTAACAGTTAAATTCTAAACTTCCAAAAGGTGTTATATAGAATATTATTATTATTAAAAAGAACACTTAATAAATTTATTTGGTCCGCCTATGGATAACTATAACTGCTATTAAAAATAAAATTATTAAATAAGGTTACATTCGCTAGAAAATAATATTTAACAAGTCCAAGCGTGTAGTATTCACAGCGGAAATAACAAGCAGATAAGTAAAATTCTTATCACATCGAAACGGAAGCAGTATCCTGTTGACAATTAAAATATTATTTTACAAGGAAAATTCCAGAAGCCTTGATCGAGTCATACGAGACAATTACGCAATATTGTGTAATATTGTGCAAATGGTACTAATTTGTACGGGTGGCGTAGGAATTCATTCTCCTACCAAGCGCTTAACCGTCTTAACTCCAACCAATCACAGCACAGTTGTCAGAAGCCTCAGCGTCGCCCACAGCCGAGTATAAATAGTTGAAAAATACGGTTAAACACGATACATCGTTAGTTACACTCGAGCTCAACAGCACTCTCTCTCACTCTTTGTGCCTCAATTGTGATCTAATATTAAACTTTTTAGACTTTGTGTGATATTTTTTTTGTGAAAAGTGATTTTTATTTTACAATCGTAAGTACTTAGTTCTATTTATTGCTTAAAACCCATTTTCCTTATAATTACACATAGTTAAATAGAAGTTCTTATTTTTATTAATGTTAGTAATTTATTTATTTATTAAAAATATTAAAAACACCCGTTAAATCTTTAAAACTATTATTTTTGAATGTTTTTTATTTTAGCTAAAATAAGAAGGTTTTGATCAATCCAAAAAACGGTACTCCGGCTCTCATAAAATTATAATGTGTTGGCTAACTTCACACTGATTTATCAGTGTGTAAGTAGGCAACACATTAAATTATTTCGTGGAATTTTGTTATTGCGCAGAATCGGCGGGGCAACTCTGACAGTTATTTTCATACTGGGCTGAACATTTTTTGATCGAATGGGCCATAGCATTGGGCTTCCATACACCTTTAAACTTCCTTGGTTGAAACGCGAGCGACCTCGAGCGCGCATGTGTTGAGCCAAGTCCTGTCGGTTTTTGGTCCCCACTCAAAGAAAACATTCAGCGTATGCGTACTCAGTGTAAACGTTCTTCGTGCAGTCGTCTATCTCGAAACTACTACTGTGAACATGGCGCGAATTAAGAACACACGCATGCGGCCGAAAATTAATTACCCACACGACTTGAGCATACATACATGGAACAACACGCATATGTGTGTGTGCTCAAGTCATGTCGCTCAAGTGTGTACCCACCTTAAGGAGAACAAGAAGAGCATTTAAAACAATACCGCAAAAAGTAGTCTGAAGCAAAAAAAAATCATAAAGAAACCCAATATAAGAAAAGAAAATTTAGAGAAGCTGCAATAATTCTAAACAACCGAAACGTATTTAGCAAACATAGGTTTGATATTTCAAATAGCTGGCGTAAAAAATCGGTCAAGTTTTCTGTAAATAACGTCAAAACTGTTAAGTTTGTAGTGAAAGGTCAATGTGTTCAACTACATTTAAAAATAATTTAATCTAATCGCATTATGTATTATATCAAAATTTGAGTGCCTGTTTGTTAACAAACTTCTTTTTTTTTTAGTCATTCTTTATATACTAACAATATTGTGAAAATCTCCATAACAGTTATAATTAATTACGTTCCATTACAACTTTAATTTTTTGTAAAGGCAATACTTTGCTTAATGCGAAAAAAATGACTACCCTATTAGGCTATTAACTATTACTTTAAATAAGGAACAAATTCGTAATAGTCCGTGATCCCGCGTACCGTTCCCAAAATTAGTACCAGCAAGCTGTGACTTCGTGTATTGATTAAGTGTGACGACTTCAACAACTTTTCATTTTCGGGATATCTGGGTAGCGGGGAAGTTTTCCGCCAGAGGCTCGGAAAAACGTCAATTTACCATTATATGAAAGCATGTTCTTTTTAAGTTTATGTGGGAGATAAGTTAATACAAAACACAAGGAAAAGTTTTGTCGGACAAAAATTTTGGGGGATTTTTTTGTTTATCCGACACATCAAACATGTCAATTTTATAACAATTTGCAGGGGATGGCTAGCAACATATTTTTTGCAAAAATGCTAATTTACATGTTAAGAAAACTGATTAGAGTGATTAGTATTATTGTGCGACAGAATAAATGGCGAGTTTTAGCACTCCAACGTTCCAAAATTTTCGATTTGACAACAAGTTTAGTGTCAACCAGCTGTCGGACAAAAGTGACACATGAAAAAGAACACTATTTTTAACCGGAAATGTCAATTGCCCGACAAAAATTTGGTTAGTTTTGCTAGTCCGACAAAAAAAAAGATGAAATTAAATAATTTTAATAACTCAATGTATAAAATAATATAATTAGGAATTTTTTTTCAACTGAAAAATCCTTGTAACAGGAAGAGTGGTTACCAATAAAGTATTTTTACCAACCTTTGGTAATTCAACATCTTTGAATATGTGACCTTGGTGTGTACGAGATACGATCACAAGTTCGGCTGGAACAGTAAAAAGATCGTGTAATGCACAGTCACTCATCGGTTGAAATGGGTTTATTTATTTGACTGGACTTGCGTGTGACCGTACAATAAACGGTATTTTGCAGAGTTGGAATAAATCTAAAATACTTTGAAGTATACACGAGGTTTTAAAGAACGGTATATTTCGGAGCCCAAATTTTTATGCCAGCTGAATCACATGTAAAAGCCGGAATTAATTTTAACCGCGAGTGCGAGCGAGCGAGACAAAATAAGATCAACAGAATTTCGGTTAATATTTATTCTCACCTGCTCGCATCTAAGATTTTTTTAGCTTCTTTTCGAAACGCCGTATGAGTTTCAACAGAATATTTTTAAAACTGATACACAGAATACTTTTAAAATACTGAAAACATGTCATATGTATTAATACCATAATATAAAAAAGAAATGTATTAATAATTCTTATTTTAAGTTATTAAAATGATTCAATTTCGATTAAACTAGGTAATTTTATGCACATATATTATGCCTTGTCTTTGTAAGCATATATATATGTGTATATATATATATATATATATATATATATATATATATATATATATATATATATATATATATATATATATATATATATATATATATATATATATATTTATATACATATAAATACTCTGTGGGGTAAATTTGTAATTCACCTTTAAATGATTTTGGAAGTACATAAATCGAGATGAAACCTTTTGTATTCTCTTTAGAAACAGATCAACTACAAAATGTCGGAAAGGGACATTGGATACTACGAAAGAGGGGCGTCTTGCAATGCGTTGCAGCGCCTCGCAATCCGTTGCAGTATTTTGCAATGCTTTGCATTGTCTCGCAGTGCCTCGCAGGGTCTTGCAATGTTTCGCGGTATTTTTTAAACACTGCGCAAAACTTGTACAAAAAATGATAAGTGAGAGGGCCCCTCGATTAAACCCCAAATAAAAACTTACCTAAAGTAAATGCAAGTAATGCATGTTCTCGTGTTTGACCATTCTTAGAAATACCAGCTTCAAATTCGCCAGTACCAGCGGCTACAATAAGAACGGCACAATCAGCTTGCGAAGTCCCTGTGATCATGTTCTTAATAAAATCTCTGTGTCCTGGAGCATCAATAATGGTGACATAATACTTTGCAGTTTCAAACTTCCAAAGGGCAATATCGATGGTAATGCCACGTTCTCTTTCAGCTTTAAGTTTATCTAATACCCAAGCATATTTAAATGAGCCCTTTCCCATTTCCTGAGCTTCCTTTTCAAACTTTTCGATGGTTCGTTTGTCTATACCACCACATTTGTATATCAAATGCCCAGTGGAGGTCGACTTACCAGAGTCTACATGACCAATAACTACAATGTTGATATGGGTCTTCTCTTTGCCCATTTTCTGATCCTTTAGTTGTAGCAAGCCTATATTAACCATAGAAAAGTAAAATAAGCATTAAAAGGTAAATTAGCATTTTAGTTGCAAGAATATTACTGAATAATAAAAAAAAAATAAAAAAAGAATAAATATTCGAATTTAATTTACAAAAATTAAAATTATGTGTATATAACAATATAAAGGGTTTTTAATTCTATTTTAATACCTGGGTATGCCCTAGGTCAGTGATTCTCACACTAGAGAGAGGGCGCAAGCGTATCCAAGAAAAAATATTATTTTAAAAAATTAATTAACTAACATTCAACATACAAAACAAAATACATTTTGACATAATATTTAATAATTAACTTATTAAAACAACTGACTAAATTAAAACTTACTAAATTAAAAACAAATTTAATAATTATTATTAGTGACTTCCTTGGGTCTATCTTGCAGATCAAAGTTTTTCAAACGAATGCTTAATGTTATACATAGCCAGTCTTGGTTTTTTTTATATTTAGCTGAGATCTATATTTTGTCTTAAAAAAACCCTCCGCAAAAAAATCCAGTTACACAAAGGTAGGATGTTAAAAATGATAATAGAATACGAATTGCCCTTATTTTTAGTGTCCAAAATCAAAGAGTGATTTATTAATAAATTGTTTTTTGATTTCGCCACTTGTCGTGAAGTCAAGGAAGGTTTCTTTCTTGGCAATTGATGATATTTTTTAAAATTCTTTACCAGCATGGCTTAATGATTTTCAATGGTTACAAAAACAACGTCTACAGGTTGTTCTTCTTGTAAGTTTAAACACAATCATCCACACTTGCAAACTCTCTTATGTGTTTTGTTTAATATTTACCCCACAATTTCAATTTTCTAAAAAAAGCATTAACTTTATCACTCGTATCTAATATATTTGTATTTGATCCTTGGAGTTGAAGATAAAAATGATTCAATTTTTTGAATGTCGATCAAGTAGCTCAATTTCATCACAAATAAACCATTGCGAAAATTCTCGGCTTCCGGTCTGTTTTCCTCTTCTAATTGTAAGAAAATGGCGATTTCCTCTCAATTTATAAACACGTTGCAAAAATTTCCCGATTACCATCTTGCCTCGCAATAAAATATAATAATCTATTAAAGAAAAAAAAAATACAATTTTGTTCTAAGCGACCCTAACGTATACGATACACCTGTCTTTTAAGGGGTCATCATTGCTTTAACGCGGTCACTACAGTCGTCCTTTGAGGTATATTTTTGCTGTGTTGTATACGATACATCCTTCCGGAAAAGGACAAGGTCGTAGTATCAAGAAGAGAGATCTCTATCTCTCATCTCGTCGATACAAGAAACTGAGATTTTTTTCTCGTTTAACAGCTCAAGACGAGACCATAGAAGGCCCGTCTCTCACTAATAATCTTTCATTTCTCTTGAAATCTCTCATTCTCCTAATCAGAAATTTTGATAGACAATGACAAAAATATATGAGCTTATTATACAAATAAAAAATAAATTAGAATTCGAAATATTGTGGAATATGTATAACTAAGGATCGAATTGAAAAACATATCAAACATTAAGTAAGTAAATACCTATTTAGATTTAGATTATTGGCTTAAATTTCAAACAAAGACAGGAAATAGGTCTGAGCTTTTAAAATTTAAAAATCGTTGTGTATCCAATCTAGAATACATAAAAGTATAAAAGTAAAATTTTCACTTTTTGAACTACTTGAATGTATGTATTTACACACATATTTTTATTACGATAAAAACAATGGCTGATCCCTCGAGCGGGAAAGAGTATCTACAAGACGAGATGAAAGGATGCTTTCCATCGTCTTGTCTCACGGCAACACTAATTTGACTACCCACTGCGACTCAAAAATACCCTAAAACCATAAATATGGTAACCGTGTTCCATTCCATTATTGCAAGGTCCCAAATACTCAAACTAGTATTGCAGGGCAATTAATACTGCAGCTATCAATAACACGTCTTGAGTGACACCGTTTAAAAAGCACACTCAATTGTCAAATTTCTTAAATATGATTGGTTAGCGTTACATCAAAATAAAACAAACCAATAAGGTTATATAATTTTGACATCTGAATTTTTCTGTTTTTAAGCTGTCGATTTGACAGCAAGAAAACAAGCAGAATTTAGGAGTTCCTATAATTTAGGTACTAAATATCTAAGCAGACGTTAAATAAAACCCAGGTTTAAGAATTTCCTTGCTCTATACTAAATATATGCGATATAGTTGGATCTATTATGGAAAAGAAGAAAAGTGGTAACCACAAAGTGCAAATTATTTACAAAGAAGCGTTTTAAATGAACTCACTAAAGTATTAAAAAATGTGTGCAAAATTTTGTTGTTTTCCCGATATATTCGGTTGCGGAATCATTTAAATATTTCAAAATTCTTTGATTTTACCGACTCTGTATTTCCAATATCAATGTTATGGGATAATTTTAACAAATATTCTCAGAAACTATGCTCTGGAAAATGTAACTTACTATAGAAAATAGAAGGAGGGGGATCGTTTAACAGTTCATAGTTCAGATCTCTTATTTTTCGCATTGCAAAACAATTTTATGCGCGGGTGTATTATCCTGATGAAAAATCAGGTTTTTCTTCAGTAAACCAGGCCTTTATTCAAGAACTTTTTCATCCATTAAAGATTTGCCCTACTCAGGTAATCAATCCAAAAAATGCCTTTATTAGCATTCTCAAAAGAGATGCTTTAACGTTAATCGCTAAAGAAAGACTGCTTTTTTGGTATTGAAAATCCGGCTTTTGTTTATTGCTTGGGCTGATGTTTAGACTCAGTAGTATAATGAAGGATCTACTTTTAATCCATGGTTTTAATTCGTCAAACAAAATATGTTCTACTTTTGTTAAAACCTTCCAAACACATCTGAAAAATTTTCACACGAATTCTTTTTTGATCAACCGTTAACAATCGCGGCATCCATCTTCCGCATGCCAAAATTCTTCGTGCAAATATATCCAACAGATTTTTTTTAAATGGTTATTCCCTTGGCACTTTCACGTATGGTACGTTCCACAATAATTTGTTGATTTATCGTTTTACCTGCTACTGTTAGTCGTAAAACTCAATATACTTTGGGTACCCGCTTGTAGGTCCGGACTTAAAATTATCTTTATTTATTATTGTACTTACTTTTTGGTATATTATGTAGGTTATATGCAAATTGCTGGTGTTAAATATAAAGCAGAGTCTTTTCGTCTTAGTTTATCAGTCGTTTGGTGTCAAGGTATTTTCGTGTGTGTTATTGAGCATCCAATAGCTAACCTAAACTATTATTATTAGTAGGTAATCAGGACCTGTGCCCTTTCAAAAGGTGCGGTGCCTACACAATATATATTTGTCAAGCAACCTATTTATGGTTGGGTTTACCACTGAGGGTGGGACTTTAAATTTTATTGCGGTCAAGAAATCAACGAATTATTGTGAAACGTACCATACCTTAATCCGTCGGTCGTTTGGTACCATATTATGTGCGAGTAGTTTCTGCATAATTTCTGGAGTGGTTGCACTTAATGGCCGTCCTTCACGCGGATTATCTTCGATCCTGGTACGACCACGCTTAAAGTAAGCAGCTTATTTTTTAATAGAGCAAAATGAAGGAAAAGATCTCTGTAAACTTTTGGGAACCCCGCATGATGTTTTATTGAAATTAGGCTCTCTTTTACAAATAATAATTTTATAAATACAAGATCGACAGTTTTTTTTTTCATTTTTAATACTATAAAAACACGTGCGATTTAAAAATCTGTTTAAAAACCGTTTATCAAAATTACTTGCGTCTTTAAAGATATATTTATGAAATATGTACCAACCTAACAACAAAATTTTACCCAGAGCTTCAACCAAATCATAAATATCGCAACGCTGCGTTGCTCATACCTCTGATTATTGGAATCCCCCCACCCATCTAGTGTAAGCAAATTGTTAAACCTAATATATCAGTTTCGTATTTTAAAAGCAAAAAAAATCAGTCGGAGAATTAAGTTTGCCGCGGTTTGTTCATTTAGAAAATTACATTTGGCAAGGTCAGTGCACATCCACAACTTAAGAGTGAAATCCATTGGGAAAAATGTTTGGCACTGGGGCGACAATGGAGCTGCACCAGTTCGGTAAAAAACCGCACTGATGCCATTGTCAATGAATATCAGAAAACCTTAAGATTTTGCAAAACTCTACTTCTCTTCAGAGTGAGAAATACAAATGCAAACAGTAAAAATTTAAAATGGCCTCTTAGGACAGACACGACGTCAAATTTTGCGCTTAGCCATTGTCATCATGCCAAAAACTCGTGCGAAACAAACTGCACTCAGTGCAAAAACTACCGCTACAACTTTCCAATGGTTTACGAAAACTTTACCATGGGTTTTCAAAATTTGCCCTAGCACCACACCAGTGCCGAATTTTTTCGAAGACGTTGTTTCCAGTCGTTCAAAAAGTTATGTGGTCAGTGCGCTGATGTAAGTGTTGATACATATCCATATCAGTAAAAAAATTGTACTGACTAATTTAGATTGGTCACCAGTGGCGCAATTAGGGGGGAAAGTGGGGGGGGGCTAAGCCCCCCCAGCTTAAGATTAGCCTCTCAAACCCGATGGTCACAAACATGATGGTAATGCCACAAATTAGCCCTCCTGATAGTTTTAAGAAACAGCTTAGCTAATGGAAAAAAGGATGTCTCTTATAAAACTCTTCGAAATGAACTGAAACCAGAAATCTTTCCATCACTCTGTTTCAAGTGGCAATAACGTTTGCCACGTGCGAGAGGTCCTTCTCTATTATGCGGATCATTTTGAGTTGGCTACGATTTTCGTTGGGCCAAGATCTGATCTGATCTGAATGTTCAAAGGGTGGTAATATACCACTGCACCTAGACCCGAGTAGGTCCTTTGTGATTCCTCTTGTAGGCAGGAGATTTACTGTGTCGTCCAACCTATTGATTTGAAATAGTTGACGACGTCTTTATGTGAAATCTCCCTAATTTCGGCCAGTAATGGCCAGTTCGTGCCCAGCATGGAGTTCCGTTCAAATGTGAGGGCGGGACAATCGCAAAATAGGCCAAGATAGATTTTTTGCACTTGGATTGTTATTTATCGAAAAGGATATAGAAATAAATTTGGAAGACGTGATTAATAAATATGCATCTAAAAAAATTGGTTAGTCCGTCTGTCTGTGCACTTGGGATGAATTTAACAGAACTTGTTTCAGTTTTTAAGTTGTTTTTAGTACCGATTTAAGTTGTTTAAGTTTTAAACTCGATATATTTTTTAATTGCATATGTGCATATTTATGTATATGAAAATGTATTTTATAACTTTATTATCTTCATTCACTCAGGAGGAATTTAATTTAAAAGAATTTAATTCAATAGAACTTGTTTTAGTTTTTAAGTTGTAAAAACTGATAAGTTTTAAATTTTATATATTTTTTACTTACATATTATGTAATGTATATAAAAATGTATTTTATAACTTTGTTTTTTTTTTAAGTAAAATAATATATTATATCGAAGAACAAAGTTTATAGCAGAGCATTTCCGTCAAATTCAGGCATTTGTGTAAATTGACTTATAAAGACCCGGGGCTCAAGCCCCCCCCAAAATCAGCAAGCTAATTGAGCCACTGATTGTCACACTATTTTAATTTAAACAAAAACGTCAGACTTCTCGTACATCCTTGATCAATCCATTTAGTTGCACAAACTCATATCCAATTGTTAGAAAAATAGGTGGTTGATTATTTTTTTGGGTTTCTACATTAAAAACTTCATTCGTATTGTTAAAAAAATTGACAAATTTTTAAGTGTCAATGCCTGTTTTGTTAATGTGTATAACTACCTTCAACATAAATTGCATAAATATAAAAGCAACCTGCCTTTAAAGAATCACAAAAAGGGAAAATTAAATAAAAACAAAATACTTTTTTTTTAAGTTTATATCAGGATGTAAGAGTAAGCAGCTGCTCAATTTAACTGCGACTGGACATTTTTTGGTAAATTCTCAATTCTCAATCGTTATTTTTCTTCAAAAAAATAAAAAAACAAAATGCGGTTTTTACCGTTTTGTAGGAAAACTTTTCTGAGAAAGCTAGCTATTTAATTTTTTTGTTTTTCTTGTTTTTGTTTTACTGGGTGTTAAAGAAGAGTCGTCTTTTAATATAAGGTGTTGTTCAGTAGTCCATCAAAAAAAAAACAAGTTTCACAGATGTTTTACATCATTGTAAAAAAATTGTTTTTGTTTTTAATATTGTCCTTTCTGTATTTAACGGTTTATCGCAGCGGTTTTTTTAATAATTTTAAATTTTCATATTATTTTAGTAGTCAGTTAAATTTATTTTCGTTAAAATTTAATAAATGGTTTTTTTTTATATTTAGCTGAGATCTATATTTTGTCTTAAAAAACCCTCCGCAAAAAAATCCAGTTACACAAGGTAGGATGTTAAAAATGATAATAGAATACGAATTGCCCTTATTTTTAGTGTCCAAAATCAAAGAGTGATTTATTAATAAATTGTTTTTGATTTCGCCACTTGTCGAAGTCAAGGAAGGTTTCTTTCTTGGCAATTGATGATATTTTTAAAATTCTTTACCAGCATGGCTTAATGATTTTCAATGGTTACAAAAACAACGTCTACAGGTTGTTCTTCTTGTAAGTTTAAACACAATCATCCACACTTGCAAACTCTCTTATGTGTTTTGTTTAATATTTACCCCACAATTTCAATTTTCTAAAAAAAGCATTAACTTTATCACTCGTATCTAATATATTTGTATTTGATCCTTGGAGTTGAAGATAAAAATGATTCAATTTTTTGAATGTCGATCAAGTAGCTCAATTTCATCACAAATAAACCATTGCGAAAATTCTCGGCTTCCGGTCTGTTTTCCTCTTCTAATTGTAAGAAAATGGCGATTTCCTCTCTCAATTTATAAACACGTTGCAAAAATTTCCCGATTACCATCTTGCCTCGCAATAAAATATAATAATCTATTAAAGAAAAAAAAATACAATTTTGTTCTAAGCGACCCTAACGTATACGATACACCTGTCTTTTAAGGGGTCATCATTGCTTTAACGCGGTCACTACAGTCGTCCTTTGAGGTATATTTTTGCTGTGTTGTATACGATACATCCTTCCGGAAAAGGACAAGGTCGTAGTATCAAGAAGAGAGATCTCTATCTCTCATCTCGTCGATACAAGAAACTGAGATTTCTTTCTCGTTTAACAGCTCAAGACGAGACCATAGAAGGCCCGTCTCTCACTAATAATCTTTCATTTCTCTTGAAATCTCTCATTCTCCTAATCAGAAATTTTGATAGACAATGACAAAAATATATGAGCTTATTATACAAATAAAAAAAATAAATTAGAATTCGAAATATTGTGGAATATGTATAACTAAGGATCGAATTGAAAAACATATCAAACATTAAGTAAGTAAATACCTATTTAGATTTAGATTATTGGCTTAAATTTCAAACAAAGACAGGAAATAGGTCTGAGCTTTTAAAATTTAAAAATCGTTGTGTATCCAATCTAGAATACATAAAAGTATAAAAGTAAAATTTTCACTTTTTGAACTACTTGAATGTATGTATTTACACACATATTTTTATTACGATAAAAACAATGGCTGATCCCTCGAGCGGGAAAGAGTATCTACAAGACGAGATGAAAGGATGCTTTCCATCGTCTTGTCTCACGGCAACACTAATTTGACTACCCACTGCGACTCAAAAAATACCCTAAAACCATAAATATGGTAACCGTGTTCCATTCCATTATTGCAAGGTCCCAAATACTCAAAACTAGTATTGCAGGGCAATTAATACTGCAGCTATCAATAACACGTCTTGAGTGACACCGTTTAAAAAAGCACACTCAATTGTCAAATTTCTTAAATATGATTGGTTAGCGTTACATCAAAATAAAACAAACCAATAAGGTTATATAATTTTGACATCTGAATTTTTCTGTTTTTAAGCTGTCGATTTGACAGCAAGAAAACAAGCAGAATTTAGGAGTTCCTATAATTTAGGTACTAAATATCTAAGCAGACGTTAAATAAAACCCAGGTTTAAGGATTTCCTTGCTCTATACTAAATATATGCGATATAGTTGGATCTATTATGGAAAAGAAGAAAAGTGGTAACCACAAAGTGCAAATTATTTACAAAGAAGCGTTTTAAATGAACTCACTAAAGTATTAAAAAATGTGTGCAAAATTTTGTTGTTTTCCCGATATATTCGGTTGCGGAATCATTTAAATATTTCAAAATTCTTTGATTTTACCGACTCTGTATTTCCAATATCAATGTTATGGGATAATTTTAACAAATATTCTCAGAAACTATGCTCTGGAAAATGTAACTTACTATAGAAAATAGAAGGAGGGGGATCGTTTAACAGTTCATAGTTCAGATCTCTTATTTTTCGCATTGCAAAACAATTTTATGCGCGGGTGTATTATCCTGATGAAAAATCAGGTTTTTCTTCAGTAAACCAGGCCTTTATTCAAGAACTTTTTCATCCATTAAAGATTTGCCCTACTCAGGTAATCAATCCAAAAAATGCCTTTATTAGCATTCTCAAAAGAGATGCTTTAACGTTAATCGCTAAAGAAAGACTGCTTTTTTGGTATTGAAAATCCGGCTTTTGTTTATTGCTTGGGCTGATGTTTAGACTCAGTAGTATAATGAAGGATCTACTTTTAATCCATGGTTTTAATTCGTCAAACAAAATATGTTCTACTTTTGTTAAAACCTTCCAAACACATCTGAAAAATTTTCACACGAATTTTTTTTTGACCAACCGTTAACAATCGCGGCATCCATCTTCCGCATGCCAAAATTCTTCGTGCAAATATATCCAACAGATTTTTTAAATGGTTATTCCCTTGGCACTTTCACGTATGGTACGTTCCACAATAATTTGTTGATTTATCGTTTTACCTGCTACTGTTAGTCGTAAAACTCAATATACTTTGGGTACCCGCTTGTAGGTCGGACTTAAAATTATCTTTATTTATTATTGTACTTACTTTGGTATATTATGTAGGTTATATGCAAATTGCTGGTGTTAAATATAAAGCAGAGTCTTTTCGTCTTAGTTTATCAGTCGTTTGGTGTCAAGGTATTTTCGTGTGTTATTGAGCATCCAATAGCTAACCTAAACTATTATTATTAGTAGGTAATCAGGACCTGTGCCCTTTCAAAAGGTGCGGTGCCTACACAATATATATTTGTCAAGCAACCTATTTATGGTTGGGTTTACCACTGAGGGGGACTTTAAATTTTATTGCGGTCAAGAAATCAACGAATTATTGTGAAACGTACCATACCTTAATCCGTCGGTCGTTTGGTACCATATTATGTGCGAGTAGTTTCTGCATAATTTCTGGAGTGGTTGCACTTAATGGCCGTCCTTCACGCGGATTATCTTCGATCCTGGTACGACCACGCTTAAAGTAAGCAGCTTATTTTTTAATAGAGCAAAATGAAGGAAAGATCTCTGTAAACTTTTGGGAACCCATGATGTTTTATTGAAATTAGGCTCTCTTTTACAAATAATAATTTTATAAATACAAGATCGACAGTTTTTTTTCATTTTTAATACTATAAAACACGTGCGATTTAAAAATCTGTTTAAAAAACCGTTTATCAAAATTACTTGCGTCTTTAAAGATATATTTATGAAATATGTACCAACCTAACAACAAAATTTTACCCAGAGCTTCAACCAAATCATAAATATCGCAACGCTGCGTTGCTCATACCTCTGATTATTGGAATCCCCCACCCATCTAGTGTAACAAATTGTTAAACCTAATATATCAGTTTCGTATTTTAAAAGCAAAAAAAATCAGTCGGAGAATTAAGTTTGCCGCGGTTTGTTCATTTAGAAAATTACATTTGGCAGGTCAGTGCACATCCACAACTTAAGAGTGAAATCCATTGGGAAAAATGTTTGGCACTGGGGCGACAATGGAGCTGCACCAGTTCGGTAAAAAACCGCACTGATGCCATTGTCAATGAATATAAAGAAAACCTTAAGATTTTGCAAAACTCTACTTCTCTTCAGAGTGAGAAATACAAATGCAAACAGTAAAAATTTAAAATGGCCTCTAGGACAGACACGACGTCAAATTTTGCGCTTAGCCATTGTCATCATGCCAAAAACTCGTGCAGAAACAAACTGCACTCAGTGCAAAAACTACCGCTACAACTTTCCAATGGTTTACGAAAACTTTACCATGGGTTTTCAAAATTTGCCCTAGCACCACACCAGTGCCGAATTTTTTCGAAGACGTTGTTTCCAGTCGTTCAAAAAGTTATGTGGTCAGTGCGCTGATGTAAGTGTTGATACATATCCATATCAGTAAAAAAATTGTACTGACTAATTTAGATTGGTCACCAGTGGCGCAATTAGGGGAAAGTGGGGAGGCTAAAGCCCCCAGCTTAAGATTAGCCCCCCTCAAACCTGATGGTCACAAACATGATGGTAATGCTACAAATTAGCCCTTCTGATAGTTTTAAGAAACAGCTTAGCTAATGGAAGAAAGGATATCTCTTATAAAACTCTTCGAAATGAACTGAAACCAGAAATCTTTCCATCACTCTGTTTCAAGTGACAATAACGTTTGCCACGTGCAGAAGGTCCTTCTCTATTATGCGGATCATTTTGAGTTGGCTACGATTTTCGTTGGGCCAAGATCTGATCTGATCTGAATGTTCAAAGGGTGGTAATATACCACTGCACCTAACCCGAGTAGGTCCTTTGTGATTCCTCTTGTAGGCAGGAGATTTACTGTGTCGTCCAACCTATTGATTTGAAATAGTTGACGACGTCTTTATGTGAAATCTCCCTAATTTCGGCCAGTAATGGCCAGTTCGTGCCAACATGGAGTTCCGTTCAAATTGAGGGCGGGACAATCCAAAATAGGCCAAGATAGATTTTTGCACTTGGATTGTTATTTATCGAAAAGGATATAGAAATAAATTTGGAAGACGTGATTAATAAATATGCATCTAAAAAATTGGTTAGTCCGTCTGTCTGTGCACTTGGATGAATTTAACAGAACTTGTTTCAGTTTTTAAGTTGTTTTTAGTACCGATTTAAGTTGTTTAAGTTTTAAACTCGATATATTTTTAATTGCATATGTGCATATTTATGTATATGAAAATGTATTTTATAACTTATTATCTTCATTCACTCAGGAGGAATTTAATTTAAAAGAATTTAATTCAATAGAACTTGTTTTAGTTTTTAAGTTGTAAAAACTGATAAGTTTTAAATTTTATATATTTTTTACTTACATATTATGTAATGTATATAAAAATGTATTTTATAACTTTGTTTTTTTTTTAAGTAAAATAATATATTATATCGAAGAACAAAGTTTATAGCAGAGCATTTCCGTCAAATTCAGGCATTTGTGTAAATTGACTTATAAAGACCCGGGGCTCAAGCCCCCCCCAAAATCAGCAAGCTAATTGAGCCACTGATTGTCACACTATTTTAATTTAAACAAAAACGTCAGACTTCTCGTACATCCTTGATCAATCCATTTAGTTGCACAAACTCATATCCAATTGTTAGAAAAATAGGTGGTTGATTATTTTTTTGGGTTTCTACATTAAAAAACTTCATTCGTATTGTTAAAAAAGTTGACAAATTTTTAAGTGTCAATGCCTGTTTTGTTAATGTGTATAACTACCTTCAACATAAATTGCATAAATATAAAAGCAACCTGCCTTTAAAGAATCACAAAAAAGGGAAAATTAAATAAAAACAAAATACTTTTTTTTTAAGTTTATATCAGGATGTAAGAGTAAGCAGCTGCTCAATTTAACTGCGACTGGACATTTTTTGGTAAATTCTCAATTCTCAATCGTTATTTTTCTTCAAAAAAATAAAAAAAACAAAATGCGGTTTCTACCGTTTTGTAGGAAAACTTTTCTGGAGAAAGCTAGCTATTTAATTTTTTTTTGTTTTTCTTGTTTTTGTTTTACTGGGTGTTAAAGAAGAGTCGTCTTTTAATATAAGGTGTTGTTCAGTAGTCCATCAAAAAAAAAAAACAAGTTTCACAGATGTTTTACATCATTGTAAAAAAATTGTTTTTGTTTTTAATATTGTCCTTTCTGTATTTAACGGTTTATCGCAGCGGTTTTTTTTAATAATTTTAAATTTTCATATTATTTTAGTAGTCAGTTAAATTTATTTTCGTTAAAATTTAATAAATGGTTTTTTTTTTATATTTAGCTGAGATCTATATTTTGTCTTAAAAAAACCCTCCGCAAAAAAATCCAGTTACACAAAGGTAGGATGTTAAAAATGATAATAGAATACGAATTGCCCTTATTTTTAGTGTCCAAAATCAAAGAGTGATTTATTAATAAATTGTTTTTTGATTTCGCCACTTGTCGTGAAGTCAAGGAAGGTTTCTTTCTTGGCAATTGATGATATTTTTTAAAATTCTTTACCAGCATGGCTTAATGATTTTCAATGGTTACAAAAACAACGTCTACAGGTTGTTCTTCTTGTAAGTTTAAACACAATCATCCACACTTGCAAACTCTCTTATGTGTTTTGTTTAATATTTACCCACAATTTCAATTTTCTAAAAAGCATTAACTTTATCACTCGTATCTAATATATTTGTATTTGATCCTTGGAGTTGAAGATAAAAATGATTCAATTTTTTGAATGTCGATCAAGTAGCTCAATTTCATCACAAATAAACCATTGCGAAAATTCTCGGCTTCCGGTCTGTTTTCCTCTTCTAATTGTAAGAAAATGGCGATTTCCTCTCTCAATTTATAAACACGTTGCAAAAATTTCCCGATTACCATCTTGCCTCGCAATAAAATATAATAATCTATTAAAGAAAAAAAAATACAATTTTGTTCTAAGCGACCCTAACGTATACGATACACCTGTCTTTTAAGGGGTCATCATTGCTTTAACGCGGTCACTACAGTCGTCCTTTGAGGTATATTTTTGCTGTGTTGTATACGATACATCCTTCCGGAAAAGGACAAGGTCGTAGTATCAAGAAGAAGATCTCTATCTCTCATCTCGTCGATACAAGAAACTGAGATTTCTTTCTCGTTTAACAGCTCAAGACGAGACCATAGAAGGCCCGTCTCTCACTAATAATCTTTCATTTCTCTTGAAATCTCTCATTCTCCTAATCAGAAATTTTGATAGACAATGACAAAAATATATGAGCTTATTATACAAATAAAAAAAATAAATTAGAATTCGAAATATTGTGGAATATGTATAACTAAGGATCGAATTGAAAAACATATCAAACATTAAGTAAGTAAATACCTATTTAGATTTAGATTATTGGCTTAAATTTCAAACAAAGACAGGAAATAGGTCTGAGCTTTTAAAATTTAAAAATCGTTGTGTATCCAATCTAGAATACATAAAAGTATAAAAGTAAAATTTTCACTTTTTGAACTACTTGAATGTATGTATTTACACACATATTTTTATTACGATAAAAACAATGGCTGATCCCTCGAGCGGGAAAGAGTATCTACAAGACGAGATGAAAGGATGCTTTCCATCGTCTTGTCTCACGGCAACACTAATTTGACTACCCACTGCGACTCAAAAATACCCTAAAACCATAAATATGGTAACCGTGTTCCATTCCATTATTGCAAGGTCCCAAATACTCAAAACTAGTATTGCAGGGCAATTAATACTGCAGCTATCAATAACACGTCTTGAGTGACACCGTTTAAAAAAGCACACTCAATTGTCAAATTTCTTAAATATGATTGGTTAGCGTTACATCAAAATAAAAACAAACCAATAAGGTTATATAATTTTGACATCTGAATTTTTCTGTTTTTAAGCTGTCGATTTGACAGCAAGAAAACAAGCAGAATTTAGGAGTTCCTATAATTTAGGTACTAAATATCTAAGCAGACGTTAAATAAAACCCAGGTTTAAGAATTTCCTTGCTCTATACTAAATATATGCGATATAGTTGGATCTATTATGGAAAAGAAGAAAAGTGGTAACCACAAAGTGCAAATTATTTACAAAGAAGCGTTTAAATGAACTCACTAAAGTATTAAAAAATGTGTCAAAATTTTGTTGTTTTCCCGATATATTCGGTTGCGGAATCATTTAAATATTTCAAAATTCTTTGATTTTACCGACTCTGTATTTCCAATATCAATGTTATGGGATAATTTTAACAAATATTCTCAGAAACTATGCTCTGGAAAATGTAACTTACTATAGAAAATAGAAGGAGGGGATCGTTTAACAGTTCATAGTTCAGATCTCTTATTTTTCGCATTGCAAAACAATTTTATGCGCGGGTGTATTATCCTGATGAAAAATCAGGTTTTTCTTCAGTAAACCAGGCCTTTATTCAAGAACTTTTTCATCCATTAAAGATTTGCCCTACTCAGGTAATCAATCCAAAAATGCCTTTATTAGCATTCTCAAAAGAGATGCTTTAACGTTAATCGCTAAAGAAAGACTGCTTTTTTGGTATTGAAAATCCGGCTTTGTTTATTGCTTGGGCTGATGTTTAGACTCAGTAGTATAATGAAGGATCTACTTTTAATCCATGGTTTTAATTCGTCAAACAAAATATGTTCTACTTTTGTTAAAACCTTCCAAACACATCTGAAAAATTTTCACACGAATTCTTTTTTGATCAACCGTTAACAATCGCGGCATCCATCTTCCGCATGCCAAAATTCTTCGTGCAAATATATCCAACAGATTTTTTTTAAATGGTTATTCCCTTGGCACTTTCACGTATGGTACGTTCCACAATAATTTGTTGATTTATCGTTTTACCTGCTACTGTTAGTCGTAAAACTCAATATACTTTGGGTACCCGCTTGTAGGTCCGGACTTAAAATTATCTTTATTTATTATTGTACTTACTTTTTGGTATATTATGTAGGTTATATGCAAATTGCTGGTGTTAAATATAAAGCAGAGTCTTTTCGTCTTAGTTTATCAGTCGTTTGGTGTCAAGGTATTTTCGTGTGTGTTATTGAGCATCCAATAGCTAACCTAAACTATTATTATTAGTAGGTAATCAGGACCTGTGCCCTTTCAAAGGTGCGGTGCCTACACAATATATATTGTCAAGCAACCTATTTATGGTTGGGTTTACCACTGAGGTGGGACTTTAAATTTTATTGCGGTCAAGAAATCAACGAATTATTGTGAAACGTACCATACCTTAATCCGTCGGTCGTTTGGTACCATATTATGTGCGAGTAGTTTCTGCATAATTTCTGGAGTGGTTGCACTTAATGGCCGTCCTTCACGCGGATTATCTTCGATCCTGGTACGACCACGCTTAAAGTAAGCAGCTTATTTTTTAATAGAGCAAAATGAAGGAAAAGATCTCTGTAAACTTTTGGGAACCCCGCATGATGTTTTATTGAAATTAGGCTCTCTTTTACAAATAATAATTTTATAAATACAAGATCGACAGTTTTTTTTTTTCATTTTTAATACTATAAAAACACGTGCGATTTAAAAATCTGTTTAAAAAACCGTTTATCAAAATTACTTGCGTCTTTAAAGATATATTTATGAAATATGTACCAACCTAACAACAAAATTTTACCCAGAGCATCAACCAAATCATAAATATCGCAACGCTGCGTTGCTCATACCTCTGATTATTGGAATCCCCCCACCCATCTAGTGTAAGCAAATTGTTAAACCTAATATATCAGTTTCGTATTTTAAAAGCAAAAAAAATCAGTCGGAGAATTAAGTTTGCCGCGGTTTGTTCATTTAGAAAATTACATTTGGCAAGGTCAGTGCACATCCACAACTTAAGAGTGAAATCCATTGGGAAAAATGTTTGGCACTGGGGCGACAATGGACTGCACCAGTTCGGTAAAAACCGCACTGATGCCATTGTCAATGAATATCAGAAAACCTTAAGATTTTGCAAAACTCTACTTCTCTTCAGAGTGAAATACAAATGCAAACAGTAAAATTTAAATGGCCTCTTAGGACAGACACGACGTCAAATTTTGCGCTTAGCCATTGTCATCATGCCAAAAACTCGTGCGAAACAAACTGCACTCAGTGCAAAAACTACCGCTACAACTTTCCAATGGTTTACGAAAACTTTACCATGGGTTTTCAAAATTTGCCCTAGCACCACACCAGTGCCGAATTTTTTCGAAGACGTTGTTTCCAGTCGTTCAAAAAGTTATGTGGTCAGTGCGCTGATGTAAGTGTTGATACATATCCATATCAGTAAAAAAATCGTACTGACTAATTTAGATTGGTCACCAGTGGCGCAATTAGGGGGGGAAAGTGGGGGGGGGAGCTAAACCCCCCCAGCTTAAGATTAGCCCCTCTCAAACCCGATGGTCACAAACATGATGGTAATGCCACAAATTAGCCCTCCTGATAGTTTTAAGAAACAGCTTAGCTAATGGAAGAAAGGATGTCTCTTATAAAACTCTTCGAAATGAACTGAAACCAGAAATCTTTCCATCACTCTGTTTCAAGTGGCAATAACGTTTGCCACGTGCGAGAGGTCCTTCTCTATTATGCGGATCATTTTGAGTTGGCTACGATTTTCGTTGGGCCAAGATCTGATCTGATCTGAATGTTCAAAGGGTGGTAATATACCACTGCACCTAGACCCGAGTAGGTCCTTTGTGATTCCTCTTGTAGGCAGGAGATTTACTGTGTCGTCCAACCTATTGATTTGAAATAGTTGACGACGTCTTTATGTGAAATCTCCTAATTTCGGCCAGTAATGGCCAGTTCGTGCCAGCATGGAGTTCCGTTCAAATGTGAGGGCGGGACAATCGCAAAATAGGCCAAGATAGATTTTTTGCACTTGGATTGTTATTTATCGAAAAGGATATAGAAATAAATTTGGAAGACGTGATTAATAAATATGCATCTAAAAAAACTGGTTCGTCCGTCTGTCTGTGCACTTGGGATGAATTTAACAGAACTTGTTTCAGTTTTTAAGTTGTTTTTAGTACCGATTTAAGTTGTTTAAGTTTTAAACTCGATATATTTTTTAATTACATATGTGCATATTTATGTATATGAAAATGTATTTTATAACTTTATTATCTTCATTCACTCAGGAGGAATTTAATTTAAAAGAATTTAATTCAATAGAACTTGTTTTAGTTTTTAAGTTGTAAAACTGATAAGTTTTAAATTTTATATATTTTTACTTACATATTATGTAATGTATATAAAATGTATTTTATAACTTTGTTTTTTTTAAGTAAAATAATATATTATATCGAAGAACAAAGTTTATAGAGACATTTCCGTCAAATTCAGGCATTTGTGTAAATTGACTTATAAAGACCAGGGCTCAAGCCCCCAAAATCAGCAAGCTAATTGAGCCACTGATTGTCACACTATTTTAATTTAAACAAAAACGTCAGACTTCTCGTACATCCTTGATCAATCCATTTAGTTGCACAAACTCATATCCAATTGTTAGAAAAATAGGTGGTTGATTATTTTTTTGGGTTTCTACATTAAAAACTTCATTCGTATTGTTAAAAAGTTGACAAATTTTAAGTGTCAATGCCTGTTTTGTTAATGTGTATAACTACCTTCAACATAAATTGCATAAATATAAAAGCAACCTGCCTTTAAAGAATCACAAAAAGGGAAAATTAAATAAAAACAAAATACTTTTTTAAGTTTATATCAGGATGTAAGAGTAAGCAGCTGCTCAATTTAACTGCGACTGGACATTTTTTGGTAAATTCTCAATTCTCAATCGTTATTTTTCTTCAAAAAAATAAAAAAACAAAATGCGGTTTTTACCGTTTTGTAGGAAAACTTTTCTGGAGAAAGATAGCTATTTAATTTTTTTTTGTTTTTCTTGTTTTTGTTTTACTGGGTGTTAAAGAAGAGTCGTCTTTTAATATAAGGTGTTGTTCAGTAGTCCATCAAAAAAAAAAAACAAGTTTCACAGATGTTTTACATCATTGTAAAAAAATTGTTTTTGTTTTTAATATTGTCCTTTCTGTATTTAACGGTTTATCGCAGCGGTTTTTTTTAATAATTTTAAATTTTCATATTATTTTAGTAGTCAGTTAAATTTATTTTCGTTAAAATTTAATAACGCGATAGTAACGCCGCAAAAAGCCACTGAATTTTATTTCTATAAATAATCACTAATAAGTTTGCGTAAGCGCTACATATTCTGTATTCAAAATTTAATTTTTTTACGACTTTTAGAAAATATGGACAATTATCTCGAAACTTTTTTTTTAATTTTTTTGCCAGAGGATAATTGCCTCGCGCGGTGATTTGTCATGCACGTTATTCTAGTGAATTTATCGGTTAACTTTAAACACATGTTAACATTTTTTTATATTGTAGAGTTTTAACAAAAAAAATTATATACAGGGTGTTTGGAAAGTGTTGACTTCCAAATTTGTATTTTTTTTTGCTGAGCAGCCCGTATTCTCTCCTTTATATACAAATGAAACTTAGTTAAACGACGCTAAAAAGATAGGATTAGCTGGATTTATACAAGGTATTTAATAAAGATCATTCTTACTGCATTATCTTTATTTATTTTTTAATGTTTTTAATGGTACACCTAATATAAATGACTTTCTATCGTTAGAAAAATAAAATTCAAAAATCAAGAAAAAAAAATTAAGGAAGAATTGTTTTATGAACTGCGAACGACACGTTTTCTTAGACTACCCCCGGAAATATATACATCAAAATACTTATAAATGTTTACACTTAATACAAATTACTTTATATCGTGACAGAAAAATAAAATTTAAAAATCAAGAAAAAAAAATTAAGGAAGAATTGTTTTATGAACTGCGAACGTCACGTTTTCTCAGACCCCCGTCCAGTCCCCTCCTGTTACATTTTCTCACACTAAGCGATACTCTCCCCCTGTTATGCAAACGTATATTATAGACGGCCTTCCATGAACATTTAAAATCACCTAAAAATTATCCCCTGCGATAAACCATTAAATACAGAAAGAACAATATTAAAAAAACTGATTATTGTTTTCTTGACCATTGTATTGCTAAATTATTTCTTGGTTATTTTATTTATAATGAAAAAATGATTTTTTTTAAATTGAATTTTTGGTTTCTTTATTGAGATCCATCTTCAAAATACTAAAGTTTGTTTAAATTAAAATAGTACAATTATTAAATTTTAAGTAAATATAACATACCCTAATTTTAATCACTACACGAAACATTTTCAAAATGGGTAGTTGCCATTACAAATAACTGGGGTAATCTAAAAGTGTCTCAGAAGAGACTGTTGTTTCAAAAATGTAACCAGATGTTAAACTATTAAATTGCAGCTTTAGGGTGGATTTTTTTTTCTATTGGTTAAAAGGTTTACGGTCATGTAATTAGGTTGTTGTATATATTGCTAAGGTGTTCAATGTCGGTACAAAAGTTCAGAGTATTTAAATTCTTTTTTAATTTCAATAATTTGTTGATTGTACATTATTAAAATTAAAATTGTGAAATAAGAATAAAAACAGGAAAAAACTTTTAAAAAATTGGAATGGCTATCTTTCTCTATTATTTCGTTTTTTTTTCCTTTTATTTATTCTCTTATTTATTAAAGAGTAATAACGATTTGAAATTTACCAAAAAAAAGTCCAGTAGCCGTTGAATTGAGCAGAAGTTTATTTAACTTTAAATTTTAAACAGTTATAACTAATACATGGTAGAAATATTAGCTGCTTACGAACAGCACAAATTCTGACCTAAGTTGAGGAAAACTAACTTAGTTGGCCGTACGATTTGTCACAGCTAAGTCAGAATCTGACCTCCCCCCTTGCCCCTGCTAAGGTACCCGGATTTCTGTCTGAGATATCCTGGCTAAATTTGACATTTTTTAACGTTTTATAACTCGAATTAAGGTTATTTTTAAATTGTTTTGCATGGATTTACGTTAAAAAAACCAACGTTTGGTCGAAACTAATGTCGAAAATGAAAACGCGAGAGTCGTAACTTGACAAGCCGAAATTGCGTGTTCGATCAAACAACTTAGCGTTGGTCAGAAACTAACTTTAACTTAGGTAAGAAAAATGGTTGTTCGTAAACAGATATTATTATACTTTAAGACTACTTAGACTCGAGCCATAAATGGCAAAATTTGTAATCAATCAATAACAACTGGAACTCTCTGATGTTAAAGGTTTGATTTGTCACCGAGAAATTGCGATCATACACCTCCAAACCTTCTCATAACCAATTCCAGTCTAATTACGCAGTAAATGGCAAATTTCGTAAATTTTTATAACTCTTACAAAAAAAGTCCAAATTCACAATACAGATATTGCCCTAGAAAGTGGCTTTGACTTAAACACATTGGCAGCAGCTAGAAAAACAATGTATTTTGTTTTGGTAATAATAGCAAAGTGTCGAGAACTAGAAATAATATAATATTCATACGTTACACCCTTAACAACTTAAAGAAAGGCATTCCGTTTACTAATTGACGCCGCATACTTTATTAAATTGCTAATACCGCTGTTACCTCGCGAAATAAAATCATTACATCTACGGTTACAACATATTCACAATACTGTTCCCTTGTCTGGGAAATGGCTTCTTCCGTAACCATTAACATTCCATTCAAGGAAGGGCCGTTTGCTGGTAATGTATAATTCCATTCCCCAGCCCATTAACAACCTGTAGAGAATTATTCATTCTTTTGGGTTTTTTTTTCGGCTTCTGCTCTAAAAAATAGGTCGTTTTCCTTCACTGCTCCTGTCGATGGCCCAACACAAAGAGCCACTATTAGACATTGCCCCATTTCGAATAGCTCCGAAGATCCACTTTTTTAAAAAATTTTCGACAACGATATCTCTTGAACGAATCAACCAATTTTGACATGTTTGGGGGGCGATCGGCGCGTTTGTTTAAGGTTAAGAGCCGATTAGTTTTTGGGATCGGTCGGTACAGCCGTTTAGAAGTTATTAAAAAGAAACATATTTTTGAAAATTTTATTTTGGGGATTTCTTAAAATCTACCAGTCGAAATCGTTTCGAGTAGTATAGAAAATCTAAGTTTGGGGAAGCCCTTTTCGATACAAATGCCTAAAGTGAGGTAATTTAGTATGCTTAAATTGAGGCTCGAGTCTAAGGGACTCTAAGGGACTAACACATTCACAGCGACATCTAGTGCGCTCATCTCCACTCGCAAACGGCAGCCGTAACGCTAGATAAAATTAAATTTCTCCCATATGTCGATTAAGAAGTTTTATTCAGGCATTTTCGTCAGTGTTCAGGGGCGCAGCTAAGGTTAAATCCGGCCCTGATTGTGCTTCACTTAAAGAAGCTTTTAATTTACACGAAAATGTTTTAAATAATTAGATATATCAGTGTCATAATCCCACAGTAATAACTCCACTAATGACAGAAGTTTGACTCCCCATCAAATTTTGGCGACATACCGCGTTGAACATTGTTAGGACAGTTAACATACCGGTTTATTTTCGCCAGAAGCGGTAACGTAGGCGAAGGTCTTCTGACGTCAGTATCTACGTCATTACTTTGTACCCATATCTACCGCTATCGCCACTGGTCAGGAGGAGCGTTAATAATGGTTATGTCAAGTTTAAATTAAAATAATGGAGGATTCGCGGCTTTTCTATTGTTTTGGTTCTTGTGATGTTTTTTTTTTGCTATGGTTTAACAACTATTTGGATTGCAGATTTTTTGGTTTATTAGTTATTTTCCAAATGGATGAATTAGTGCAATTATATTTAAATCATTAAGAAAAAATTTACTTGTTACAGTTGACTTGGAAACAGCTAATATCTTATTAAATGAAAAATTTGGTTTATAGATTATCTTTTCGACTTATTTCTTAACTCTCCAAAGACTTTACATTTAAATTTAAACTTAAAAGTGTATTAAACGATTAGTTTGTAAGTTGACATACGTAAACCGTTTCGTTTTTGCGAGGATAGGCGGGTTAAACACGATTAGAATGGTGGGGGAAAGAACTGCTATCAACCAGTAGTTAAAAACGGTAAGTCGCGAAAAAATCCTTCCCCTCTTTGGGTAATTTTTGATGAGTTTTATAAACTCTTAAGGGGCCCATACACTGCGTTTTTGTTTGACGGTTTTTCCGAGAAACATATGTTTAAAATAACGACGAACGCCGTATTGCTTACACACTACAGTTAAGGTTTTGCGTCTCCAGCTTGGTTCGTTCGTGAATGAAGAACGAATCCGTCTACAGCGAACTTTCGGTTAAAACAAATTTTTTTTGTACACAAAAAATGTGCACATAATTGGTCTGTTTGTTATTCAGAAATATTTTACACTATTTTAGACTTTTATTCCCACCTAGTCCTAAAATACACCTTCGATAAGAGCGCTGACGTAAAAAAGTGTAAAATAGTGTACACTGTTCTAAATAACAGACTTATGTATTGTTTCTTGGTTATAACGAACTTTTGTTAAAACGAACCACTTTTAATAGTTTTTTAGGGTTCGTTATATCCGAACATTACTGTATTTATGTGCAGACGCAGTCGCTATAGTCGTAAAATAAAAAAATAATAAAAAGGAACGAAGTGGGTAAAAAATGGCTTTTGAAGAGAAATCAGTTTTCTCATATTAACTTATTGAATCAACCCAAACTGAAAACTGGAGATTGGTTTAATTATTTAAGAATGGATTATAAAACCTTTTGAACTCTTTTAAAATTCGCAACTTCGTTGATTTCCAAAAAAAATTTAATGTTAAAAAATAATATTTTTACCCCATAAGCGGCTTACAGCGACATTAAGATTCCTTGCTACTTTTGTCACAAAGAACGTTAGTGCATAAACTAAATCTTTTTAAAAACGTTTGTGCCACACACTTCAGACTTACTAGGATAAGGTAAAAAAGCGACTAACGACGAACATAATCAGGTTGAAACTGATATTTTTATCGATTTTGTTCGACAACAAAACTGACCTTTGCTTTTATGTCGTTTTTGTTCGAAATCACTTGTTCATCGAACAAAACCGTCGAACAAAGACGCAGTGTATGAGCTCCTTTAAATAACAATTGAAACATTTTTAGAAACTTAACATTGTATTATTGGGCAAATTAGCAGTTTATAATGATCCAATAAAAAGTGCCACTCCCACATAATTGATTTTTATTTTTTTTATATACATAAAAGTAATAGATATTTAAAAACAAAAAATGTCGCGGCCAAAATTTTTAAAGCGTGAAATAATTTCGCTTTAAATCTCACCTTGACCTAGGATAATAAAACATAATAGAGTGCGGTATGCAGTCAGTATTGCACATCATAAGATGCATTAAAAATATCTACACATTTTAATACACGGGTTATTATGAAATATCTAGCAAATATAACTGGTAATGTAATTGATGTTTATTAATCAGTAGAATTCACTGTTTGAAAAAGTAAATAAATACGTATTTAAAACCGTGGTTCCTGCTAACCCAATCCAACCTAGATATTTTTTAAATAATTTAAAAGCTCATAATCTGTCGCAGTTTTAACAGTTAAAAAATTGAATCTAAAAATTAAAGTGAACAGTCTAAGTATTGATTTCCCACGGTTTTCTTGATATTCTGCTCACATTCCACCCCGGTCGATTATAGGTGCTAGAAAGTCAAGAACCTATGCTTATAAAAAAGGATCAATTATTTAACAAATTAAAAAATTATTTCAAACGCAATCATTTAATAAACTGGATTTTTTATTTTATACCTACTTTGTATTAATATATTGCACACAATTACACAACTTTTTAATTTACATCTATAATTTTTTCCATAGAGTAAAGAATAAAAAAAATCCTAAATCTTTTATAAAAACCTGTCAAAATCTGGGAATCGGGTATCAGACTGTTTTTTTTTTCGTATCAAAAAATTATAAAAAATGTCAAAAATTATAAAACCAAAAATTACCATTTTTTCTGTGGTAACAGACGAATTAAATTAAGATTATTAAAAATTAATAAAGAAACAAGTAGTTATTTTAATATTTCGCAAAAAACATTAACTTACCTGGGGAAAAACTGCTAAAGAAAGCAACGTCGTTGTCGTATTGCGAACAGGACTTTCGACAAGCCGGCGGAAATGATAGGGGAATCTTTATGGTGGGGATGACTATTGATTTATCAATGCGGTGCTTTATAGAGCTTTTTACAGCCCAATATTTAAATTTTTTTAGGTAAATGGTTCTTAAAAATGTGAGTATTATTCAGGGCTCTTTTTTAATATAAACTTTCTTAACATAACGATATTCCCTTCAAAATTCTTTGTTATGAATACGGACACGGGAAGGTAAACAGGGGGATGATTTAAGAGCGGGAAATTTAAAATAAAATAATGTATTTTTAAATATAATTTATTTTTAAATATAATTTATTAAATATTTACATATGTATTGACTTAAAAATAAAATTATTGCGGCTTATTTGGTGAAGACCACGTGGGTAAATAACTGGCCCATCCTTTTATTCCTGGATCACCCTTTGCAACTATTATTAATTTTTGTGTCTCTTCGGGACTTAATTTTAAAATTGTGTTTAATACTGGCACTAGTCTGGTTTTTTCATCTCCATTGCTAAGGGTAACAAACTAAAAAAAAGAAATTTATAAACGTAATAATTATATAAGCAAGGTCGCGCAAGGCTGCCCGAAGATTCGCGTGATCTCTAAGATCTAAGTTAACAACATATTTTTAAAACTAAATCCGTGGAAACCGAATGTTGTAAAAAAATGAAAGTCGCAACAAAAGTATAACTAGTGATGAGCAAAGCAAGACCAAGACCAAGACCGGGCTAGTCTTGGTCTTGGTCTTGCAAGCCTGGTCTTGGTCTTGGTCTTACAAGTCATTTCAAGGTCTTGGTCTTGGTCTTGCACCACCCGGTCTTGGTCTTGGTCTTGCTGCAAGAGTCTTGCTGGTCTTGCTTTTTTTAGGTAAAAATAATTTTAACTAAGCAGTCTTGAATAAAATATATTTTTTTAATACTTAAAAATAAATAAAGATGGAGACTATATATTTTTTGCTTTAAAATTTTAAAATATACCAATTTTAATCGTACACGAACATTTGAATTATTTGATTAAAAAGAACTTTTTTAAATGTAGGGGCTTATTTATTTATAGCTCTCCATTTTTAGTTGAATTGAGACACTACCTGCTTTTATACATTTAGTGGCATATAAAAACATAATAGTGATAAAAATTATTTAAACTGATATGTAAACATTGATTTCTGATTAAAAAAAAAAGTTATTTAAGAAACTTTTTAGTTCATATAAACTTTTTATTTTTAAATTGCTTAAACATTTGCCGTACAAAGTTTGTACAAATACTTTATAAACATTCTGCATATACAGGGTAGCTCAATAGTGTGACAAAGCTCGATATCTCCGAAACCGTTCATGATGGTAAAAAACTGAAATTATTTTCTATTTCATAATTTTCCGAATAATACACTGCCACTTAAGAAAACTACCTTATTTTTAGCCTTTAACCTAAAATTTAAAAAATATGGCGAAAAATCCACTTATAAAAAACCGCCAACCTGTATATTATGCTGTATTGTTGAACTGTATATAGGAACAATGTCGACGTACATGGTTTTTAAATATAATTCTCGGTGTTGACAAAAATGACGTCATCATTATTCTTTTGGCATTGTTGTGACTTTTCCGTCTAAACCGGAAGTAATATTATAAATCCATTTATATAAAAAGTATTCCTATCCGACATGACAAATATATTTTTAATTAATCTATTACTTATACATTTATATCTTAGTTTTAGAAAGTAATCTAATGGTGCCACTTTTCAGTGTAAAACAAAATTAAGGTATTACGGGATTTTGGAATTTTTTGATCCATCCTGTAAGTGGCATCACTAGGTAGTTAATTAAAAAAAATAGGAATATAAAAGTAATTTTAAGCTTCTATAACTATTGTACCCCTTTGTTGTAGTTTTTCTTTGTCGTTAATGGTTTTGGAGATATTGATCTTTGTCAGACCATTGAGTCACAATCTTATTATTTTTGAAACATGTTATTGAATTTATATAATATATAATATATATAAGAACAAAGTGACCGATATTATTATTATTATTATTATTACTTTATTAAAGAAACCTGTAACTTATCAAATAATCGCCTTTTTTTGGCAGTTGGCGACACATTTTTTATGTCATGTCTGTATGAAATACCTCTGTATATTGAATATGAAAATTGAATATTATGATATATTATTAAAAAAAGTCGAAAAAGTGCAAGAGTCTTGCAGGTCGGTCTTGGTCTTGCGTAGTCTTGCACTCCCCGGTCTTGGTCTTGCAAGCGAAAAGGCAGTCTTGGTCTTGGTCTTGGTCTTGCTGCAAGACCAAGACCAAGACCACAAGACCAAGACCGGTCTCGCTCATCACTAAGTATAACTTTAATGATACATTCAACATATCACAAAAACAGCAGCTTTTTATACGTAATTTCTGTTTTCATAATATAAATATCGATGGCTTAGTATAAAAACCTCGCATTTCCATTTTTTTTCAAAAATGACATTTTAGTGGTATTTGATAGAAAATTACGTATATTATATATGACAGCTGTTACAAAAATTCTATCTACGCACTGCTGCTTTCCACAGACAACAACAAGAACCACGTATATCAGCTGCTCCCAAGATTTAGTGGATTTAGTGTGCAGACCTTGTATATCCAAGAACGATTGGCTGCATTTTTTAAGTGTTCCCAGTGTGTTTTCTCCTTTCCAAACATTTCGTGGATGTTCAAATCCAAAACATGTAAAAAATTTAAAATCTTTTTAGGCGAAATAGTGCAGCAAATAATTTTTTTGTGTCTCCTGTAAAATTTATATTTTGTGCCATACGAGGTTTTCATATTGAGCCATCGATATAACTTGTGTTTGTTATTTAGAAATAGTGTACACTATTTTACACTTTTTTACGGAAGGGCTCTTGTCGAATGTGTATTTTATAACAAGTGTGGTAAGTAGGTTTTTAGCGCACGCAAAGTGAAGTTTGCAAAACGAGCCGCAGGCGAGTTTTGCATTTACTTAAGTGCGCTAAATCGTTTACCACTCGAGTTATGTATACTATTTTATCTACAACCGTCAGGTTTTTTGGAATATTTTTTTTTCGACGTTTACCTCAATTTTACACTAGCAGTTGATTAAACTACCAGTTACCTCGAGCGGTGTCAGCTATTGGCGCAAAAAAAAGCCTTTGCAATCGGTAGTCGTAAATATAGGAAATCTGAGCAACTCGACAATTACGTTTAACTTTTAGGTATATTATCTGTATGTTAGGTAATTAACGTGGAGAGTAATTATTGGTAAACGATGTTTAAATAAACGATTTTTGAAAAGTTCTTAGTACAAATGATCTTACCGCACTAGTGTGGTAAAGTAACAGTTATCACACTAGTGCGGTAAAGTAACAGTTACCACACTAGTGCGGTAAAGTGACACTTACCACACTTAAAATAGTGTTTGTAACCTTAGTTACCGCACGGTTGTAGATAAAATATTTTTAAATAACAAACAGACCTGTAGTACCTGTGTATGTACATGTAAACATGTGTAATGGCATTATATGTATGAAATAACATTACAGAAACTTCACTGTTGGGTAAAAGGAATAAACACAAAAGTCAAAATGGTTTTATTTGTCCGTTATTTTACATATACTTGTATCAATATATATTAAAAATTGAGAAGATAGACACCATGATATTTTCCAAGAGTAGTGACTAATTTTTTGACATACCCTCACGTATATTTTCAAGCTGAGTATCAAAAAAAATTTAGACTTATAATATTCAATAATAGAAAGGATTTGGAAATAAATTTACCTGAATAACTAAAAGTTTACTACGGCAGAAGCTCCTATGTATTAAAACCATATTTGAAAAAAATTTATGACGTTCCACAGAAACCTGATGTCTAAGTGCTAACATACCGTGGGTGTCTCAAAGAAAGTAAGAGGTAGTTTACTAATATGGGATTTAAATATTTTAAAGTTGTGAGAAAAATGAAATACTTGTGCAAGTGGACGGTTTCACATTCAAAATATTCTAGGGGTGAAAGACCGAACAAAATAAAAAATTTGGAGCTTATCCAGATGTACTTTAAAGGGGTACATAAGAGAAGTCCTTAGTGTTGCTCTACTGGGAGCTGCAAGGGGAGGTATTATACTGTTAAATATTTTAAAGCACAAGCCATGAACCCATGCACCTATACCTATAAAAGAGGGACAGGCCCCTTTGGATCGTTGGTGGGCAAAAGCTGAGAGCGGGGTGGGGTTATTAATAAGGCCAATGACTCTTCCTTATATGGAATCCAAAATGCCAGGAATTCTAAATGAAGCCATGTCCTAGATAATATGAGGTCAGTATTCCAAGTCGGTTCTGATTTGGGATACATACAGAGTGTACCGGTTAAACGAGGAAAAGTACTTTTTGGCTTGAAAGAGAAAGACACAATTTTGTGGCAGCAACTATGGCTAAGAATGTACTGTGTTTGTCATTCAAGGTCAATGAGATACATGACTAACCGAAGCGTTGTGTATCAATTAACAAATAAACACAATAGAAGTACAAGATTTTAGTGTTACTGAAACTTAAGGTAGTTGTATCATGAGAGGCACTTTCTTAGATTTTTTTTGAGATATATTAAGTTAAGATAAAATTATATTTTTGTTAAAAATTAAAGTTTCCTTTCATCCCATTATGCAAAAAAGTATTCACTTTCTAAATTACAATGGTCAAAAATATAATATATTCAATTTATTAGCTACATAAACGATATGTCTTAAGTAATGATGTAAAACTAAAACATAAGGTACATGTATGAATATGAAATAAATGGGGAGCAAATAAGTACCAAAAAAATCTCGATTAAAAAAAAGTAATAAAAGAAGTAACGCAAACACTCTTTTACTAAAGTATTTAGTTAATGGTTTGTTTTAATTTCATGGCTCTTTAAAAACATGTTTTATTGTTTTGTAAAAGTTGAAATAAAAAAAAAATAGGCATTCCTGTTTCAGCTTTTTTTATTTAAAAAAAAATTCTACCAATCTAACTAAAAAAGTAAAACTTTTTATGTTGTTAAACTTTAAGTTAAATTTTTGGTATAAAGTACAAAGGTAATGTATAAATATTCAAGTTAATTTGTCCAAATAGTAGCTTTTACAGCTACTGAAACAGCAAAAAGCTAGTTACAATTTTTACGTTTAGAAAACAATTTTAAATTAAAAATATGTTGTTGTAAATGTTTTAGAAGCATCTAAAAATTACATATCCACTAAATATAAATTTAAAAAAACACAAAATTTTATGTCATCCTATGTTTCAGTCACACCATGAGGTATAAAAGATTAGAGTAAATTATTAGTTCGGGTTAGTAAAAATAGTAGAATGTTTTGGGCTCTCAGAATAATATTAAAACTTGGAGAACAGTGGGGATCAGTAGCATGAGGCAGGTGAGGCCAGGCCTCACCAGGCTTTTGCCGTCTTAAATGTACAATAAATTAAAACCAACAAGTATTACTTCACATTTAAATAGATTATAAGTTGTGTGTAAATTTTAAAACTAATAAGCGATCTGCGACATTGTTCCGGACTTTGGACTCACCTATTTTTTGGCCCACAGATCGCCACTGTTGGAGAAATTACTCTATTTACATATAAAATAAAACATTAAAAGAGACATACAAAGGCATATTAATAAATATAATTTTTGCCGCATATATTTTTAACTGTAGTTCTGGTTCCACAAAAATCAACAAAAATTGTAAAAATAACAAGTATTTTAAACATAATGTAAAAAAAGCTAGATTTAGCATTAAAAAAACTTAGGAAGTGTGAATTTTTAAAACTATGTGTAAAATTTTCTTTAGTTGAAAACTGACATAGGTTCTATCCTGAGTAAATCCACATATATATCTTTTTATCAAGTAAGATTTAAGCTCACCTTAAAAACTACATTTTTTAAATATTCCAAATTTTCAGCATGTTTTTCCCTTTCGACTGATCTCTGTTGTCTCCGAATCTCTTCTTTAAGTAGTTTGTTCATCTGAACATGCTTAGCAAGATCTTGCTCAGTATCAGAAAGGAGTGCTGATAAATGAACTATTTTTGATTCCTGCTCAAAAAATTGTTTTTTTAGATGCGTAACTTCATCATCTGACTTTGAATCTAAAAGAAAAATATTGTTAAAGTAATACTAACAAACTTGCTGTTAAACTGATTAGAACATTATACCATACTTGAGGATTAAAACAGTATGTAAGTTAATATTGATATAACTCAGACTTTTGTAGATTAATAAGGTAATTTAGTTTAAAGTAGGCCTCGACCCTATGTATGTCATTTAGAGGTATTTCTTTATTGTATTTATTAATAATACGAGTAATGTTGAGGTTCCTATATATCACTAATAATAATACTAACTTTAAAATATGTGATATAGATTTAGCAGTGTATTTGAGTGAACATTCCTCATTTACCTACGGCACTACCAGAACTTAATAAAATCTTCAAAACTCCACCTAAATCGCTGCTAAAGTTTAATACTGTATTTCTAGCGTTTGGTGTTAGTTTTCTAATAGGTCACTGTTTAGGGTATGTTCCAGAAATCTGGAAAGTTTTATCTTTCCCATGGTTAATTCGAAAGAGAGAATATTAAGAACAGAAGCAGAAGCATAACTAGGCGTTCAACCATTCCGAAACTTTTCAATAATATTAAAATTATTGATCATAAAGATCACTTAGCAGAAAATATAGAAAAACTCTGGTGAGCGCCAACAATAATTTATAAATGGTAGATCTGAAATAACAAATTTGGTGTCTCATAAAACCATCCCGTTGAATTCAAGCAGTTCTCGGATTCAATATAGACCAGTGGCGAAGCGTGAAAGAAAAGTTTGGGTAGACAATTTAAATTTTTTTGAGGATAATTTATATTTTTTATTTATTACTGTGAATTAGAATTTGGGTTCCCAATACAAATTTTAATCTTGTCTAATATGTTATTTTCAGTTACACAAAAAATAAATATAATAACAGAACAGTATAACAAAATATATTTTAAAGCAAATACATATGTTAAACTAAGCAAGCTGGAAAACCGCGCTCTGCACATCAAAAGAATTAGATGTTCGACTGCATCCAGACAAATTCATATTTGTCTATTTTAACCGTTATTTTCTTGATTTCCCCGCCAGACATTGGGACTCAAACGTGTCCGTGAAAAATGCGCGAGCCAATGTCCGGGTAGCATGGAGGTAAGTAACACGCGACATCGTCATTCGGCATGCCGGTCGTAGTTTTAAAAGTAACACGCGAGCTGGCCTATTTACTGGCACAATACTGGTGATATCGAGTGCTACTTTGCACTATACTCTTTTACCGAAAACATCCAAAATCCACAGTCAATCAAGCAAAAAATTGAAACGCTCCCCTTATTGGACCTTCAAAGATAGTTGCACACATTCGCTTGGCAAATATGTGGAAAACAATAAAGGTTTGAGCGACAGAAAAATAGCGAAATAAGTATTTTCCTTATTATAATACTTACATTTTTAAAAATTATTTATTATTTTTTTTTCTAAGTAGTTATCCTTTATTGTATCTACTTTTCGAAAAGCGATAAAGGAAACTAAATGTCATGTTGGTCCATTTCATAATCATACAAAATGGGATTAATAACTATAAAATACATATATTTTTTCAAATGGCCTCTATTTAACTTGAATGCTTGAATTTTATTAAGCGTAAAAACTAAATCTCTCTTAATAAAAACTGAGTTTTAAAAACATCCTCTTCTTACCCCTCTAAGAATGAAATATATATAATATATAATATATATATATATATATATATATATATATATATATATATATATATATATATATATATATATATATATATATAATATAAATATATATATATATATATATATATATATATATATATATATATATATATATATATATATATATATATATATATATATATATATATATATATATATATATTTAATAAACTTTATTTGTTGAAAACCCCTAAAAATAAGAGTTATTCTTAACAAAGACCGTCCAAAAGATAGACCATCTCCTATTTACTTCCTAAGGGGATGAATTTTTGAAATGGGACCACTTTAGATCCTCTTGAATTGACCCAAAACATAGACAGAAAAGTTGACCTCTGAACTACGGAGTAATCGTCAAACATACAAAACAAATACATACGGGCAAATTGAAAACCTCCTCCTTTTTGGAAGTCGGGTAAAAAAATGGTCTTATTACTCCTTATAAATAAATTACTAGGTATCTCTTTTCCGAATGGCAATGATGGGTGTAACTTATCTCCATGTTGCCAGCCCGCGTGTTACATTCAAAAATACGAATGAGCATCCAGAATGGCGATGCCGTGTGTTATTTACCTCCATGCATGCCGATCGAAGTTTTAAAAGTAACACGCGACCTGGCCAATTAACAGGCACAATACTGGTGATATCGAGTGCTACTTTGCACTATATAGTACTTCTGCGATAACATCCAAAATCCACAGTCAATCAAGAAAACAATTGAAACGCTCCCTTTATTGGTCCTTCAAAGCTAGTTGCACACATTCACTTGGCAAATATGTGGAAAACAATAAAGGATTGGGTGACAAAAAAATAGCGAAATAACTATTTTCTTTATTATGATACTTTTTTTTATTTATTAAACATTTTTTTTAAATAGTTATCCTTTATTTTATTCACTTTTCGAAAAGCGATAAAGGAAACTAAATGTCATGTTGGTCCATTCATAATCATACAAAATGGGATTAATAACTATGAAATATATACATATATTTTTTAAATGGACTCCATTTTACTTAAATGCTATTTTAATTAAGCGTCAAAACTAAATCTCTCTTAATATTACCTGAGTTTAAAAAAAAATTTCGAACAAGATTGAAATGGGACCACCTTAGATCCTCTTGAGTTGAACAAAAACAGAGTCAGAAAAATTGACCTCTGAACTACGGAGTAATCGTCAAATATACAAAAGATACATACGGGCAAATTAAAAATCTCCTCCTCTTTTGAAGTCGGGTAAAAAATGGTTTTATTTCCCCTTATAAATAAATTACTTAGGTACCTCTTTTCCGAATAGCAATGATGGGTGTAACTTACCTCCATGTGGCCAGCCCGCGTGTTACATTCAAAAATAGGAATGGGCATCCTGAAAGGCGATGCCGTGTATTACTTACCTCCATGCGTCTGGGTAGACAGATTTAAATTTGTCTAATGAGGAAAGTTTTTGCACCGTATGAATTATTATTTTTTTAAATATATTTTTAATTCAATGTTTTTTAATAATACAAAATATTACAGATTTGAGTAGATAATTCTACTTTGCCTACTCCTAAGCTTCACCACTGGTATAAACTGAATTTTCCAGACGGCACTAGATAAAATGGTGAAATACATACAAATTACAAAAATAAAAAATCGTCTACCAAATCTCATACTTTAACGACGAGATGCTAAATATAACTAATTTTTAATAAAATGTTTATTGTAACGACCATGAAGATGCCGTGAAATCTTGTATGCATTATTTAAAATTTATGGGTATGGCTGACAGAATGGGAGAAATAGGTTAATATTTAAACACCTTAATCAGTGGTGCATAGTAATTAATTTAAGCCCTGTGAACTGTCCTTAACATACCTACCTAATAATCTTTCAACATACCTACCTAATAATCTTTCCAATGGTATAGGATGAACATTATTTGGTAGAGAGTTACTTTCTATACTTTCAGAGCCCTCTCCTTCCTCTCTAGGCATATTGGGATGCACAGGGGTCGTTTCTACAGGTGATGGAGCTTTGTCTAAACGACTTTGCAACTCTATTATTTCTCTATTGTGTCTTACTTCTTGCTCTGATAACTGCTGACGATAGCATTGAGATAAAGTTTCGGCATGCACCTAAAAAAGGTAATTTATGTACATTTACTAGACAGAACTATATACAGGGTGATTCATGAGGAAATGTCAATACTTCAGGAACGCAGTCAGGGTCCAAAAATAAACATAAAAGTCTATACAAATATGGGTCCGCAACGCCTTTGTTTGCGAGATACAGGGTGTCCACCACAGAGCTGACATGTGCTTAGAAGTAAATGGTGAAATTTTTAATTATAAAACCTAGCTTATGTTTTGCAGAATATAATTTAAGATCAATAATTTTATTGAAAATTAAAATACATATTGTTTAATTATACATTTTGTTTTATTTATTTTTTTAATTTTGCTATAATAAAATCAGATGCGTCGTAATTTTTTTAAATCCAAATATCTCGAAAACGGTTGCTCATATCAACTTTTAACAAGTATATCTTTTTGACGTAAAAATGACAAAACAATTATTAAATTTACTTAAAAATGTAATACAGGGCCGTACCAAAAAGTTGTGATTGTTCAAAATAGTAGAAAGACGTCTAGGTCTGGCTCCCCCTACAAGTAAGAGCCGTAATAAGATTAGATTCGAATCCGTCCTACCAAAAAACCCCCGGATACCAATTTTTACTCCAATATTTACATTATCATAGATTTTATTTTAAAAAAATTTAAAAAAACCTGTATTTCGAAAGCAAAAGCCTTGTGTACCCATATTTGTATAGGATTTTATGTTTATTTTTGGATCCTGACTACATACCTGAAGTATTGATATTTCCTTATGAATCACCCTGTATATTTAATATATGTCTTTAAATCGATCCTAGATAAAAGTGAAACTTTTGGTCATGTGAGTAATGAACACCTTAAATCTACAAACTAATAAAAGAACAGAGCACACAAATTAAAGACCTTAAAAATTATTAATAAATATTTCAATATAACTAACATATGTGCTAATGATGTTTATTTTTATCCAGAAGAGCTTATGTATCCCTTTCTGTTCTTCTTTGCAGTCATTTTTTTGCCCACTATAATTTATCTCTATTATTATTATACTTCTTTTCTATAAACATGTAACTGTCGTTTATCACTCCTACTACCTATCTATGAACCACACCTGACAATTTCAGAAACAGCAAAAAAAAAATATTTTTATAATTTTTTCACATTTGTATACTATGATATGCTAATCCATTGACAGCTGACTTTTGCTGCTCGGCAGTAAGAGAAAGAAAAATCGCTCAATCGCTATCTCTCTCGCTCCAACGTGCTGATTGGTCAATGGAAGGGGTATATACCCTGCTCTGCGTGCTGATTAATTGGCGAAGACATATCCCTTCCAACGACCAATCAGCACGTGGAAGCGAGAGAGAAAGATTAGTGAGAGATTTTTCTCACTCTCTTGCACGCTTGTTCGCACTGCGGCAGGGCTACATGCTTGAAGGTTATAAGTATAACGACACATTAATATACTATTTTTCAGAAAAACTTATAAAGATCTTCTTTTAAATATTGGAAATCATTTTTGCCATCCGTCTTATGTAAATTTTAAATAAGGTGTTTCCTAAAGACTGTTCCAAATCTCAGCATGTAATATCTTTTGATATTCTAAGAACAAAAGTTCATATGAACACTGGTTCGGAATTGCTGCGTTTCGAAGTACAAGGAGTAAAAAATGTTTTCAAAGGTTTTTTTTTCAAAAATCGGAAGAATGGTTTCAATATTTATAGCCATTTTGGACAATGTTACTATAGCATACCTGTTTTTTGTCCATAATACATACGCCCAAGCGCGTGCGTACGTAGACATTCACTTTAACATTTTTTATGTTTGTACGGCAATTAAATACTTATTTAAAATAATAGCAAAATAACTGTCTCACATTTTTTCGCTACAGTGAACCGTTTTCAAAAAATAATAACTTTTTTTTTATTTGAAGGGGTATTAAGATAGTATAAGAGCACATAGCTTTCATAAAAAGTTCTTTTTCTACTTCTTAGCGGTAATATGCGCTCCATTATTTTTAATAAAAAAAACCACCTCCCTTCTTTTATTGTACGATCAAGTCAAGGGGTGCACCTTAAACATATTCTAATTATTTCCCATAATACGGTCGCAACAGCGAAAAAATAAGAGGGCAGTATTGTAGAAAGTGTTTGGTATGATTTAGATAATTAGTTTGGTTATAGCTGTTTTTAGGCCATCATTAATATCACCAATAATTTACTTTAAAATTTTCTTTTTCTAAATTTCCACGCGTTTTTCTCAGGGAGTAATTAAGCACCAAAACAAAACAACTGAAAACACGACGATTAATCTGATAATCAAAAATTATAGAATAAAGTATACTTATTATAAAACATGATAATTTTACAATTGTTAAATCTAGATTTTAAAAAATATTATTATAATATTTTACAGAATCATTAAGGACATGCTGTACAGTTATATAATTAGTAATATATCTAACTACACAATAAAATTTGAAATCGTTAATAAGAAAAACAAGAAAAATATTGAAACATTATAAATAATGAAAATTGAATAGAAGCCAGAGGTGATCTTTATACCCCAAAACTGAACATAATTAATTATTCGAAACAAACATCACCCACCTTGACGTAATGTATTTGACCACCCAGATATATTAACCACAAGTAATACCTAAGACACCTATGGCATGGCAGATCTGTATACAATATGTGTACTTGGAATCCTGCTTTTTTGTAGGTATTAAAATCATGATTAAGTGTATTCATACAAATTACTCATCAAAACTTAAATAAACATTAAAATACAACAAAGGATCCCGCACAATGCTTTTAAAAAATTGGTTTTTAACCATATTTTCTTAAACTTTGCAAATTTATAGTTTTCAACACGCTGATCAAAACTGTCAATGAGCAAAAAACTTAAAAGCCGCTCAAAATCTCCCTCAATGCTCAGGGGAATATGCATTTGACTGATTATTGGTTAATTGTCTTACTCAGGGCCGTATTTGCCCCCGCCCGCCCGGCCCCCGAAAATCCTGAAAATCTTATAGAGTAAAATAAAAGCCACTAGTAACTATATTTCTTTTTTAAAGATTTTCTGAACAATATATATTTACTTAGTCACAGTCTACAATACAAAAAAAGTATTTAAATCACTTTATTGGTCAACGATAAATGAACCTACAGTAGCTTGGAATCGTAAAAAATCCGTCAAGATCTGCGGGTAACGTTGTAGGTGCGTCTATACTCAAGATCAAGCTCGATAATTAACAACCAGGCAACGCTGCTTCGTGACTTTAAAAATAGGAGGTTCCCAGAGTATTGCTTATGAATTAGAATATAATTAATAATATTGATCAGAAATTGTATCAAAACAATAAGATCTATTATAAATTTTAAAAAAATTTCAGCTATGCGCACTGAGATATTAAAAAATAAATGTAACGAACATGTTCCAAATAGTAAATGGACTAAGTTAATATCCATGTGTGAAACTCGGTGGGTGGAGAATCATGATGGGCTAATAAGGCTTACTAAAGTTTTTAAACCAATTGATGAAACATTAGAAGAATTGAAACAAGTAAAAGACATCGGAACTTCTTCAAAAGCTTTGCAGTAGCTTCGAGCTATTATGACCAGTGAGTTTATCATCAGTATGTTATCAGCGTCCATCCGTTGCTTTTACTCTACCGTTATACATAATTCTACAGACTGTTGAGCATGTGTATACTGTAAGGTAAGAACTATCCAATGAAAATAGGTCAAGAATTTAAAAATATTTTTAAAAAATCCGAAGCTATTATAAAGTCTGTAGATGACGAAGAATGCATAAAAATACTTAGAATAGTTTCACGACAGCAGAATCGTTCTAATGTCTTGGTAGCTACTGCAGAAGAATATTTTCGAATCACAATTGCAATTCCTTTTTTGATCACTTCATCGAAGAGCTATCTGCAAGATTTGCAAATCACGAAAAATCACTTTCATCGTTATATTGTCTAGTGCCAAATATGTGCGAAGCACACAGAGTAAAAATAGATGCCTTGTTATTATATGAGGAATTTTTGGACCCAGATACATTATCTGCAGAATTACGGTTGTGAAAACAAAAATGTATTTAGTTGCCTTAAGCAGAAAGGCCCAAAAATACTCTTGATGCATTATCAGCATCTTTGTTTCCTAATATTCATACTTTGTTGCAAAATCTGGCCACATTACCTCGCCTCCTCGAAACGATCATTTTCATCGCTAAGACGTTTAACAGACTATTTGTGCAATTCAACTGGTCAAGAGCGGCTAACAGGGCTTGCTCTTTTAAGCGTACATAGAAATATTAAAATCTGCAGAAGTTTTAAATCGTTTTACGAGGGAAAAGCAAAGAAATATTCAGTTGTTATTATAATTGTTATTTTTTAAATTTTAATGTTGTTAAGTGTGTTTTTTAGTTTAACCTGATATTTTCTTTTAGTAAACTCATTTATAAGTTTTTTTTTTAATTCCCAATTTTTAACGATTTGATTTTTCATGAAAAACATGCACGTTTTAAAACTGTTTTTTACAAATAATTTCAAAACTATACGTTTTTCCAAAAAAAAAAAAATGTTCTTACCAAAATAAAAGCTCATAAAAAACAGATAGTTTCTTTTTTAACGTTTTAGGTTGAATCTTAAGCGACCTATAGCTACTTAAAAGTATCTTTTTTGGTGAGTACTCGAACACAAGTGTGTGAGGTTAAATAACGGAAAACATATACATTTTTCTAAAATAACTTTAAAAACTCTTTAAAATGCATACAAAGACCTTTGAAATGAGTCTCAGATTAAGTAGAATGCATTAAAACTAAGCAAGTTATGAATAAAATAAAAAATAAATCTGCGCCACTTTCATCAAAATTGAAATTATAATATCCCTTGAAGGATTTACTTTATTTAAATGTAAGTAAAGGGCTCAAAAAGTTTGACCGGTTTAGAATGCTTTTTTTTAAAGTACGATTCTTCAAAAACAGAATTTTTTAAATGTCTCTATTTTCATAATAACTATTAAATATACGTAAAAAATTATAGAAAACAAAAATTTAGGTTTTTTGAACAAACATTTTTTTTATTTATGTAGGATAAAAAAAACCAGATATCATCATTAAAAGTTTAAATTTTATTGTGAGGATCTTCTGACCCGAGGCCGTTAACCCTTTAACTTTTAAAAATAAAGGGTTTTAAAAAGTGGAGATGTCGCTGATCTTATAGCCCTTGAAATTACCTTTAAAATGGTTTTTGGATGGACCCAATAACATAAAGATTAATGGAGTTACCATAAAAAAAACCAATCGCATTTTTTTTTATTTTAAGAGCATAAAGACATGGCACACTTCTTATGGATTTGAGTCACCGACAGATTTTTTTTTTAATTTTAGTATTTTATTATGGAAGTCCAAATAAGCATTTTCTTTCATTGCGCCAACCTTGTAGCTATACAGGGTGATACCATAAAATAAAGCCTAAAATTCTTAAAAATATTTATTTTATTTATTACAAAATACTGTGTGTTACCCTAGACCGATAAAATTAGGCATTTTATATATATATATATATATATATATATATATATATATATATATATATATATATATATATATATATATATATATATATATATATATATATATATATATTATATATATATATTATATAGTAATAAATTTCTGGGTATTGGACCGATACCAAGAAATTTATTACCTTTGTTTTTAACTGGTCGGCAAGACTTTCCTCCTATATATATTTTTATATATATATATATATATATATATATTATATATAAAATATATATATATAATATATATATATATATATATATATATATATATATATATATATATATATATATATTTTATTTCCATACAAGGTACTTTTTTTACCGAGTACAGGGTTTTTATCTGTCATTTCCTACAGGGTGCACGATTTATTAATAAACCAACAAGTATACAGCCCAGTAGGCCTAAATATAATATATTATGTTAGTTATTATTATAACCTACAGGAATTTCGTAACTTGGTAGTAACTCATTTATACAGCGTATCCCTCCAAAAAAGTTATTTTTAGATACCGGGTGAACCAAAATTATATGGCGGTTATATTTATATTTTTTTTCAGTCATGCGGAAGTTAGTAAGTAGCAACAATAAAGCAAAATAAGGGTTTTCTCACGCAGAAGTTCGAAATAGGGAAAGATTCATCCCTTGATTCATCCAAAGACATGTAGACAGCATTGTGCAATTTTATACCCCGACTACACATATCTAAAAGCGCCAAAGAGTTCCAATTTCAGAATACAAAGGCAGTCATTTTCAATGCACAAGGGGTATATTTTATTTTAACTTACGTCGAGGTGGTTGTGCATGTGTAAATACGGAAAATAATAATATTGAATTTCCTGTTTTGCCTATAGACTATGTTATTTCTAAAACATTTGGCACCTATTAAGTAAGGCTTTCTTCAGCTTATATTCAAGATACCGCTGAAAAGGAACCAAATAATGAATATATTTTTCAAGTTCAACAATTTGAACCTGGCTTAATAAGAGCAAAGATATTTTCAAGGTTTACGCAAGCTATTAAGCATAGTATTTTTGTTTCATATTTGCTTTCTCCATTTCAAGAAAATGGCGATCATATTTCGGGTACCTATTGCACATGCAAAGTGGGTGCCAGAACGCTTGGCGTATGTGCCCATGTTGCCAGTGTAATATGGTACCTGGGATATGCTAGGTATCAACAGGTTGTTAAATATCCAACAACTGTTTTACTTACAACTATTTTGGACGCTACACATAGAGCAGTTGAAGAGCCACAAATTCTTGACTATATGATTAATACATCATTATTGTTATGAGTTACTAATAAAAATATGTCCTTCTACAAACAGTATCTAACTTGTTACTGTTTGAAGTTTACCATAGTGTTTATTTTTGTTTTGAATTGATTAAGGGTTACCTTACAACCCGTAATCTGTATTTTTACTGTAAGATATTATGCATTAATTATTATTCATGTTTGTATTAAATTGCGACATTTTACATAATACTAAGTCACTTCGAAACATCTGTTTACATCACCCAGTATGTTTCTAGTATAGATCGGTGAAAAAAAATCTTTTTACAACAGCGGTTTCAGTATGACTGGAAAAAAATATAAATAAAACCGCCCATATAATTTTGGTTCACCCGGTATCTAAAATTGACTTTTTGGAGGGACACGCTGTATGTATGAATGAGTTACTGCCAAGTTACGAAATTCCTATAGGTTATAATAATAACTGACATAATATATTATATTTAGTCCGACTAGACTGTATATTTGTTGGTTTATTAATAAATCGTGCACCCTGTAGGACAAGACCCTGTACACGACAAAAAGTACTTGGTATAAAATATATATTCTTTTTATATAAAAAATGCCTAATTTTATTAGTCTAGGGTAACAGACACTATTTTGTAATAAATAAAATAATTATTTTAAAGAATATTTGGCTTAATTTTATGGTATCACCCTGTATAGCTACAAGGTTGGCACAATGAAAGAAAATGCTTATTTAGACTTCCAAAATAAAATACTAAAATTTCAAAAAAATCTGTCGGTGACTCAAATCCATAAGAAGTGTGCCATGTCCTTTAGTATCTGTAATATCATATTTACATGGTAAATGTTCACGGAGCACGCTGAACACCTGGCCCCAAGTATAGCAGGACTTTCATAATAGAATCTCTTCTAATTATATTGTAGTATAGTTCGGAAATATACTATAAATATACAGTATATTTCCGAAATCCAAGGAAAAAACACGTGGCTCGCGCCTCTCTGGTAAAAACTATCATCTCTTGTTCAACACTTGGTGCACTAGATGAACATATTAAGAGAATTTACTTGCAAACACAGATATGGCTTGATAATAAAAATATTCGTCCTGTTGACTGGGGATGGCTGAATATTGGAAGATCTTTACAGCCAATAAAAAATGCAAATCCACCTGCACCAGATGATCTACTTAAAATGATATTTTGCAACTGCAAAAAAGCTGCGTTAGTTCTTGCGGTTGCTGAAAAATTAGACTATTTTGTAATGCAACATGTGGAACATGATTTTACTTTGATAATTTAGATTTATTACATTTGACGAAAAATAAAAAAACTTTTGTTCATTCATATATCGTAATCATTTAAATTTATAAAAGCTGTTATTTTTTTATTAATTTTACGATAAAGGGTAGTTTTTAAGGGTCGAGATTGCACAATAAATATTTTTTTTTCATAATAAGACAATTACATTTTCAGTCATAAATGCATTATTGAAATTATTAAAGCTGCTTAAAAATATATTTTTTTTATTTATTCCAGAGTGACGGATGGTTTTAAAGGGTTGAAATTTCACAATAAATTAATAAATATTTTTTTTTATGTAATAATGATTTTAAATCATAAATGAAACTATTAAAGCTCCTAAAAAATATAATTTTTTATCGATTTCAAGATAAAGGGTTGAAAATTTGCAGTAAATCAATAAATTATATAACCAGTGTGGTGTACTCTGCTTTGTACTTGGTTCGTAGTATCTGGTACACGTCAAGAAGTCAAACAAGAGACTTTGTATAAAACATACTTTAATATAAAAATAGAAAAATAGTATAAACTTATCTTACTGCATCTAAATGTATCAATCTTAATTTATTAATCAATTTATTATATATATTATATATATATATATATATATATATATATATATATATATATATATATATATATATATATTAAACATTAAACAAACATCATTTAATATACACAGTTTACAATAATATATGAGTATTGTTATATAAACTAATATTTAAATAATAACATAACATAACATACCTGTTAACCTTCACGGTCAATGGCTTTGATACGTGCAATAGATTGATGACCTAACAAGTACTAGGGACTAACCTTTCAAGATTATATCTTTAGCCTTTTGTTTCAACCATGAATCCATTACACCTTCCCCGCAAAAGTTGAAAAAAAATGTTTTCTGAACTTTTTTTCCATTCTGCTATCTTATATACTATGTACAATTTAAGACTTAAAAATAAGGTTTAATAATATTTTTATGTACCTCCTTAGGCTTATTATTTACATTTAAAACTACATTGGGATTCTTAATATCTAAAATTTTAAATGGACCTTTAAACAAAGGTGCTAATTTACTTTCTACATTTTTGTTTTCTATTAGGACCATGTCTCCGATTTTATAATTATAGCTATTGCATCTTTTATTGGAGTTTACACGCTTAGTTTTTGAAACAATTAAGTTATTTCTTGCATCGTTCCACGCAGTCTGCAATCTAAATTTCAACTCAAATGGGTAGTCCTCAAAATTATAAATAGGATCGATTTGATTAGTAAGGTTTGACGGGATTTTGCTTATTTTACCAAATACAAGCTCGTATGGTGTATAGCGTGTTGAGGTGTTTACCGTGTTGTTATATGAAAAACACCAATACGATACCCAATCACTCCAATTACTTTCTTTATATTTTGACAACTGCATACGCAAATACGCACCCAAATGTTTATGTGAGTTTTCCAGACCTCCAAGCGTTTCATGATGGTATGCTGTAGAATTTAACTGTTGGATCCCTAATAGTTTACAAGCTTCTTTAAACGTGCTAGACATAACTTCCAAACCTTGGTCCGTTAGGATTTCACAAGGTATCCCATATCGTAGTATAAAATTTTCTACGAATGCCTTTGCTACCGTTTTAGCTTCCTTATCCTCTATTGGATATCCTTCCACAAACTTTGTTAAGTCGCACTGAAGCGTCAAAATGTATTTTTTATTTTGGCTATCCTCAGGTAGAGGGCCTACAAGGTCAAGTACAACCTTTTCGAATGCCGATTTAGCCGTACTTGTTATTACCATTGGTACCTTCTTCGGATTTGAATGCTTATACCTTTGGCAATTATCACAGTTTTTGACAAAGTGGCTTACGTCTCCTTTGAGACCTGCCCAAAAATATCGTTTCCTTATATTGTTGTACATGCGTTGTACACCCGCATGACCACCCGTTGGTAACGTGTGAAAATCATTTAAGATTATATGTCTTAATTTTTTATCTGTTATACGTTCCGCATCCCGAACTATATTTTTTTTATAGTCAGTTCTAACATATGCGATTTACATTTACTTAGTAAATTTAAAAATTCTGCACTTTCTGCATTTCTTAATATATATATTTCCGGAATATTATTTTCTATGCACCATTTGTCCAGATGTCTCAACGATGTACCTAAGTCATACGCTATCGACTGTTCTGGTAAAATACATAGTTTGTGAATTCACATTGTAAATAAAATTATCACAGTACTGGTAAAATTGCAATTTTTAAGTTTTGCAAACTCTGTTTTAGACACTACTTTTAATTCAATCGTGTCATTGGGACGTTTTAAAACCTCGGCTACAACAGGGTGATCAAGCCTATCGCCTCCGGTCTGTACGTCTTTTGTCTTGCGTTATGTAATTGTGTCGATAAAACTGCTGGTGATTTTTCGTTAACAACCGGTTTTTTATATCCCCTACTAGCTGTTCCACTGTACCATACGAGTTCTCTAACCTTAGTTTTGCATTTTGAGTTAATTTTGTTTTTAAAACGTAATTAATCAATAAGGTTTGCCCATTATCGTCGATAAGACTGCTATATAACTCAATTGCGTCAATTAACTGTTTAGTGCTATTTTCCGTGCTATCCATAGATGGTAACAAAGATGCCGCTGTTCTTAAATCAAATTTTTCCGCCATATTTATTTCCTCGGTATTACTATTATGTTTTAATTGTTCAGTTGGGTTATTTTCCTTAACTAAATCTTTTAGTCTTTCGTTCAGGAGAGAACGCGATTTAAAAAGGTGAGATTCAATAGCTTTATTATAATCTGAATATGATTTTTTAATGTTTGGGTCGTCAATAGCAGATGCTTGGACCTCTTTTTGTATATTATGAAACTTATTTTCTAACTTCCCTACTTCTAGAATTAAATTATTTACTCTAACTAAGTCTATTCGGCGTTCTTTTGGCTCTTTTTTTATAATGTCGCACAATTTAACTGAGTCCTCGTATATGCTTTTTAGCGAATTAAATACCATAATATTGTAATAAAATTAAAAAAATAATAATTTTCAGACTAATAAAATGTTCTCTGAGAGCACTTGAGCGTCGATCAGACTTTAACACAATGTTCATAAAAAATATACAAATAATAATAATAAAAAAATTTTTCCACTAATAAACTTACATACTATACTGCTGTCTGTGTTCTGGGTTGAGGGTTGATCCTTGCTGTGGGGTTATGTCCAACACTGTTCAGTGTTCTGGTTCTTCTTAAACTACGCTGGGTTCTGCTGCTGGAGTTTTGAAGTACATACTTCTGGAGAGATTCTTCTTAAGTTGTTTTCGATAGGTCTGCTTTATTTTTAGTAGGAACAACAATATAACAACAACTGTCAATATATATAGTAGTACTCTTACATCGGTAGGCACTTGGATGCTTTCTTGTTCCACGATGAAATTTGAATTGACTACTCCAGAGTCAGTAATTTCCGCATGTTTGGAAGATGATTTGCCCATATTGGCGTCTATTTACCATATCACTGGACGGTATGCACTTTTTCTGACTTCTCAACATGTAACTGGTAGGATCGCCATGTGGTGTACTCTGCTTTGTACTTGGTTCGTAGTATCTGGTACACGTCAAGAAGTCAAACAAGAGACTTTGTATAAAACATACTTTAATATAAAAATAGAAAAATAGTATAAACTTATCTTACTGCATCTAAATGTATCTAAATGTATCTAATTATATCTAATCTTAATGTGTATAAATCAAGTTATTATATATATATATATTTAAACATTAAACAAACATCATTTAATATACACAGTTTACAATAATATATGAGTATTGTTATATAAACTAATATTTAAATAATAACATAACATAACATACCTGTTAACCTTCACGGTCAATGGCTTTGATACGTGCAATAGATTGATGACCTAACAAGTACTAGGGACTAACCTTTCAAGATTATATCTTTAGCCTTTTGTTTCAACCATGAATCCATTACACCAGTAAACAAATTTCTAGGTAATATTAACGCGCGATTTATTATTTCGTTTTTACCCATAAAATCCAAGAAGCGCAAGTTAAGCACATCTCACTTTTAAAGTTAAGGGTAAAAAAAAACTTGATTCCAAATTTTCATGAAAATCGACCCATAGACAATGATGCAAATTGATTAAAAGATGTTTTTTGGACTTACATTTTATTACTCTATTTATATTTTATTAATCTATTTTAATGCTTGAATTTACATTTCTTTCAATATTTTTACAAAAAGTCTGGGTTTCACCCTTCCCTATAAACAGCGTTTGTCGATTTTCTAAAGGTACTGTGATGGCCCACTAATGTCAGCGTCTTTTAATTGCCTGTGTCGATCACCATTCGTTGGCCCGTTATTAATCCTCAGTTAATGGTTCGACAGAAAAAAGACATAATGATATATCCACAGTGGCCTATTAATTTAACTGAGTTACAAATCCAAAGTTATTAAATAAGCATTGGCCCACTGCATTTATTCGTTACTCAGCGTACGTTAGATCATGTCTTTTTTGGCCCTTTGCCTAACCACCGACAACTAAAAGTGAAGCGTGCTATCATAATTTAACTTTTTCAGAAGCTTGGTAATTTTTGTGAATGATTAGGGATGACGTGATCGGAAAGTTAGTACCGTTTTTCGGCAGTTTTTGTGTTTTTTGGAGTTTTGGCAAATGAAAAGTATATTATGGTGATATTTCATAGTTTTTAGAATCTTTGTTATTATTATATTTCGTATTATTATTGGCTGTTATGTTAATTCTGACTTTGTTTCGTATTTTTGTAGTTAGACTATCTTATGACATTTTAAATTCATCTGCAAACCACATTGTTTTAAGTGCTTCGTTTGTCTTGTTGTGCTCAAGGCAAAATATTATAGTTTTTTATGTATTCATATTTTTTTATAAAAATCAAAATTTTTACATTTCTATTTCATTTGGTTTTCCAGTGGTGTTCCAACAGTAAGCCTAAATGAAACACGGTAAATATTAGTTACTATTTAGCTAATATCCCAATGATTTTCCAACAGTGGCCCTAAATAAAACATCGGTAAATATTAGTTGCTATATCGTTAACACCCCAATGGTTTTTCAACAGTGGGCCTTCATAAATATATCACAGGGCCAATATGCAGAAGTATTGGCAAACTGACTGATAAGTGTCGATGGGGCGGTGTGCCAAACGCAATAAGGGCCGATGTCGGCACCAACATATATTGTGTCAATCGGCAGTTGAATAATTAAATGAAACATTATATTGGGCCATTGATTTTCCATTATTTAATGTTTATAGGGTTAAAATTCAAGAAGCGCAAGATGAGCACGAGTAACTTTTAAAGTTAAGAGTAAAATAAGCTTGATTCCAAATTTTCATGAAAATCGATGAAGGTTCAAAAATTTTGGAGGTTATACCCCATTTTTGCGTTCAGTGACTGTACTAAAACATTCAACAACTCCCCATAGACAATGATGCAAATTGAATAAAAGATGTTTTTTGGACTTTTATTTATCTATTTAAAAAACACAATGTTTTAACTGGTAAGTATCTCCAGCCGTCTTCAGGTGAATAATAAAAAACCTGACTATAGTGCTATTTATACTAAAACTAAGTGCGCTGAGGCATAAAAGTAAGGAATGCGGGCAATGCGTAGAATTATCTAGGTCCAACGGTGTGATTACAAGAAGTTAGAAGTGGTTTTCAAACATTTCTGATATGTAAAGATGGTTTGCTAGAGCATCCAGGGTTTTGGGTAATGACTACTTCTTCCTTGAATTTCCTTTTCTTCCAATGCCGCTCTCGGTGGATGATCTTGTTGTTATTCTTTTTATTTTTTCAAAAATGCCCTTGACCTATGGAATGTTCAGCATAGGTTGCTTTTCTTTGTTCCTTGCTAGATTTGTTCTATTCGCTGTTCCAATACACGGTCCACCAGTTTGACGGAATATCCATTTATTAAGAGATCTTCTTTGATGTTGTGAATTTCTTGTTAAAGTGTTTCTGCAGTGTTGCAAACTGTCAAGGTTCCAATAATGATGTGTTTTGTGGTGTTAGAGTGATTCGATGAAAAGTTTCGATATTGCCCTGTGTGTCTGTTTGTGGTATGGATGTGATTACTATTCTTTTTAATCTTGACATCTAGAATAATAACCTCTTTTTTGTGTTCTTTCTTCATTGCAAACTTAATCGAAGGTCTAAAGTAATTGACTTCTAAAAGAAATTCATTAAGTTCTTTGTGGTTCCCGTTCCATATAATAGATTAAGAAACAGAAGAACTGCATTTATGACATTCCATGCAAATGTAGAAATTTATATGTAAGTGAAACTAAAAAGCCAATGAAAGTAAGGATTAGAGAACACAAGAGATGTACAACAAGGGGGTCAGATGCTAAGATCATCAAGAGCAGCATTGAAAGAAAAGAAAATTCAAAAAAGCAGTAGTCATCAGCCAAAACCCTGGCTGCTTTAGCAAACCATCTTTACTCATCAGAAATGTTTAGAAACCACTTCTAACTACTTGTAATCTCACCTTTAGACCTAGATAATACCACACGTTGTATGCATGATTGCATCCATTACTTTCATGCCTCAGCATACTTGGATTTAGTATAAAAACCCATATAGTAATGCTACTTAGTGTTCACCTGAAGACAACTGGAGATACTTACCAGATAAACTGTTGTGTTTTTTAAATAAATTAAGACAATGACAGTTCAAGAAACATCTTTTTTTCAATCAGTTATGTGTATCAGATCAGTAAATTTTTAAATAACTGTTTTAAAGTCCACGAGACATCTAACAATATTAACTTAGCCTTAAGTGAGCACTTATCTAGTCCCTACTATATTCAGTTTTACTATAAATTGCACCTAAAACCACAAGACAAGTTGTTTGTTGTAATTTCAAATTTGGAAGTAAATTGTCATAGAGATCCAAAGCAAAATTTTATACCATCAAAAAAAAAGGGCTGATCGGCTGTGATTGGTCATATTATCAAGAAATTAAAAATGTGTTAAAGCACTATTATTAAAACATAAATTGATCAATTTCTTGACTAGAAATTGGGAATGTGTAAAACAGGACATGGTGAAATTTTTGGGAATGCACACCTAACCTGTAATCTAAGTAGGAATCTGTAATGAGTATAACAACAGCTAATTTCACTTTGTTTCAGTGCTTAATCTTAAGTGTATTATATTTACTTTTAAATTCCTGACAGTCTCAGCATGCTCAATAATAACTTTCTGGTATTTATTATCAAGTTGTTCACTATAAATTTTTCGTTCTTCAAGATAATTTTCAAGTTCTTGACATTTTTTTTTTAATCCATCTTTTTCTATTCCTATTTCTTTGGTGACTAACTGATAATGATCTAATTTTTCCCTGCAAAAACAATAACAATTTACTTACTAAGTAAAAAATAAAAATATTTAAGTAACAACTTCAGTAGGTATACATTATGTACCAATTAACTTACTAATAAGTCATTTATCAGCTGATGTACCTGACTTACCTAAGTTCTTTTAATTCATTAATTAGTTCGTTATTATGTGATTTGAGTGTTTCAAGCTCTTCTATTAATTTCTCTTCTAGACCTAAATCCCTATTTTGATTCTTTTTTAAAACACTTTGAGCTCTAACTTTGTAAGTTTCATAATCTATTTTAATTGCTATTAGTTCATCATCCTTTAATTTCAACATATCTTGTGTATCCCTTAAACTTTGCTGAAGATTTATTATTTGGTTTCTAAGCTGATCTCTTTCAGACTTTACCATGTTAAGAGATTTTTGATGTTCTATAATTAATTTTGATAGTTCTGTGGAAAGTTCTTCATTTTCAGACCTTGTTGTTTCTATAAGTCTAGTCATATCAGAAATTTTATCTTCCTTCTGTTGTAAAACATCTTCTAGGTTAGTAATATCCTTTTTTAATGCACTGATTTCCAATAAAGTTGTATTACTATTTTTTTGTTCCTCTTGAATTCTTTCTTCAAGTAATTTATTTTGCTCCCTTAATGCATTCACAGTACATTTTTGCATATCAAATTGTATTTGCAAATTATTAATCTCTTCCTTTTGTTTTTCAACCTTTTGGGATAGTTCTTTAACACTTCTTTCATAATCTTGCATTTCTAAATTAAGTACGGAATTTTTTTTAGTTTCATTAGTTGTTTGATCTAAAATACTTTTTGTTTGCCTATGACTTTCTTGCTCACTTTTTAGTTGCAAGTCCTTACTTTCCAAATCAGCTTCTAACTTGGATATTCTAGCTTCAAATTCTTTTATTAATAGATTTTTAGCTTCCAGTTCTTTTCTTAATGTTTGTACTTTTGCACCAACCTGCTTCTTCCAGTTTTCAACTCCCTGTTTTTCATGATTAAGTTTTTCGATTTCTTTTTTTAAATTGACTATAGTTTCTTCATTTTCAACCAGAAACTGTTTATCCTTAGAAATATTTTCTGCTACTGAATTTAACTTTTTTAAATATGTTTGGTTTTCAGCACTTATCCTATCTATATCATCCTGGAGACTATCATTCTGTCCTTGAAGATTCTGAATTGTTTTTAGGGTATTTGAAACTTTTATTTGCAGCTGTTCTTTCTCTGTTTGTACTTCTGAAATAGTATTAGCTTGTTCCCTTATTTTAGCTTTAAGCTTAATGGCCAAAGTACGCAATTTTCCATACCGTTCCTCCCATGAACCTTCCAAATCTTTTAATCGGTTGACTTCTTCTGATCTGGATATAGTAGATGTTGACATTGTTTCACTATCAGCATAACTATTATCAATGTTACTGTTAAATTTATCCCTGAGTGTTTCTATTTCAACCTTAAGCTTTTCTATTTCAGTGTCCTTATTACAAATATGTTCTTTTCCAATATTTAAATTTTCATTTTTAAAAATTTCTAATTCCTGAGTCAGAGACTTTATTGCTTCTTCCTTTTTATTTATGGAATCAACATTTTTATTAGCTTGTGCTTCATAAAGCTGAAGTCTTTTCTTTATTTCCTCACAATGTGCTTCCAGTTTCGATATTATTTCTCCTCTTTCTTTAAGTGCTTGATTCATTTGATTCATTTCAAGTAACATCTCAGAGTTCTCCCTTTTTAAATATATACCATTCTCTTCAGATGAGTTACCAATATTGGAAAATTCTTCACCCGTTTGTGCAAAACTATCTAAATAGGACTTGTTTTTTACTTCATGTAGTTTATGTTCTACTTCGGAAAGTTTTGTTTCTAATTCTCTATTATTTTCAACTAACCTTTTAATTTCTTCACTTGACCTTTCAGAAAGCAGTTTTTCTGTGTCTAAAGAGTGTTTTAGAGCTTCATTTAGTTTTCTATTCTCTTCTTTTAAAATATTTTCTTTTGATGTTAATTCTTCCTTAAAGTGGGAAATCTCTTTTTCATGCCTAATTAGGATTTCATTTAAATTTTTGTTTTCGTCTTTATATTTTTCTACCTTCTCTAGTGTTTCTTTTAAGACATTTTCTTTCAAGGTTAATTCCTGGAAAAGATCATTTATTTTTTCTTTGTAATAAGACACTGATTCAACAGCGTTTTCATTTTCAAACTCGAATTTATTTTTCTTACAAACAGCTGCTTTCAATTCTTCTTCTTTCAATATCGAATCTTCATTAAGTCTGTTTAACTCCCTCTTGTAATTATTTAATTCTTCATTTAAGTTTTCAATTTCTGAGTCATATTTATAACTAGTCTGTTTTAGCAAATTATCAAAATCTTTTTTTTCTTTCTCACTTTCAGCTTTTAAAATTTGGTTTGTTTCTTTAAGTATTTTGTTTTCATTTTCCAGATCATTAACACACTTTACCAGTCGTTTACTAGCATTAAGCAACTGTTCTTTCCATTCCTTTATTTGCTCTGTATATGCCTTAAATATTTGTAATACTTGATTTTTCTCTCCTTTTATTTCCTTTACTGTTAGAGCAAACTTTTTTAGTTTTGAATGGTATAACTTGATTTTATCTTTTAATCTCTCATTAATATTTTGAATTTCTAAGATTTCTTGGGTATTTCTCTCAATATTATTCTTTAAATCACTTATTTCCTTAATATAAATATCACAATTTTTAGTGCTGACATTTAAATCTACATTCTTAATTATTTTAAAGGCTTGCAGTTCTTGAGATAATTCTTTTACTTCTTTTTCTTTAGACTTTAAACTATTATTAAGCTTTTTAACTTCTTCTAAACTGTAAGATAGTTTCAACTGTAAATCTTTTAGGCTATTTCCATTCGTTTTCTCTAACTGTAATAACTGTTCTTGTTGTTCTTTACCTAAATTATTCAATTCTGTTATTTGTGCTTCTAATGTCGATAAATCTGTTAGGAGTTGTTCATTTTCATCTGTAAGCCTTTTAACTTGCCTGTGGTATGAAATATTTTCTGTTTCACAGGAGCTAAGCTTTGCTTTTGTAGACTGACATTCATTTTCACACAATTTTAGTTTACCTTCTAATGTGTTATTCTTTAATTTTAAATCCTCAATTTGTGTAACAAGGCGCAATTTCTCTTCAGTTAATTTTTCCAATACTTCGTTTGTCGCCCCGTGTTGAGGTCCTGTTTGTTGATTTAATTGCCCCTTTAATTTATTATATTCTTCCTGAAGGTTTTCTTTAGAGGCTTTAGCTTTTTGCGCTAAAGAAATCAAGCCTTTACATTTTTTAACTAAGTCCTCCTTCGACAATTCCTCTAAATTAGCTTTTATATTTTGTGCTGGTTCCATCCTAGGATGCTTTTAATATATTTAGGTATAAGTTTTTATACAAGCTTTTACTAATACGTATTTTATAACCCTATCACCCCATCATAACTTGCACAGATTATCTATATAAATTAAAAAAATAACTTGTGTGATCATAATACTGACACATCTACCATTTTTTTGTAAATCACAGAGCATTAAAGGGTTAGTTAAAATTTTATTGAAATTTGTGTTTTGTGCTTCTTATGACGTCTGACGTAGAGAGTAGAGACATTTTTTCTCAAGCATACCCAAGGTGTTTTCTGGTTCTGGTTAGTTTGAAATCGTCTGGCGCATGCGCGGGAAATTAAATCCGATCGTGCAAGACACAAACTATTTTATTCAATGTTTTTAATGTTCCTGCAGATTTTCCAATTGTTTTTAAATCTTTTTCAAATGATCATATCGGTTTGGGGGTTATTTGGAAACTAACAGTTTGACGCATGCCCAATATTTTGGTAATTTTTTGCTTACCGGGCCCACGGCCGATTTTATTGTAATTTTGTATACAGGGATTTTTTAGGGCGCTAATCACGGATCTGAAGTCAAATTTTGTCGGACACTTTTAGTTTTTGAGTTATAACGCCCCACTCCGACCTAACCTCAAAACTGCACAAACTTTCCCAAAATTCCTCCTTCTTAATACTGATCACACCCAAAATGGAAGATTTTGTGGAAAAATACTTATTATTTATTTTTATTTTTATTTAACAAATATTTTTAATAAAAAAAAAGCGAAACAAACACTTCCCAAAAATATTATTTTTACTTTTATAAATGTCAACAAAATCGCCTAGGGATTTTAAACAGTTTTATGTTGGTAGGCTAGGACCCCGCAAAACAATTAAATGGCTTACTTTTTAAATTTAATTAATTTAACTGTTTCGCTGTCCCCTGGCGTACCAACATAAAACTGTCTAAAATCTTTAGACAATTTTGTTGACATTTATATAAGTAAAAATAATAGTTTTGGGAAGTGCTTGTTGTGCTTTTTTTATTAAAAATATTTGTTAAATAAAGGTGAAATTAAATTTATTTTATAAAATAATAAGTTTATTTCCATAAAATCTTCCATTTTGGGTGTAATCAGTTTTAAAAAGAAATTTTATGAAAGTTTGTGCAGTTTTGAGGTTAGGTCCGAGTGGGGCGTTATAACTCAAAAACTAAAAGTGTCCGACAAAATTTGACTTCAGATTCGTGATTAGCGCCCTAAAAAATCCCTGTATACAACATTTCACTAAAATCGGCCGTGGGCCCGGTAAGTAAAAAACTACCAAAAAACTTCATCAAGTAGGGTTTTTAAAATGCCTAGTAGCCGTTACAAATCACTGTGAGAAGTAGCCAGAACTAACCATTTCTAGTTCTGTGCTGAACATGACGTTTGTTTTGATTCTACCGACTGTCTTCACTGACGTTTACGTTATTTTGACGTTTGTCTTGTTTTCTTTTTATTTTACTACGTGGTTTATTTTTTTTAATTCCTATTTTGAGTTTAAATTTAAACGGACATATGATTTTTATTAAAGTTAATTGAAGGAATGTCTTCCAAGCATTTTTGTTTAAAATGGACGAAATTTCAAACAAGCATTTTAAATGCTTTTGAGAGTCTTCAAAGCACTGAAGATCTTGCAGATGTTACTTTAACATGTGAAGGGATCAGTTTAAAAGCACATAAATTTATATTGTCAGCATGTAGTCCATACTTCCGCACCATTTTTAAGGTAAGATATACTTAAAAAGTTGTTTCTAACATCTAATTATAATTTACTTTACAGGAAAATCCTTGCTCACATCCAATAGTTATTCTTAAAGATGTTGCATATGTAGATTTGATTGCGATAGTAAACTTTATGTATCATGGAGAAGTTATGGTAGCTGAAGAGCAACTTTCATCGTTCCTACAAACTGCCATGATTTTGCAAGTGTCGGGCTTAATTAACAGCGAAACACCTTACATTTTAAATAAACATCCCACACAACTGAAAAAAAATAAAGCAGCACAAAATGAGACTCAAGAATGTCCTACAAAAAAGATTAAAGTCAGTCCTAAGGCTGTTAAACCAGTGCTTGAATCAAACCTGTCCAAAAAAGTTGGTCCAATGCTACACTCAGAAGCATTAGATAGTGACAAAATTAAAACTGAAATACAGGAAGAATTTGTGGAAAATGATGAACAAAATGTTAGCAAAACATGTGAACAACATGATAAATTAGAAAGTCAGTCACAAGGGTCTATATTAGAAGCTGCACTTGAAGTTAAAACAGGAAGCATATTAGAGAGGTCATTGACATCTCAACCTACTTCTGGTAAATTACCATTGGTACCTTTATCTGGTGAAAAATTAAATATGTTACAAGTTTTACCAGATATTTCAATACCTAAAATGATTTTTATACCCCGAAAACCTCCAGAGAATGAAATGGAAAGGTTAATTTTGAGATCCTCCTCTGAATCATCATCAAGTCCATCAGCTTTTGAACGTCCTAATGAATATTTACAACAAAACATAAAAGTAGAAGGAATAGAACCACCAGAACTGGAGGTTTGTAAAAATACAATTTATTTTTAGTGAAAATATTTGTGGGCATAGAATTTTATATACCTAGTGGGGTGGCCGTGGATGTTTTTCTTTTGTGTTTGTTTTCAGTAGGTAAACTAATACAATAATATATTATTTTATCATTTTATGGAATGATAAGGAATTTACAAAAAAAACTTTATCCCAGCTATATGCAATAAAAACTTAATATACTGATTATTTAAATAACACAAAAACATATTAGTCCACAGTACATAATACATTCTATCATGTGATTGATACAAACTTGAACCTTTGTGGGTAGCTGACTTTTGGAAAGTTTGACAAAGCTTCTTTCTATGACTTTTTCCAAAACTGCTGCATTTTCAAGTGGGCAGTTTTAAAACTTCATTTTAATATATTTGTTAGCTGATTTAGTCAGAAATTCAAAAACCTTTTTATCCAAAAAAAATACTGCTGCAATCAGCTTATCTGACACCCTGAACATGCAGAATTTACAAGGTAATGTTTTTCAATACATATATAGTCCATTGTTGCTATTTTATTTAACAATTATTTATGTAATCAAGCGGTCACAGTGTCTGACAAATTCCTTGCTGCATTTCTGCAGTCAGACAGCCTAAATATGACATGTTGACAAGATTAGGTTTTATTGTGATTAATACATATCCAATTTTTAATTTGGTAATTGTACATTAGTAGGGTTCCACCTATTTTTGGCTATAAAAAATAAAAAAAAAGAGATATTTACATGTTTTTTTTTTCATTTTGTTCTAATTTACTGCAGTTTTAAGAATCTATTTAGAAAAATCAGAATTTTTTTTGTTAATTTTTATTTTAAAAATTAAAAAATGGATATTTTTCAAGTTTTTTGTCAATAAAATGCATTCATTTAAGTTTAGCAATATCTTGATTCCCATATTCCATGTGTAAAGACAAATAATTTAAAAAAAAAATCAGTTTTTGGATTTTTTTAATGTTTTTTTTTTTTAATTTTTTTCTTATATTGTAAAAATTGACATTTTTGTTTTAAATTATCCTATTTTTGACAACTCAAAAAAAATTTAATCATGTTAATTTTTATACTGATCATATTCATTAATTATTGGAGATTTTAATGTCAACAGGGACAAACAAACAAATAAATAATGTTTTAAGTAGCAGCAACTGCATGACGAGAAAAATTCCTCCAACATTCCTTATGGCAAATAATACTGGATGTAACTCCAGACAGTGTCTTCTTCACAAAAAATATTTTAAGCAATAATAAAAATATATCTTTAATACCTGACATAAGATCTGATCACTTAGCCATGATCATTGCTGACCTTGTTTCCACAGTAGATGCAGACCAGGAACCCCTAAAACACGACTTTGACAAGTGCTGTATGAAAAAAGTAAATATTGAAATAAACAGGTCGAGGAAACTGGATCAACCTATATATCTCTGGAAAGTATATAGAAGTTCAACAGTACACTAAGAGCACTTGTCCTCCAAAATGCTCCTTTAATTTAACATCAGTTTTTTCATATCCTTACCACCATTCATAGTGAAAATGATCAAAGAAAAAAAAAGACCGCTGAGAAAATATCAGGCTCACACAGATCCTTTCACGAAAAGCAAACTAAATGATTTTAATCAAAATATACAAAAAATTATTTATCAATATAAGACCAGTAATTGGCTAAGCACATGCCAGGAAATTAATAAATCCCAGGGGAAGAATTTTTTTCAGAAAATAAATAAACTGTAAAGATGCAAAAAAAGGTACACTCCCTCAAATTGAAGAAAATTTACTCTACATATTTGGTAAATGCAGATATATATTTTTTAGATACTACAAATTACACTATAGTAGGGAAAATAACCCAGATTTTTGTCCAGCAAACATCTTAGCTGTAGTAAGGGGATGGTATCAAGCTTATTTTAGTACCAAGGACTTTAATAATGAAGCACTGTATGTGAAAGAAGAGGACTATTTCAAAATTTTACATAATCAAAAAAAACTTCTCACCAGGCTTTGATCAAGTACCTTGTATAGTTATAAAACAACTAGACCATACAATACATTTATATATTATGAAGCTTTTTAATTTCTGTCTTGACAATCAGATATTTTCAGATGTATAAAAGAAGGGTATTATAATAAATATTCTTAAACCAAATGTAACCGCAAATTGTTACAAAATTTCCGCCCTATAACGCTGATACCCGCTCTGGGAAAACTTTTGAAAAAAAATTTAAGAAATATGATTGGGCAACTTATCAAAAATAAAATTCCCTTACATTAATTTGGCTTTACAGAAAAAGGTTCTATGATTCACCCACTATCAGTTTTGATCTCAAATGTACAGACAGAAACGCTCAATAACAAAAAAAGGGCAGCAATTTTTTGTATGTGTAATAACTCGAAAAGCTTAACTGGTGGAAAAGAAATCAGTACGCCACCGGAATATATGTAAAAATTCACAAAATATTGCTATTGAATTATACATAAAGTTTTTCTCTATATCTAATAATAACCGATTTACAGGACCCTCGTAAAATCGACAAAAATTTAAAAACGCTCTGTATTTCCAAAATGAATCGAGTTACCTCGAAATTTTAACAAAACTAAGTATGTTTTCAAAATCCTTCCCGAGAATGTTCAAACAAAATTGCTCTCTTATGGTTTTCTCAATACCCCGTAAATACTACTAAACTGCGCCACCCTGAACAGGGCGGCGTCTTTTGCATGGATTTCTATAGGATTGGGAACACCACGAGGGATAGAGAAAATTTGATGGCACATTCTCCAGTTCGATTTTCGAAACAACTGCAACGGTGAAAGCAGATCGCGGCTAACTTGATTTGTCTCCTCTTATACAGGGCGTTTTTCAAATTTTGACGATTTCAGCACATTGTATCTCATACACTGAAAATCCATCGAAAAGGCGCCACACTTTACATGCATATAAATCAGTTTACATGCATGAAAATGAAAACAAAATGTGTTACATCATTTTATGGGGGGTTCTCAGGTCAAACATTCACTTAATACTCCATTATACCCCCTTATGGTTTCTGCATATTCCCTAAAATTTTAATAACTTTAGGGAATTTTTCATTCTCTTGTATGTAGAAGTCTGCTTACTAAAAACATCAGAAAAAGTTAATAGTGATTGGTAGATAGTACTGATCCAGTCCATAATTTTTTTTTATATTTTTTGGCGCGTTCCAACATCCCATAAAAATAGTTTAGAAAATGGAAGTATTTGACGAAGCACTACTATTATTTAGGTAGGTGTTTTACTGGTATAATTTTATTTTTTGGGGATAATATTTCGATTTAGAAGCTGAAAACATTGAATTTAAAATTTGGAAAATATAGAATATACATTTAAAACAAAATAATAAACTATTTGTATGTTTTTAGTTATATTGTCGTAAGGGTAGATTATCCCTTCACAATGTATAAAACAATTTAGATTTTTATAGAATCAAAAATAAATATATATATTTTCTATATTCTGGAGGTAAGCCAATAATTTTTCTACCAAAATATTTTGTCGTTTTACAAAAAGAGAAAAAGTGTCGTAAAATATACGACTGTAAAACAGTAAAAATGGCTTATAATTGACTCTATATTTTGAATTTTTTTGTAATTATTCAAAATTCCCTCTAAAATTTAAATATTATTATTTAACTAATTACTAAATCAGTTTTTCATATGACGGGTGTCTTAAATGAAATAAGAGGCTGCTTAATTAAATAAGACTTAAAGATTTGGGTTTTAAAGAAGAACGAAAAACCTTGGAAAAGACCTCTGCCGACAGAGATGAGGAAGCTAAAAAAGTGGGCAATTAGGAACTTCTCCAGATAGACTTAAAGGGATGTATGAGAGAGGCACTCATGTTGCTTTATTGGGAGCTGCTAAAGGGGTAATTATACTGGGCAATTATTTGATGCAGAAAGTGCGAAAACACCTTTAAAGTAGAAAATGACCCCTACAGCTTGTGAGTGCGCAAAAGGAGTAAGAATGGAAAATTTATAAGGTAAATGGCTCTTTAGGATGGAACTAAGAAGAAAAAGAGCCGAAGTTTGTGGTAGACTTCATTCCCTGGAACAGTATTCCAAGTAGGGTCTGATTTAGGTTACAAAGTATACAAATTAGGAGAGAAATATTTTTTGCATGAAAAAGTTAAGCTAAGATATACTTTCCCATTTTAATGATATATTTTCTTGGTCTTAAAATTAAAAATCGTTATTAAAGTTGTGTCGCTCTTGGTTAAATGTCCTGGATGATTAGAATCATTATGTTCTTAAAATTATACTTACTTTTTGGCTAAGTAGCACGTCCATCCTCTTCAGAAGTTGAGGTAAATTGACAGCAACCCCAAAATTTGGAGGCCGCGCCGTAGACTAAAAAAGTTTAATGTGTTAGAATTATACTTTTAGCAAATGGACTGTAATTTCATTCAAAGAGATTGCCAATTTGTAAACGCATTGATTTCGTATTTTTAATGCAAGGGGTTCTTGGAAGTCTTTAAACTTTTTAAAAACTACAGAACCTCCTGGCCATTTACAATTTCCAACGCTCGACGACCTGGCAGACACTGAAGGCGTTGAAGCACCTCTGTACAACAATCCTACCGACTGCGCCAGTAAAAGATGGTAAACTTCACAGATACTTTTTAAAAATACCTTGATTAAATTTTACATACTAATACACTTACTATTGACGCACACAATATAATTTTAAACTAAAATGAATCTGTTACAGACCTACTATTTACACAATATTTATTGCTAACATTGCAGTTTAAAATGTTCGGTATAAAATTTTGTTTTTAAAAATACTTTTTATAGCGCAATCTAACTTTGACATTTGACAACACCCTGTTGATAATGACCAGCTGAGCATTCTAACAATAAAATTGCCCTAAAAATGTATTCTGTTTCTAATTTGTTTTAAGGATTTTTTTTTTACTGTTTTAGTTTTGTTATAGCGGATAAAAATAAATTTATTACTTTAGCTTTACCCTTTAGTACACATTATTATTTTTATGTTTGTAATGGATGTATTATTATAACAACTTAAATCCTAGTTTTACTGTTTGTGAAGTCGGATGTGTATTTAATTAGATATTGTTATTATCACAAAATATCTTAAACTTTTTTTTTTGCTATGTAATCCAAAAACTTCAGATTGCCAGATAATATTTTATTTTATCGTCATCGGGGCCCTGATAATTGGTTGTGTTGAGAACTTTACCAAGAGACACCACAATGCAAAGAGTATTTTGTTTTACATGACCAGATCTGCAACCAAATATCTAATTTATTTTTACAGGTCTTATCATCAGAAGAAGCAGCTCTTAATTTCTCAAAATCTATTATTGAAACACCGCACCATAGTAGCCAGTGTGGCAACTGCCCTCACTGTGGAAAAGTGTATTCCAATCAGTCAGCCTTAAAATACCATGTAAGATTGGTACACTCGGATTTAACCAATATGTACTGTTGTCACTTATGTCCAGAGAGTTTTGATTACAGAGAAGGATATAAGAAACATATGGCTGAAGTTCATTCAGTAAGAAATTGACTTGACGAAATATTTTTATATTTTTTGTTAATGTTTATGTTAATATATAATTTTATATTTTTTATGTTAAAGTTAATTATTAAACCGGTTTTTGAATAAAACGATGTTTTAATGTTTAGCGGCAATCTATTAAAAATTTGTTATACGAAAAAATGCTTTATTCAATGTTATTTAAATCTGGCTTTTAAGATTAAAAATATTTGGATATACACTATCTATTCACTATATACACTATTAATCTGAACCCCGCCAATCCGAAAATCCGCATAATCCGAAAAAGGCCAGGAATTTTTTTTAAGTAAAGTCGTAAGTTTATTAACAAAATCTTATACATAATTTATTTATTTGTTAGACACCTACAAATTATTGACTAGCACAATTTAATGTCAGTGATCTTCTGACACAATGCACTAAATCGGCTTTACGCCATCTATTGTTAAATAATAAAGGTGTATTTAACGTCTGACCTTTAATATTTTACACATCAGATGCTAAATATGCCTCAAAAGACAATAATACGGCATTATGTGACAAAATTCCGCCTAATCCAAATTTTCACTAATCCGAACAGGGTTTGGTCCCAATTAGTTCGGATTAGCTGGACTCTATTGTATAATTTATGAAAAAAATAATAGATGATTTTGTTTCTATTATACGGTCTGTTTTTGTTATTTGGGATCAAATATTTTGTGTTTTAAAAATGGAACTCGTATTAAATTTATTACTATCCCTTTAATTTTCTCTGATTAGCCGGGAATGAATGGTAAAAATAGATTTGTGATTCACTTTAATTTTGCGTTAAGTATGTTTGTTAAAATTAAAGAAAACAGTTATTTATAAAATTAAGAGAATAATTATTTTGAACTAGAATATCAAATAGTTCTTATAGTATGTGTATTTTTAAAAGCCAAGTTAAAGTAATATTAGTTACCAAAGTATTGTAACTTCTCAATTTTTTTTAAAGTATTTTTTAGGCAGATCGGGAAATTCATAAGGGTCAATTGAGTGTACCATGGACCAGTCTATTTTCTGGTACCCAGACCAAATATCTCTGTGGAGAATAAATAAATCTTTCACAAAAATTTGGAACATCTACAATATTTTTTCTCTTATTTTTTTATTACTACAATCCTGTTAGTAGAGTGTACTAGTGTACTAACAACTCTATAAAGTAAAAATTTCAAAATTATTTTTCCTCTCTTCATATTTCCATTACCGTTTATCGAATATTTGTAATAACAGTAGAAAGAACTAAAAAAGCAACAATAATAATATTTCCTGTTTGCTGGAGAATTTATAGGGTATTTAAATTTAACAAAAATTGCAAGTGCAATGCGATAAAAGCGTAGCAGATATTCAGTCCTGTACTATGGTCCTATAGTAACATAAAAGTTAAATCGGCTGGTTGCAAATATGATCAACTAACGCTTTATACGTCTGAATTAATATTTAGCTCAAGTGTCAGATATGCATTTTGTAAATCTGCATAGCACATAAATTTCTTATCTCGTACAAAATTTACAGACCAATATAATTATTTTTTTTTCTATGCTTACATATTTTAAGGATGGGTTTTTATCTCGCTATATTCGAAAAAAAAAATGTATTTTTACCATAGCTCAGTTATTTAGATATTTTAGGTATAGTTTTCATCCTATATACGTTTTTGTTTAAAATAATTTTCTAGGCCATTTGATCAAAAACTGACTTAACACAAAATAAATGTCAAGACCTTTTACTACTTATACATGCTCGTTATTCACTCAATTGTTTTAATAGTTGAATTTTTAGAATTTTCAATAATTTCCCTTAATTTTGTACAGACCTTAATCGTTAGATAATTTATCAGAGAAATTACATCTTCCCATTTGATATTTTTTGGTATTTTTATAATTTTTTTGAAAGATTTATATAAAAAGGGTCATAAAAAAAATTGTAGTTTAAAAAATCATTTAAAGAATATTTATTAATAAGAATTTATACCCTTTTTTTCATGTCATAATTCACAAAACCAGAAGGTGAGTAAACTGCATTTAATTTTGTTGACAGCGGACATTAATCTTACAACATTGCCTGTCTTAGTAACTTCCTACAATGTAATTATGATCTACACTTTGTTTCATTGTTGTTAATATTTGTTTACTAATAATTTTCTAATAAGAGCAAATCTCTACTTAAAAAAATCCCATCCCAGTTCAATATTTATATGCCCGTTTACCTCCAATACCTCCTCTCTTAAATGCACGCCAATACAATCAATTTAGAAAATTAGATAACTATAAAAATTTATTCAGTAATAAAAGCTATTCTAAATATATAGAAAGATATCTAATAATTTCGTATTCACATTAACCAGTACCGCCTTTAGGTGAAAGTATAATTTTGTATCTCCTAAACATAATTTTAGATAGAGACAATTTCTTGAATATCTTAAAACAGTTTTAAGCCAAATTCTTTTTCTATTACCGTCGTGGACGCTTAAATTCTAAAGGTAAAAAAAACAAAAGGCACTCTTTGGAATATATGTTTGTAAATATGAAATTATTATTTTTCAGTCCTTTATCACTGTCAGCATTATGCCAGGGCCTGACGAATGATAATACAATTTTAATCCATACATAAGCTATTAAATATCTTTAGCATATCACATATATCGCATATACACAACACAAATGAGTAGTAACTTTTCAAATAGCATTATGGCCATCCGAGGAGCAAATTGCGGTTGATGCGATTTTAGAAACATAATTGCAAACTCTATATAAACCTATAAAAACAACGCATTAAAACGTCATAGATATATTACATAATACGAATGTATCCACTTCATAAACTACTATGTCCGACTGTCCGCCAGGAGACAGCGCTGTCGCAGGTGTCATTTTATTTTTTAATCTACACTCTTTAATTGCTTGTGTTGTGGAAAAAAAGTATTGGCCGTTGCACCAACAATTTTAAGGAATCATTAGCACAAGATAATCCATCAAATGGCGAAACAAGCAATGTGATTGACTACATTGGAGATTTAAGGAATACTTAACGCTAAGGGTTCCTTAAAATTTTTAGTGCAACCGGCCATAAGTGATATTTTCTGTGTTGTTGAGCAAAAAATAAAATGGATACTGTTAAAGTAGGAGAATACAGTCAAGAATCACAAAAAAAACTACCCAAATTTTTTACGTAAAGTCGCACCAAAACGCAATTTGTCCAGAATAGACCACAACAAAATCAATTTCGTGTACTTGAACGCAGCAAAATGTAATATGTCCGAACAATTTTGGATTTTTTTTATTAAGTAGAACTTATTTCGATTTAAATGAGGTCATCTATAATTAGTGTTGCTGTTTATTATCTTTTGAATACTAATGTTGTGTTGTTCCTCAAATATACTTGTTACTGATTAGTATCCCGTAACTGAGAGTATAACTGGCTATTCAAATAATAATATTTAAAATGCAAAAAAGTATGAACAAACACTATATCTTTTTTTTTGTAAGTTATTGAGTAAACAATTTTTTTTTAAAATATATACAGGGTGATTAGAAAGTAGAGGCGAAAAATGAAGACCCGAATAAATTTTTTAATTCTAAATCGAAAACCAAGAATACGTTTTTTGCAAGTTTTCCTTCGTTTTAAAGATATTTCACTATAAATTTTGCCAAAAAAAAATTATATCACATTGTTGGTGTCGCTAATCTTAGTTGGCGCTTTCAAACTATTACGTCATAACGAAATCAACTTTGACCGTTGTCAAAAGTTAGACACTTATCAATCTGTTATTGGAAAAATCACAATACACATAAACAATATTACCGTATTCTTCGTTAATGCACTCCATTTTCTTGTGATTTCTTTCAATAACAGATTGACAAGTGTCTAACTTTTGGCAAAGGTCAAACTTGATTTCATATGACGTAATAGTTTAAAAGCGCCAACTAAGATTAGCGACACAATGTGATTTAAAATTTTTTCTTTGGCAAAACTTTATAGTGAAATATCTTGGAAACGAAGGAAAATTTGCAAAAAAAGTATTCTTGGTTTTTCATTCAGAATCCAGAAACTTTATTGGGATCTTCATTTTTCGCCTCTACTTACCAATCACCCTGTACAGTTGTAAATAATGACAAAAACGGGCACAAGATGGCCTACAAAAAAATCATCGTCTGGTTGACAGCATCACTTCAACAGGAGACGTCTGAAATCAGAAATACAAAAAAATTATTAAATTTAAAATTTTTGATTAGGAAAAAAAGTTTAATTTTTCAATTAAAATTTTGCACTTAATTGTTAATAAAAAAAACTGTACGATGCGGCGATAGTTTTTTGAATATAATTAAATAAATTTTTTGTATTTTTGATTTCAGACGTCTGCTGTTGGAGTAATGCTGTCAACCAATGTTTTTTTTTTCGTAGGCCATCTTGTGGCCGCTCGTCATTGTTTTCAACTGTATACAGGGTGTAAAAAGTATGATGCTCTCGATTTTAATGGGCGATAGTGGAGCTCAAAACAAGTCAAAAAGTTCATATGACATATGTGTCAAAACTTGACAGATTTTCTAATTTCTAAAACGCTTAACAATTGGCAACTTTCGTTTTAATCGCTCATCGGTAGATTCATTGGCTAATAAAAAAAATAAATGTTAAATGTGTCAGTCTACAAATTAAATAATAATAATAATAATTATAAAAAATAATAATTTTCCTCTTCCGAGCCAGAAAGTATTTCTCTTCTTCCAATCTGTACACTCTGTATGTATCCCAAATCAGACCCTCTTTAGAATATTGTTCTCATGTCTGGGGAATGGCGTCCCCTACAACACTTAGCATTCTGGACTCCATTCAAAAAAGAGCCGTTCGTCTTATTAATGATCCAACGCTCACAGAAAGGCTTCCTCTTCTTGCCCATCGTCGAGCTGTAGGGGATCTGTCGCTCTTCTATAGGTATTTTTACGGCTTCTGCTCAGAGGAATTGGCCAGTATAATTCCTTCTCTGGCAGCTCCCAACAGAGCAACACATAGTGCAATTTTTATGCATCCTTTTACAGTTCAGTTAGAGAGGCCCCGAACTTCCCGCTTTCTTGGTTCCTTTATCCCTAGAGTGTCAAGACTATGGAACCTGCTGCCCGCAAATGTTTTTCCTTCTCCTCCTAATCTCCAAAAATTTAAGTCCCGTGTGAACAAACTCCCTCTTACCACACTAAAGACACCCACGGTACGTTAGTACTTAGGCATCAGCCTTCGTGGACTGTCCCAAGACAAAAAAAAATTAATAATGTTTCTCCCAGTTAAACATTTAAAAAACAATGGACAATAGCGCTGCAGTTCGTCAAGTCAATAGTCACTTTGTACTATGCCTAGTCGCTGCAGTATTGTTTGTCCGTTTTTTATTTCGTGCCTTGAAGTTCAAAATATTTTTTTCAAACCGGTAATATGCCGATATGTTAATAATTTACGGCAAGGCAAACCATAATGCTAATCTAGCAGCTCAAATTTACCGATTTCCACAACAGTACCAAAGAGTTGTAGAAACGGAATGTGTGCAACCGAGAAATCCTGGAAGGTACATATGTAACTGTGGAGCAAGAGAAAAGATTTTTTGGAAATCGCGAAAGAAAATCCTGGAACTAGTACGTGGATTAGGCCGCGAAGTAAACGTATCACATACCACAGTTCACAGCTGTTTCTTTTTTTATAATTAGAGACATTCTATTCTTTAAGCAAAACAAAAAGTGCTGTTTAAAAACATAATAATTTGTGTTCTTAAAATGGATATTAAGCTTAATTTTTTGTGTGTTAAGTACAATTATTTGTTAATTACAAATAAAATGTAAATAAACGTCTCTTTAAAAAAAGTGTAAATATGTAAAACTTCGCAAAAAACGTTTAACGTTCGACTCGATGAGTCGAGTGAAGTGGGCGCGCTATTGCCAAATTTTTTAAACTATGAAAGGCCATATTTTGAAAACAATTAACTTTTGACCCATGTGTTTTTGGCTAGATTTGAGCTCCACTATCGCCCATTAAAATCGTGAGCATCAAACTTTTTAGACCCTGTATATTATTTTTGTACACTCAAAACTCACTTAATAAATATGCAAAGTTTCAAATTAATCAGTGAAGTCGTTTTTTTTTAGAAAAAAATCTCAAAAAATACGTCATTTATACATTTTCATACTGTTATAACCCCTTAAAACCGTAAAATGATGTGTTCATAAAAAATTAAAACCACATTTTAGTATTAAAACAATATATTTAGTAATCTCGGCATAGACTTTTTTTGTACATGTACAAGAAGAAAAAACAGTTTAGTTGGGATTTTTTTTTTAGTATTTAATGTTTTTGTCACAAAGTCAAATTTAAAGATTTAGGAAAACATAAGTTTTTTCTGCAACTGATTTATAATTTAACAAATTTGTTTGTTAATAGCTTAGGTTTTTTTGTTAATTTCAAAATATAAAAAAACTAAGTATATGGTATAAACCATATAACACAAGTAATTTAACTATTGATAAATACTAATGATAACCAAAACTAATTAGAAATATTTTTGTTGCAAATTTGTTACAGATTTAATAATTCTACAAGGTAATTTTAAAAATATCAAATAAAACCGATTGTTTAAAATGAATATGAAATACCAAACAATTAAGTTTATTTGGTAATTTGTTCTTATCGGGCCTATCGCCGAATTTATTAAAATTTAGTATAGATTTTTTTGTGGCGCCGATCACGAATTTGCAGTCGTCTGTCGGGTAGTTTTTGTGTAATAACGCCTTACTTAGACCTAACCTTAAAACAGCACCAACTATCCTAAAATTCCTTCTTCTTTTTATAAGATACATCAAAATTGAGAAGATTTTATGATAAAAAAATACTATTTTATAGGATAAATTTACTCTTACGTCTCTTTAGCCATTTTTTTAATAAAAAACCACCAAAAAAATTTACCTTTAGTGAGATAAACGAAATTATCTCTCTATTTTTAGGCAGTTATGTTGCTACAAATAGTGCTAGTTTTCATTAACCGCGTTTATTTTGTTTGTGTTAAAAAAAAGAATTTTTTCAACTACTTCATCGACGAATTTAAATTTAGGATAATGTGCGCTCTTGACCCACTTGTGATAATATCATGAAGCGTTCAAAACTAATAACTACAAAATATATTGTACTTGGGTGAGTGTGAACATAGTATTTTTTTTCTGTTTATGAATAGTTTGATTAAAGTACATAATTACTTACATGAAATCTATACCTATAATGTCATAAAATGCGCAGGGGTTTTTAATATTTACCATGTCATATCTGTTCTTACTTCGATTCAATACTTTTTTATAGGATTTTTAAACTTTCCTATTGAACAATTTTTTTTTTTATTAAATGCTCGTAAAAATATTTTCAATTTAACATTTGGCGACCTACAGTTACACCAACATATCTGTGTAAAAATCCGTAGATAAATTTTGTGATTTTTAAAATAAAAATATTATTTTTTAAAGTGTTTTCTGGTAAAACTAATGAGTAAATGATTGTGGACATAAGTTTATCCTGTAAATAAAATGTTATATAAAATCATTGGTTGTAACCAGTTAAAAAAAAAAGGAATTTTGGGAAATATTCTGCAGTTTTGAGGTTAAGTCTGAGTGGGCGTTATAAATGAAAACCTAGGAGTTTCCGATAAAATTTGACTTTAAATTCGTGATCAGCGCCCCAAAATACTTCCGTTAATAAATTTCAATAAAATCGGCGATGGGCCTGATATGTATAAAATTATCAGTTTATTTAATGACAAAATTATACTAATTTCCAATTAGTTTTTAATTTTTTACAAATATAATTTTAAACCTTTTGTTGCGGTTTTTTAACAAGTGGTACAAAATGCTATAATCTATCCTAGTCTAATTATCACAGCCAGTTTGCTACTAACTCGAGATTTATAGGTTCTAGATGGATTACTTATACTCGAGATTTATAGGTTCTAGATGGATTACTTATACAGATATTACACTTCTTATAATTATTTTGGAGCTATTATTGAAATAAATCCATTGACCATTTTTTATTGGTAGCATTAACTCAGGTTTTATTTTTTCTTTTAAATGAGCATCTTCAACTATAGATTTTTTTTTCTACAAAAGGAAAGAAAAACTCTTCCAATATTAACTACAAAAAATGTATGTAAAATTAAACTTTTTTGTGTAGCAGGTATTACGAGAGATATATTTTTAACAACTATCTAATGTGCCACACAAACCGTCACAGACTGGACTGTGGTCGCGGTGGCTAAAAATTCCACTGAGAAGATCCACCACACTGGCGGCAGCCCTATTTGTCCGCTTTCTTAATAATTAATTTCTTTAATTATTATTTCTAAAAAGCCCGCTAGAAAATTTTCTAGTTCCTACCTACCATGGCGGCGGTTCCTGGTGCTAAAAGCCCTTCAAAATAAATTTAAGAAACCATATTCAAATAAAAAAGAATTTGGTAGGTAACTAATAGTGAAATAAACTAAAAGTGCAGCAGAACTGCACTGCAGGCATTTTATAATGACAAAAAAACATCCTAAATTTAAAAAAATACATTTTCTGTTATTTCTGATATTCAAAGAGATCGGGACCTACGTAGAGGCAGCCTTGCCGTTCGTTCATGCGAACAGCGTGAGAAAGAAAGAAGAATAGGTGTAGTACCTTTCTCTCTCGCTTTACATGCTGATTCGTCGGCGGTGTATATACCTCTCTTTACCGACCAACTAGCACGCTGAGCGAGAGAAAAAGGTTCGCACGGCGGAGCTGCCTCGAGGTAGATATATGCTCGAAGCCGATTATAGACGTTTATTTACATCTCAAAAACTTTGATGATTTGTCAACACTGGCGATCTCTCATAAATGACCCCTATATTAATCAGAACAAATTAGAGCTTTTTTAACCGGTACTTTTTTAGCTTTTCCATTCAATGTTTTAATTCATTTTTGAGCAAAACATTTTTAATACATTTGTAATCCTAACTTAAAACCTATAATCACATTTGTTGCCTCAATTAACCTAAGAACATGTTCTGTTTTTAACTTTAATTATCATCTTTAATTTGTGCATTAAGGATAAAAACAGGAGGTACTCCTCAGCTGTCCAAAGGATCCGCTATTATTAGGTCATCTGCCTCAGCCGCACTTATTGTGATCATCATTTTCTCTTCATTACTGGAGCTATCTGAGGAAGCTGACTGATGTGTTGATGTAGCTGCTTCCTAAAAATAATAGGTATACAGTAGGGTATCATTTATAATTAAGAATACTGATAGTTACTGTAAAGTACATTTTATACATGTTAACAGAATGACAAATCCACAATGAAGAAAAAAGGCTTTTTCTGGAACAGTTACCACATACGTGTCATGAGAGACCAATAAAACCTTTTAAATAAATAAACAATTCTAAAACTGGACCGTAGTATGCCCTGATTAGAATTTTGTTATAATATGTTTAGCAAATTTAACTAAAAATGCATATGAAGAGTCAGGGGAAAGAAAGATGAAAGTCCACTTTAGGTCGAAAATAAAGTGATCATTGCAAAATGTAGCTTTATACCCATATTTTATTATCCCATACATAAAAGAAAATATTAATGAAAGTCCCTGGACTCTAAGCGTTATTTCCTAGTAATTACTGACGCTAATCTGAGTTCTTGCTAATAATTATTATGTTTTCTAAGTATTATGTCAAAACGAGACATTATGTCCATTTAAATATTATAAATAATTATCTAAGAATCTTCTTTTTATCCTATGGGTTTTTAATACAAAACTATTGGGTTTCTAACCTTAAACTTGTGTTTTATCGAAATCATGTTCCATGGACTATCATCTTTTTTTCCCCTGACTCTTCATATATCTTCTTTGTCATTAACAAATTGTTTCTTTTTTTTTTATATGACTTGTTTGTTTTGCCCGTTAGGTGAAAATTTTTGTAAATTCATGTTTTTGGTTATTTTGATTATAATTTGTTTTAACTGGTGGGAAAGGGCTGAAAATGGCCCCTCAAGGCCCGAAAAATGGGTTTCCCGCTAATATCTGCCAAAATATGCGAATTGGAGAATTTTTGTTAAGACAAAAAATGAAGATCGCCTTGTAGTCCATAAAAATAGTCCTTATAGTTTTTTTCGAAAAATTGATAGTTTTCGAGATAACGGCACCCAAAAGTTCCCTTATTTTAGCTGCCGCTCTACCGCTAGATTGCCGCTATCTTCATGGCATCACTTATAAGCGGGTGGACGAATTGTTCCATTACTCGGGCAATAATGTACATTTTTTAATCATTCAAAGTTCATCGGAATGGCAAAACCCGTACCTATCATTGCATATGAGTTTGGGTCCATTCTGATTTTTCTAGAATATTAAAAAAAGCGGTCAAAGTTTTTTTTTCACAATATTTAGAGAGTATCTCATTAATTTATCGATATTTTTTGAAAAAATGGTTTATTAACATTTCTTTTTTATAATGAGACCTTAGCAAGTGTTCAATGATACCAGAAAAATCCCTTCACCATCTTTCTTGCGTTCTGATAAAAAAATGTTTTGCCCATCTGCATTTTTTAGTAAGAAACTACTACTACCACATCTATCCAGTGTGTAATGTTATGGATATTTCGACGGCCATTTTTGAGAAAAATATTGGTGTTGCGAAAAAAAAGGTAAGGATCAACAAAAATTCTTTAATTCGCATATTTTGGCAGATATTCGCGGGAAACTCATTTTTGGGACTTTGGGGGACCATTTTCAGTGGGTTCCCACGTCGGAAGCGTGATAAACTTTTTCATGCTCGAAAGCATCCGCGAAGACCAAAAATTTCGCCAAAAATGAAAACTGTACAGATTTATTTACAGCTTTGGGTACTTTCAGGTCTTCAGTTACTGGACTATATGTACATTGTACACAGTTTTTAAAGTTAAATAATGTACACAGTTTTTAAAGTTAAATAATTTTGATACGTCTTTTTAAAAACTGTTGTTAAATACAGCACGACCTTTAAAATTCTATTATTTTTTTATTTATTATTATTATTATTTTTGATTTAAAATAGGATGAAATACAGTTTTATATATAAATGTCTGTAATTTGTTAACTTACTAAAAAACTAATCCTCAACCTAACAAAACATTCGGAGGCATAGATAATATAAAAACAAAGAACAATTACATTCATGTGTATCGGTAAATGCCATTGAAAGAGGACCAAGTTTAAAAAACATATACACACTTTTACAATTAAACTTTATAAGATAAATTAGGTTAGAGAGATTTAAGGTAAGAAGTGGCTTATCCCTAGGTAAATTCAGTTTTTATATTATACATATAATAATTATACAGTGTGGCCCCAATTGGGTATACATGTATGGGTATCTTAGAAACTATATGAGATAGAAAATTGGTTAAATGGGAAAAATTGTAGGGTATTTAATTGTCAATCCAATGCAGCTTAGAGAATATTTTTATCTTTTTTTGATTTGGAGATATTTTTAAAAAATCAAAAAGTTGCATTTTTGAGAAAGTGCTGTATTTTTTTATTTCAAAATATTTTTAAAATCTGTAAAAATATTATTAGGGCAACTTTTTAAGGGCAACGCATTCCTTCATTTAGTTTTTAATTTCGACGTTTCGGTTCTGAGATACCATCATCAACTCCTTTTTTCTTATGGCGGCCATTTTGTTTTTTCGCTTAATTAAAAAGAACATTTATTTCCTTTAAAATGCCTAGCACTCCATAAAAATATTTTATATTTATGGAGTGGGAGTGGGGGAGGAACATTTTATTGCGACCCGAATAGCTGCAACTGCTATTCGTATACCAAGGAGTACCATTCAGAGTCCTAAAAAAAAAATATGGTCCATATAAGACTACTATTGTTCAAGGTTTAAGACATACAGACTACCCAAGACGATTAGAATTTTTAAACTGGTTTGTAAAGCAATGTCAAGAAGTACCCAATTTCAGCAGAAAAATTATTTAGACCGACGAAACGTTTTTCAGCTACTGTGGAGTATTTAACAGTCATAATCGTCATTTTTGGGCCCCTGTGGATCCTTATAAAGTGGCCGAACGTAGGCTACAAGTAAGATTTGGATTTAATGTATGGTGCGGCAAAAACGGTAAGTTAAACACCCCAGTCCGCAAAATTATTTCTAAGTCAAATGGTATATTTTTTTTTAGATAATCACCTTATAGGATCATTTATTAATAATAACATACACTAACAGTCCAAAGGAATTAAAACTTTTGGAAGAACAGATATTACCGGCCAAGAGAGCTATAGTACCTAGAGAACAAGTACGAATGATGTGTGGTTTCAACGGGACGGGTGCCCCGCACATAATACTCGGGACGTTCAAAATCTACTAACACAAGTGTTTAACAACAAAGTTATCGCAAACGGCGGTCCTGTAAATTGGCCGCCTAGGTCCCCAGATATGTTAAAAATGAAGTGTATGAGTTTAAACCCCCTACAACTATAGAACAATTAGAGGACAGAGTTTGGGATGTCCTAAATAATAAAAATAAAAACACCCTGCGCAAGATAACTAAAACTGTTTTTAAAAAATGTGAAAAATGCATTAATAAAATTGGCCGTCATTTTAAATAGTTTAACATTATATTATAGTTAAAAGTATTTTATTGTGTTATTTAGAAATTATGTAAGAAGTAGTAAGTATAAAAAGTTAGTAGTTGTAAGCATCGATAGAACAATAGTTAGGATGTTATTAGTAATTGTTTGTACGACAAATGGCTTCCGTAGTCATGGCCAACTCAACTAAAAATTAACTTTGTCGTTTTTTGACATAAACACAAAATATTTTTATTAAGTGCTATGCATTATTTTAAAAGAAAAAAAAAATCTTTTTAATCGAGCAGAAAAACAAAATGGCCGCCATAAGAAAAAAAGAAGTTGATGATGGTATCTCAGAACCGAAACGTCGAAATTAAAAACTAAATGCAGGGATGCGTTGCACGATACCCATACATGTATACCCAATTTGGGCCACACTGTATTTATATTTTTTAATATTACACACCATAATACTTAAACCATTTGATAACTTTTGAAATTATCTTTAAAACATACACTAAACTATTTAAACGCTGCTTTTGTTAAATTGTTAGTAAAAAGTTTTTTGTTACACAAGCCCCTTAAAAAAAATACATAACTTTAAAAAGGGGGATATAATGTTTCAATTTGCAAATAGAAATGTTTTTTTAAGTCACAAGCATTACAAAAAATATATATTTATTCAAAATTACCTGTGAATAATTCAAGTGAGTTATGGCGTATTTGATGTTATTTTTGCTGTCTGTTATCCAAACTGGCTGTGGTTTTTGCTCAGGTTCTTGCTGAGGCTCTGGATCATCTTGGACTTCCCAGACTTCGTCATCATCTTGATCTTTATCTTGCTGCAATCACGATTGTATTACATTAATAATGTAAATGAACATATAACGTCTTTAATTTAAAATGTATTAAAAAAAAGTTTTAATTTAAGTATAGTAAGTAATGTGTAATTTTCATAATTTTTATTTTATAATTAAAAAAAAAGTGTAAACTTTTGTATCGATCTAAAAAAAACATTGCAAACCTATTTAAAGGAATTTGTCTTTCTTGGTAACTGGAAACGTATAGACGGGATTTAAGTTTTTTGTAAATTTTTCGTTAAAACAAATATTACGCACACAAGACCAAACCCTCAATTATTCATCTTCAAATGTTTTAACACTTTTTGGAAAACATTTAAAACTGAGAACATTTTTATTTAAAGGACCACAATTCTGTACCTGTTGACTGCATTCGCAAGTGGTTTAATTAAAAAAAAACACTAATAAAAAAATGTTTTCAGTTAAAACCAAGCATTAAAAACATTTTTCAGCGGTAGATCTCATATGCTTCTATATTTAATAAATTTACTTAAATTTATGGACCGACAGGTATATTAAATCTACAGTGTAGGAGCATGGTACATAATAGGAAATATGTAAAGAATTGTTTTAGAACTGATTGAAATAAAGACCAAAAATGAACTAAAAATCATCCTCCTTGACTCAAACGATCGCATATTTATTTGGGTTACTACTTGATCTATTCATTAATGGTTATAAAATTTTTCATTTTCATTTATCAGAAAATATTAATTTATTCTTAATGAAAAAAAAACTTTCTATTCATTCATAGTTTTTTTAAGGATGGTTGAAGTCGGCAAGTCGAATGACCACCGGAGTATCGATCATGTTTGTTATCTGTTGAATGAACGCAAAATTCACAAGGTCTATTTGGTTTGGCATTTGTTGAATCAAGTCTGATTTTCAAAATGGACGAGAATTCGTGTGGTGATTAACATTACTTTATGAAGGTAAACACCTCGAGACTAAGAGAGTTTGATCATTGGTGACTGCGACAAACGTTTCAAGGGTTCAAATTTTCGGACTGGCCATATGAGCACAAGTGACGCTGAACGTTCTGGACGGCCTGTGGAGGTCACGACTCCAGAAATCTTGATCAAATCCATCATATGGTAATAGATGACAGAAGAGTTAAGGTACGTGAGATGCTAGTGCTATGGGCATCTTGTCTGAACGGGTACTTAATATTTTACATGAACATTTGGCAAGCTATCCGCAAGATGGGTGCCACGATTGCTCACGCTTGAACAAAAACGGAATCGTGTGAAGTGTTGCAAGGATGGTTTGCAGCTGTTCCAGAAGAATCCGGAGGACTTTATACGTCGTTTCGTCACTGTGTATGAAATATGGATTCATTACTATACTCCTGAGACCAAACAACAATCTAAGCAATGGGTTACCAAGGGGGAATCTGCACCAAAAAAGGCGAATACCGTTCCTTCGGCCGGGAAGGTTATGGCGAATGTCTTTTGGGATTCGCAGGGGATAATCCTCATCGACTATCTGGAAAACGGTAAAACTATTACAGGTGAATATTATTCATCATTATTAGACCGTTTGAAAACCGAGCTGCAAGAAAAACGCCCGCGATTGGCACACAAGAAAGTCCTTTTCCATCACGACAACGCACCCGCACACACCTCAGCAGTTGTGGTCGCAAAATTAATGGAAATAGGATTCCAACTCGTTTTACATCCCCCCCTATTCTCCAGACTTGGCTCCCTTGAACTACTGTTTGTTCCCCAATTTGAAGAAATGGCTGGCGGGACAAAGATTCTATTCAAACAAGGAAGTGATTGCAGACACTGATCGATATTTTGCAGACTTGGACAAATCCTATTATTAGGAAGGGATCAACAAACAAGTAAGTAGTTTTTATTTTTGCACGGACTTTTCAAACCTACCTCGTAGAATCCATTATGTTACATTTATATTTTTTCGTAATATCCCTAAATAAATATTATGCCAGGTACAAAAACTACCGTCAACGAAAATAAGCATCGGCAAAATGGTATTCGAGTTCCTGAAGTTAAGAACTGGTTCGAATCTATTTTTTTGAATACCAAAATTCTCGAATACCGAAAATACCCGACTCGGCCCATTATTAGTGTCTTTATCGGCAAAACTTAGCTAACTTTTTCGTTTATTGGCGGGTCGATTGGATTTTTAAAGAGTCCGTTTAACCAAAGATAATACTACTACGGATAAGATGAACCATTCAATGCTATATTTTTGATACCCCTAATGGACTTTGGCTAACGCGAGCCGATGTCCATCGAGAGATTTTCGCGCTATCCTTGAACGAAAGTTAAACAGTGTTGCCGGCAGGCCTTTACTATTGGCGTGATGAAACGCGACTAGAAAAAACACAATCCGTTTAGCCGCCCGCTTTCGCTACTTCGTGTTCCGAATAAGGTACAAGCGACAGACATTGGCAATGTCGCACGGTTTGTTTCGCTGGGGCAGGGGTTACCGACTTAATTTTATTCGCATTTACGGAAGCATTGATATCTTCGAACTGATTCAAAACGCCCCATTTAAATGAACCATCTATTCGTAGTAGTATTATCTTTGGTTTAACAAAAAAAGTTATCAGCTGACAATCGTCGTACAACATACGGCAAATAATATAAATTTAATAACTTACCGTTAGTCGTTGTTTCTGATGAGTTTTTAAATGCTTCGAGAGGTGATCAGATCGCATAAACTTTTTATTGCACTCACTACATTGAAATCTTTTTTCTCCTGTGTGAGTACGTCTATGTCTTTGCAATTCATCAGATCTTGTAAACCGTTTACCACAAAATAACCAGGTACATACAAATGGTCGTTCACCTGTGTGCCATCTTAGGTGAGCCCTAAAACAAAAATTACACTGAAAAGATATAGAAATAAAAATTCGTTTTTTAAATAAATAATCTGTCCAGAGTTATTAAATATATTTTTTAATAATATACAGGAATTTTTACCAAAGGATTAGATTTGAAACATTTCTATAGAACCTTTTTATACTACCTAATTTTTAATTTTTAGACTATTTGGTCAGTTACTTTCATATTTTTGTTATAAAAAAGTCATAAAAATAATTTTACAGTTATTCCTTACAATGTTAGTTTTTTTTAAAAATTCTTTATAAGTAAGCCGTCCCTCCTAAACATTAAATGGTTTAAGTTATATGAAATACGTCATACATACAGAACCATCTAGAATTAAATATTAAAAGTAATTTAATAATTCGGAACGCAACTTAGGTTGGGGAAATCCCCGATTCGTTGGATACGTTCCGTCGCGTAATAATTATTGTATGGTAATAGTTTCGAAACTTTCGAAATACTTCATCTTTAATTGCGATATGTGAGTTTTGCAATTGTAAGGTAATTAATTTAAAACGTTTTACTGTGCTACGTGTTTCAAAACTTACAAGTTTGGATCATTTTCACAAACATCAAAAGTATAAAGGCCGGGCGCACACTGGAGTCGACAAAAAGTCTCCGGCGAGACAGTTTGTCGAAGCTCGACCAGGTAGCCGGAAAAAGTATTGTGGTAGGAGGGACCGTCGCACACCAAGTCCGCTTCAGACAGTTGTTTTCGACTTTTATTTATACTTAATTTTTTGCAATGTTATCTGCGGTGTGGGCAGGAGGAATACCTGTATTATTATTAATTGAGTAAATTTATTTTCAAAGATGTCTTGCGAACCGGAGAGATTGATTTTTGCGGTGGAAAAGAAGCCCGTAATTTACAATTACAAACTACCGGACCACAAAAATAGAGGAGCAGTGGACAACGCATGGGAAAAAGTGGCTACGGGGACTGAAGACATAATATTGTTCGCTTTGAAGGAAACATGTACTGAATAGGAATAGCTTTCGAAAAGTAAACAAATGCCCTTTAAAGACGTACTTTATAAAATATTTCCAGAATCAAATCATTCCGCCCCCCTTTTTAACTGTCTGTTCGGTCTTAAGTCGGAGTCTCATGCGTCCGATTTCCGACCATCCGACGTACGAAATTTTATGTCGGAAAACTTGCATGTCTCATTGATCCAAATTTCGGATCCGATATCCAGTCAAAAGAAAATGAAATTAGAGCATTTTGAAAGTCAACCTGTGAAACTGCAATGAAAAAAATAGGAAATAATAACCTAACTAAAACTTTTTATTGATTTTAATTTTGCGATATGAAATTATCGTTATGAATACAGATATCTTCGTTAATTCTTAGCGGAAATAAAATATTATTTAATGGAAAAAGAGAAAGTGCTTGTTGAGTATTAGGTAAATTCAGGTTAAGATTAAAAATTTAAAGATTTTTAATTATACCTGTTCATTTTAATATTTAATATAAATTGAAATTACCCCAACAAAGTAAATAAAATAAGGTTGGAAGACCAGAAAGAAACGTCCAACATCGTACAAAATTAAAATTAATTTAACTTTATCCGACGTCGGATAAAATGTTAAGAGATTCGAATGAAAAATGGCGCCAAGATGATCTGACCGATCAAAATACTTTCGGATGATCGGATCGTCGGAAATCGGATGCATAAGACACCGGCTTTATGCGGTGTGCGTCACCACAAGACAACCGTCGAAAACCGTCTTATCGAAGACTGGTTCGGTGTGCGCCCGGCCTAAGACTTTTTTGGAACGCAGCGGGCGGGCGGCATATGTATAAACTTTATTCCCGTTGGGGAAATCCCCGACTCGTTAGATGCAGTCACTAGCGTATTGAATGTAAACAAAGTTTCTGTAATTGCGTATTGTAAGTTTTACGACCGTGAATTTGCAGTTAAATCAAGCAGCAGTTTAGTTGCTTTTACCTTAAATGACTAGTTTTCCCATAAACCTTATTACATCCTGGTATATGACAAATGTGTTGCTTTTTCCTATCCGAGTGTCTCTCCCCTTCTTGACAGTTCGGACACGTACAGGCCACTCTTCTTACTCTCTGTTTTTGTTCCCCTTGGTTTGGATCAGATGCTGCAGGTGATGACGCAGGTGCAGATTCTACTGTACTTACGCTAATTGGGGTTGCAACCTAAAGTTAATAATGTATTAAAATAACGTTATGTACAAAAAGTTAATAAGTGAAAATACTTTTAGTGTTTATGGTAGTACCAACTAAAAAACAAAACGATACCATTTTTTTTTGCCGATACTATAAATCGACCGATAGGTGCCGTTTAAAAACTACGTCACGCTGAAATGCACCATTTTTGACTCCTTCCCCCGCTTCGTCACATCGCATCACACTCTTTGCGAACCCCTTATAAATATTAGGTCACAAATACTGGACACTCTCCCCTCCCTATAAATAGCCCCTTTTAATTAAATCGAAAGACCTATTTCTAGGGGGAGGGGTAACAATGTATATGTTACCTTTAATGTAATAGAGTGGTTATTATGTATATTCTCCGGTAAATATATATAATCACCAAAGACAGTGGTGAATTTAGAAAATATCAATACAAAACCAACCAAAACTAACCACAACTAACGACCGGTTAAATTGTATAATAATTCAAACCAATTTATTACATTCGCCAAACTTATTGGTTATTAAGTACATTTACCGGTTGTTACATACAATATCCGGATTAATCACATTGACCGTAACATATACATCAAAATACTTAAAGATATACACACTTAATACAAATGACTTTCTATCGTGACAAAAAAATAAAATTGAAAACTAAAGAAATAAAATAAAGGAAGAATTGTTTTATGAACTGCGAACGTTACATTTTTTAGACTCCCCCGTCCCCTCTTGACACATCTTGTCACACTAAGCGATACCTGCCCACCCCCTGTTATGCGAACGTATTTTATGAACGGCCCCATACCGATATTTAAATGCCGATATAACGTACCGGCAAATTACAAAATACACAATGCTGCGTTTTTATAAGTGGGGTTGAATATAAATAATACAAAATTGGGTAAGCCCACTTGTTGTCTATGATAACTAGTGTGCTATGATGCACACTAGTTATCATAGACAACTAATGTGCATTTATTTAAGGTTCCGTAGTGGAAAGTTTCTCTACTAAATTTTGGGAAATGTTTAAAGGTACCTCCTCTACTCCCTAAGCCAAAACTATGAAGAAAATAACCCATAGTGGAAACGAGGAATGACATTATATTTTGCATCCGCAATTTTGTCAAAAGATAAATCACCTTTTAAATGGTAGCAAATCGAAAAAGAAAAATAACCAAGTCTATACAATTCAGCAATAAACTTTGTTTCGGCTCTGGCTGGCAATATGTCAAGTAAAAAATCCTACGAGCCCAAAGAAAACAGGCAAAATGCAGGTAGAGCTAAAATGTTGTGTTTTTATATCATAAAATTAAAAAGTTAAATTTTAAGTATTAAAGTTTATTTAAAAAATTATACCTTTGATTAAAGTAGTTATTTTGGATTTGCGTGTCCATTTTATATTCATAATTTATAGTTTAATAAGCTTTGTTTAAATCAAAATATCAAAATGTTGCTGTTCTATTGCAAAGTTTATTTTATTTTGTTTTTTGCATTTCGTATGTGCAAAAAGTTTAAAATACATCATTTTATATTTGCGGATATATCGGCGATAATAATATCCTTAGTACCAACTAGCATTTCATTTATCCTTATTATAATGTAAGAAATCAGATTTAGCAACTATACAAAAACTAAAAAATGAACAAAATTTAAGTAACTTTTTTACAACATTTAACTAAAAAACTGGAATTTCTTCGCCTGTGACGGCTAGAACTACTTTCTTTTCGAAAATATCGCTTCCAATACAACAAAAGAAAATCAATATATACAGGGTGATTAATAGGTTGTGGCTTTTTTTAACTGTGTATAAAACTCATTAAAATAAGCAACTTTTTTAATTAATTTTTTTTTTAAACCCAAAAATAAGAAAGCTACATAAATTTATTTAAAAGTGTGTCTAGTGCGGGCCTGGACATTTAAAGATAGTTTATTTCTTATTTACGTTTGTTTTTTGTCTTGTTAATCACGCATTATGATTCAGTTGCATTGCTTTTACCGAACGAGGCGAGGCTTAATTTTAATTTTAAATCATTATTAAATCGCGAAAATGGCACAATCCAAAAACAATGAATACGTGGATGTTTCTCATTTATGGAGAGTGTTGTTAATCTGCGACCGTTGCTTCGAGATTGTAAGCGCGACGGTTTCCCTTGCGGGCTCATTCTGGACACAAGTACACTGTGTGATTGTAGTCAGGTCAGTTTAAGTCAAAAAAAGTATGGACAACTTACTTAAGACAAGACCGTATTCGACAACCAAATGAATGTAAGTTCCTTATTTTTTAGTATTTTGAAACAAGTTATTTAAAAAAGATGTTAATTTTAATGACTTCTATATACATTTTAAAAAAAGCGTTGACTTAGAAATCACCCTGTATATATTTTTTAACTGATAAAAAACACATTTTTAATGTATTAAATAAACATTCTTCTTTTTTTATTGTGCAAGAAAATACCTTTACCACACAAGTGTAGAAATTTACTTTTCCACATTTTATTATTTTCATTTTTCTTTTAAAATATATTGTTAAAAAAATCTGACTTAAGTTTTATTACAAACGTTATTACTCAGATATATTAAAGAACGATAATGAATTTTACAAATTTCTATATTTTTATTGATTTTCATCAGTCTATAAAATAATGCATGATTTCTGGATTTTTGCAGTGTACGTCATACAGTGTTCACTGACTGACACCAATTCACTTACTGCCTTGATAGGCTTTGCCTAACTTCGCTTATCTGAAGGGAAGCGGTGTTTCAATATGACCAGGGATATTCCCGTTAAAACTGCATTTTGGTCCACATAATTTATATTAAATGTGAAAAAACATAAAACATCTGCAAAGATTTTATTATTATACTTACTTGGCTTGGTTGAGGAGCTGCAGTTGCAGTCACCTGTGGTATGATTTGCCATTTGGTAGGATCGTTGGGGTCTTGCTGAATATGCTGTCCAACAGAAATCTGTGGCTGTTGTGTAATAACTTGAACATTGCCCAAACCTAAAAAACTTATATCATATAACATACAACTTAAATCATATAAACTTGTTAATATCTAACTGATACATATTAGTTACATATTACAAATCTATTTTTATATGAAATATTATTAATTTTAAATTTATATCGTGGACAAATAAAGTCTGCAAAAATTTATAACTTTATTTTTCAAATAAAACAATCAGACCTTTAAATTTTATTCTGTAATGCGCGTTTTGATTCTTAAATACAAAGTAAACTAAAACGGAGTTTAGGCATTGTTTTTTTTTATGGAAAATCCTATTTTTTTATATTTTTTTTTCTTAATTTTATTTAAAATTTAGACGTTTTCGTAATAAAAACAGTTTAGGGTTAAAAATTTTTACCATTTCCCAACACAGAAGGTTTATAGTTTAGGAAGATGAAAATTAAATATTTTTATATTCAACCTTGTAACTTTGGATATCCTGGCAAAGTCAGTGCAGCCAAAGTATTTTCTTTGACTTCAAGTTTCACTTTTTTTAATTTTTAAATATTGTTTAAAACCTATGATTTTAAGGTAGACAATCTTTTAAACAATATTTTTTTGGTTTTTCTAAAAATTAATAAATATGTTTTACTTAAAATTGATAAAAGTCAATAAATAATTTTATGGAGGCATCATCTATTTGTAGGGGTTATTTTAATTATACATTTAAATTTTGGCAAAAATATAGACACAGATTTTTTTCTCCTAATACAGTAAAACTTTTGTTAACAGACACCCTTTATATCGGCCACTTTTAAGCTAACAAAAATCTGCTTTATGGGAAATCTCATATATAAAAACCCTTAGATAATGGACAACCTTACAAAACAGCCACGGCCAGAAAAATCTCAATTTTTATAACCTATTTCAGGTAAATTAACCTTTTTATATTTGTATTTTATTTTCTTATGATTGTATTCTACAAATTTTAAAGGTGAAAATACCCAACAATAATATTTATGGCCAGGTTCAAATAGCATTAGCGCCTTGGGAGATTATCTTCACATTATATTTTTAGTTGTGTCTTGTCGATAAGAATAAAGTTATTGTGTTCGGAATCGAAAAGTGTTTAATCATGCCCCCAAAATAAAATTGTTTGTCACTGAAGGAAAAAAATTGATGTTATCGCGAAAAGTGAAAAGTACGCTTAAGTTTGCGAAAACTGGCTGAAAATTTTGGTGGTGGAAAATCCCAAATAAATGATATTATCAGTAATAAAGCTAAACTAACTCAAATGTTTGAAGAAGGTATTAATTTAGAACAAAAGAGGAAATTCCAGAAGTTGGAAGGATTGGCAGCAAAGCAAGAGGTAAAAATGTTCCAATATCTGGACCCTTAATTAAACAAAAACACTTGAGGCAGCAAGCAATTTAAAAGTGGAAAATTTTGTAGCCCCGATGGTTGAACAACTGTTACCTGGCAACACTGGCCACCCTTCTATAAAGGCCAATTATTCTTAATTTTATGGTGGCCCTTATAGACAAGTTTTACTGTAGTTCTAAAAGGCGGTGGTGCTATTGATCGGTTTCCTTGAGATATTAAAATAAATTTTCAATGTTTTTAAAGTTTGGCCATGTGTAAGCCTTTAAATATTTAACTAAAAATACCTTGTCGTGTCTATTTGTAAGCAAATTAATTTAATACGTCTATAATAAGGATCATTTAATTTTCTCTTAGAAAACGCTAACTATTTTTAAATTATTATTTTTAGGATTTTATTGTTTCTTAACCGTTTAATACGTTTTAAAAAGAAAATATTTTCTTACCTGGAATATTTTGTATAGTAGGCATCGCTTGAATATTAGGCAGTTGAATTATATTACCCAATCCACCCAAATTACCCACCGTTCTGACTTGTTGTAAATTTTGCAAGTTAGAAACAGGGAGAGTAAATTGTTGTCCGTTGGCAGCTAAAAGAAAAAAAAATAAATCATTACATTTAAATATGGCCTTTAGTAGTTGCGCTGCAACATAATAAGTATAGCTATTAAAATTAGTACAAGTTACCTAAAAGTAAGTCTTAAAATTTATGAATATAACAACTAGTGATGTGCCGGATATTCTTATCCGTATTCGCAGTTATCCGCAGGCGGAAAAAGGTCTGTATGCGTATCGGTTACTCTTCAGCGGATCTTTAACGGATCGTTTCAATTAACGAATTTAATTAAGAATATAAAAATTTAACATTAATTTGTTTATGAAATATAATTAACTTTAATTTAAATTACTTCTTATTTATGTTGAAAAAAAAATAAATATTTCAGGATTTATTATAGTGAGTTATAAGGTATCCATTGAGCTACTTTTATAGTAAGATCCAATGTCTTATTTTAATGATATGTTAATTAATTTTTTTTAGGTACCTCTGTGTTTACATCATATAAAATAGTTGCTTTTTAAGAGGTCTGTATTTATATCTGTATTCGCAAATCTAAATGTTAATGAGCCGTATCCGCAGATATATATATATATATATATATATATATATATATATATATATATATATATATATATATATATATATATATATATATATATATATATATATATATATATAATGTCCCGAAGTAATGGATCAAGAGCAAAGCAGATTCCTTAGGTCGAGATAATGCAATTAACGTTAACTTGCTTTATCCCAAAGTTGATAATAACTGAGATACAGGGTGTCAAACTTCTAATTTGGTTTTCGTTTTTCGTAATAATTTCTTAACTAAATGACATATCGGTACAATATTGGAAATTTGGGGTTCTTTGAGGCGAGAATTCAAATTCGTCCATACTTTTGATGTTGCTAATAGAGGGCGCCAGCTGGCCTACCCCACTTTTTGATGGCTTAACTTTTTTGGGCTTGGTATATTGACCTGTTTATTAAAAAAGAGTTACCATAATTCCCTCTGCGTCAAAAATGTATACATTTAGGTCTCTAGGGGCAACTGTTTTCGAGATAAAAGCACTTTAAAGGACCCCGCAACTTTTCTATGGAAAATGGGTTTTGTCCAATTGTTTTCAAACTTTGCAAAGTAATAGTTCTCAACACGCTGATCAAAAGTCTTTTTGGGCACAAAACCCAAAAACCCCTCCAACCCTCCCAAAATCAGCCTTAAAAGTCACTGGGGATTTAGATACTTTTGAGGGTGATTTTAGGGGTGTTAGAGGGGTTTTCGGATTTTGTGCCCGAAAAGACTTTTGATCAGCGTGTTGAGAACTATTACTTTGCAAAGTTTAAAAACAATTGGACAAAACCCATTTTCCATAGGAAAGTTGCGGGGTCCTTTAAAGTGCGTTTATCTCGAAAACAGTTGCCCCTAGAGACTTAAATGTATACATTTTTGACGCAGAGGAATTATGGTAACTTTTTTAATAAACAGGTCAATATACTAAGCCCAAAAAAGTAAGCCATCAAAAAAAGTGGGTAGGCGCAGCTGGCGCCCTCTATTAGCAACTCAAAAGTATGGACGAATTTAAATTTCTCGCCTCAAAGAACCCCAAATTTCCAATTTTGAACCGGTATGTCATTTAGTTAAGAAATTATTAAGAAAAACGAAAACCAAATTAAGTTTGACACCCTGTATCTTAGTTATTATCAACTTTGGGATAAAGCAAGTTTACGTTAATTGCATTATTTCGACCTAAGGAATCTGCTGTTGCTCTGTGATCCATTACTTCCGGGACACCCTTATATATATATATATATATATATATATATATATATATATATATATATATATATATATATATATATATATATATATATATATATATATATATATTTAACAATCCGGCACATCACTGATAACAATCCAACCCTCATTGACCATTGAAAATATTTGTCTAGACATTTCTTGTATTTATTATTTTAGTAAAATTTAGTATTTTAAAATAATAAAAACCGATGTCACCATTATTAGCACTGCCTTTTTGGAAAAATGAAAAATTTTGTTTTGTGCTGTTCTTGTGCTATTCTCTGCCGTTCACAAAAACTTTTTTAATGCATTTTTTCCTTGAGATATAAAATAAACAAAATAGGGTAGTTTTTTGTATCTACTTAGCACTGCCATTTTGCACCACAAATAAAAAAAATAGCGTGCTGTGTTGTGCTTAACTTGTTCTAGCATGTGCTATTAATACATTTCTTTTTAAATGAGAGGAACCATTTTTTTTACTAAAAAAAACCTTTTTTTAACTGAGTTAGCACTGCCATTTTGCATAGTAGCGAATTAAATTTAATGATATGTTGTGTTGTGCTCAACTTGTTCCATCATGTGCTGTTAATAAAATTTTTGAAAAATTATTAGAAACTTAAAAAAAAATTAGATGCCCACTTACTTAGCACTGCCTTTTTGGAAAAATGATTTTTTTTGTGCCGTTTGGGCTGTTCTTGTGCTATTTTGTGCCGTTAACAAAAACTTTTTTATGCATTTTTTCCTGAGAGATAAAAAAAAAGTACCGTGCTGAGATGAGCTCACGTTGTTTTATGTGCCGTTAATAAAAAAAATATATAAAAAGAATCGTTTTTTTAATAAAGAAACCATTTTTCAATTGAGTTAGCACTGCCATTTTGCATAGTAGCGAATTAAACTGTTGTGCTGTGTTGTGCTCAACTTGTTCCATCATGTGCCGTTAATAAAAATTTTGAAAAATTATTAATAACTTTTTTTTAGAAAAAAAAAACAGATTTTCTTTTCGTGTTGGCACTGCCACTTTGCACTATATTAAATTAAACCGTTGAGCTGCGTATTGCTATCATGTACCGTAAATAAAAATTTGGAACCTATTTTTAATTTTATTTCTTCTTAAGAAAAATCAGTTTTGTAGTTAAGGGGTTATAAAAGGACATTTGGCTATTGAGTTTAAACATCATGAAATGAGTTGAGGTGTATGCGCGTTCTCAGCAGCGAGCAGTTGCTTATGCATACTTTACACTGTGGACAGTTAATGTTTGGAACTACTCGACCAATTTTGTAAAACCTTGTTGCGTTTGGTTTATTGACATATCCTATATGCTAATATACTATTATTTACTAATAAATTTACAATAAAAAATCTTTCCTTCTAAGAAACCACTTGATTTTTTTTTCTGACTTGCCAATTCAGCGATTAACTGTCTGCAGTGGATCAATGTTTTTTTCGAGACTCGATTTTGGTGCTTTCTTGAAAAGGGTTAAAAAATAAAAATTAAAAAAATATATATATATTTTTTGTAATCTACAGATACGTAACATGACATGAAAATTTGTTTAAAAAAAAAGTTTCTAATAATTTTTCAGAAGTTTTATTAACGACACATGATGAAACAAGTTAAGCACAACACAGCACAACAGTTTAATCCGCTGCTATGCAAAATGGCAGTGCTAACTCAGTTTTTTTTCTAAAAAAAGTTTTTAATAATTTTTCAGAATTTTTATTAACGGCACATGTTAGAACAAGTTGAGCACAACACAGCACAACAGTTTAATCAGCTACTATGAAAACTGGCAGTGCTAACTTAGTTGAAAAAATGATTTTCTTAGTTATAAAAATGGTTCTTCTCGTTAATTTTTTTTTATTAACGGCACATGATAGAACAAGTTGAGCACAATAAACCTAGAACACCCTGTAAAGTTGAAAAAAATTCATCTTCGAAAAAGGACTTCTTTGAAATTTATTAAAAAGGCTTACCTGTAAATGTTAACTGTGCACTACCATCCCCTGTGACAAGCTGTTGAGCTACAGAAGTAGGCGTTTGACTTTGTTGTTGCTGTTGCTGCTGTTGTTGTTGCTGCTGAGGCATAGATGTCGCTATTTGAATCTGCTGTATCTGGCCTGATGGAGTAAGTATATTTGCTACTTGAGGTATTAATTGAGGTTGGGCCTAAAAAGTATACATATTTTTTTTTCTCACTCAATTAGTTGTTGAAAGTTTGTTTTCAAAGTCTAGGCGTTTTTTACTAATTATGTAAACTCTAAATAAACATACTTGATCAGCGTATTACACTACCTGTGACTAAAATAAGAGGTGTTCGTTGTTTTTAACAAAAAAATACTGCACTGGTAAGGCTGAATATTTAATATATGATAATATTGTATGCATTTCCTGGGTGTAAGCAAATAGACAAAAAAAAATATATTAAAATTACTGTGGAGGTGTTTACACTTCTATGTTACAGTATAGAGTGTCATATTACAGTAGTACAAATACATTTTTTTGTAAAACTGCTTTATTCATTCCAATTAACTACTTTTAATATAATTAAAAATCCTTTTAACATTTTAATTTTTTATTTGGACAGTGTAAGAGAAAATGATCACCGGGACACGCTGCACAGCTCAAAATTGATATCTATAAATAATATTACTAGCTGACCCGGCAAACGTTGTTTTGTCGGATAAATTATTTCTAGTGAATATTTTGGCGGTCAAAGAAAACAAACAGCGTTTATTATTCTAATGCTTTAGGGTACACAATATTCTATCTACCTATCTCCCTATCTACATATCTACCCATCTACCCCACAACCCATTCTTTCATCTACCCCTCTACTCATCTACCCTTCTACCCATCTACAGAATTATAACACAATATACAGTATAATTATAAAAAATCATTGACATCGTGAACATATACAAATATTACGTGGAATACAATGTATAATCTAGAAATTGAAACACATAGCCATCTACCGGTTGTCTACGCAGCCTAGATTTCAAACGATTTTAGAGATTTGTATCGATGAATTGACTTATACCACCATCTATTATAAATTTATAGAACTAAACAATAAGAGAGAAAGATAGGAGACCGACTTCGTTTTGATCCCTTAATATCGCTATCAAAAAATAGGGATTGGTGGTAGAAGGGTGAAAATTTAGGATTGTATCGGCCGAGTGATGATCGCGTTGTTAAATTTAGAAATGGACTTAGCAATTGTTAAAAGTTAACAACGGTTTAGAATGTTTAACAAAACGTTATTGTCAGTGTTATTCAATGATTTTAGTAGGCAACCTGTCAAAATCTGACATTTTGTTGAACATTCTAAACCGCTGTTAACTTTCAACAGTTGCTAAGTTCATTACTAAATTTAACAACGCGATCATCACTCGGCCGTATGTCTTTTTAATTCCGAACATAAAAAATTCTGTCCAAAAAATTTTAAAAACATTTTTGGGGTGGACCACCCTTATTACTTAGGGGTATGAAAAATAGCTTATGTCCTATTCTCAGACCTACTGAATATATACACAAAATTTCATAATAATCAATCAAGCCATTTCAGAAGAGTTTTGTTACAAAAACTGTCACACGAGAATTTTATACACAAGATAAAATCAAGGATCTGACTTAGTTCTGTCCCTTTTTATTTTTCTTAGGATAACTCACATTAGATACTATAGAATCGAACCACGCAATGTGGTACACGATGAACTGGTTAGTTCAGGAAGTGAAGTTGCTTACTTACAAAACACATATTTCCATCATGTCAAATTATATATTATTTAGCTTAACGTGCTTTATTTAAAGTTTACTAAAATCAACACTTGTCCAGACAAGCCAAAATAAAATACTTAAGCAACCAAGTGAGGGATGAAGTAGTGCCTTGAATTATGTAAGACATGTCAAATTAAAAGCGAAACGAAGGCCTCAGTCGATTTTCTTTTCTTTTCTTGACGCGTGTTTGGATTTTATAAGTGTTATTTCGTTTTTCGAATTAGCCTTCTAAAAAATTTGAAGAAAAGCCCTCAATGAAAGGAAAAGGTGTTCAACGCAAAAGCCTTTGGGATTCTTTAATTAAGTAACTTACAGCGTTTTTAAATTTCATTTTGTATAATAAACATATTTGGGGTCGAAGTTTACTTATTTGTATAAAAAAAAAAATCGTTTTTAAGATAAAAGAACGAAGTTTCATTTATTTCTTAGTTTAATAATATATCATGCTTTTTAAGTAAATTTATTTTTTTTTATTTTTAATATTTAAATAGAAATACAATAATCTACCAAACAAATACTTTCCTGAATTTTTATCAAATTTATGCTCTACTTTAGGTCCTAATCAACGATTTACGACCGCATGACTTGACACTGACTCATTTTAGATTTTAGATATAAACCGTTTTTTAACATGTTATTTAAAAGGTGATTAAAAATAAGAGTCAAAATTAAGTATTCAAATAATTCTGTAAACTGTCCTTGTAATAGTACTAAGTATTTTTCGTCTTCTTAAAACAGACCGACCCTAATTGACTGACTCTTTGTTTTACAATTGTAATTGGGAAAGTTTACATTTTTTTGGTAAAAACCGGAGAATAACTCTATAAAATTAACTTTTGTAAATCTGCTTACCTGAATAATATTTGGAACAGCCGTTGCACCAAACTGAACTGGAAAATGTATTGTCTGATAGATAGTTTGTCCGTTTCCAGAAGAAATAGGTACTTGGATCGGTATAGTTTGCTGCATAGGAAACTGGAATACTTGTTGCTGTGCGGGGCGAACCTGTGCAAGTGATAACCAAAAATTTCTTTGCTGGACTTTTGGAAAATTAAAAAAATTTCTCCACATTTAATTAATATAGGGTGTAAACGATTAAACTGTGGGAGGTAGAACAATGGGTAGTATTGATTTCCATTTGATTTACATATTTATATATGAGGTTGCAAACGGTTGGTAGATGCCTACCGGAAAGCTTAAAGAACTTTTAATTGAAATGAAAAAAAAAGATTGTAATAAAAACTAACATTTATTTTATTTTTTTAAGAAAATAAAAAAATTAAATATTTAATTACTTTTTAATTTTCTTTTTGATTTTTAACTCTTTTACTTTTTAAAGTTTTCTTGATGTAGTGAAAAAATATATAAAAATTAAAAAGATAACTATTTAAAAGATTAATTTATGTTTTAATACATAATACACAGTTTATTACATTTATTAATAAATTTATTCCTATGATATGAACTTCCTGTATAATAGTCAAAAAGTCACAAATCTTTTTTTAAATATATATAAAAAAAACTTTTACCCATCTTTAATCCTATAAACTTATTTTTTTTTTAAATTCCGTTAAAACATGTTAAAAAATTCTTTTATCATAAAAAAAATGACTTGCATCAAAAAATTTTCAATTTTTTTTGCCATTTAAAATATTTTGTTGATATGTTTTTGCTCATTTGGTAATGTTTCTGTGGAGAATTCGAAAAAAATATAAAAAATTTTGAAAAAACGGAAATTAAAAAAAAAATCTATAAGACACCCTGGATTTTCGATCAAAAAGTAGTAGGACATGCACAAAAACGTTTTTCCATTCAAAAAAAAAATTAGAGCAATTTGAATTTTTTAAAAATCTTATTGTACGGGCCACAGGTCACTGTAAAAAAAAGACTTCACAAAAGGTTGTAACCTTCCAAAACCTGGTGCAGGATTTGGTTCTTGGCCCGATATGACTACGCATCGTAGAGCGAACAATCGAATTCTGATCAATAGTAAATTCAAAATACTTTTCAATTCTTTATCAGTTAGGTTACTTTTTTTTGTCAATTTCGCAAAAAAAAAGTTTAAAGCCAAGTCCAGACGCCATTTTTAAATGAAAAATATAGATTTTTTTCTAGGGTTTGTACCCTCCCAGGGTAGAATGGTATCCCAAACCACGATTTTTCACTCCTTTAAGAGCAAAAATTTTCCTATTTTTTAATTTACTATTCGACTACATACTTCGTTTTTCGAAACTCGAAAACAATATTACTTGTTGCTTTGTTTGACAGTTGTAGAGTAAAAAAAAAATATCTCCAATTTTTCTGAAAATTTGGGGTTCTCACGAAACAATTCCGCTAACCCAAATTTTGAAATTCCAAAAAAAAATTCACCACTTCTTTATTACGCACCCAGTTTACTCAAAAGCACTTTCGGTAACCGAAAATATCATTACGACCAAAAAAGATTCTTCGCAACCTCGTATATAAAAATATGTAAATAAATTGGAGATCATCACTTCTTATTGTTCTACCACCCAAAGAGAGATCAGGTCAATTTATCATTATCGTTTTTCGCACACTTAATATTTTAAAAAGTAGGCAGCTAACTTCATTTTTACATTTATTATTGATAATAAGTATAACTAAATGGCCACGTTCATCAAAAACAAGCATTCAAGTAAAGGTTAAAAAGCTATGGTCCACTGATGATTAACTGATTTCATAATACTTCTTTTCCGTGTTCCATACCCAAACTGGATGTTTGCGATTCACAGTGCATATTTAAAATGCATCTCTTATAAGTACAATACTGGTCTGCTGTACAGGGTTATTCATTTTAAAGTAAACAGGGCTTTATCGTTTGAACTTCCCTGTACTTTTTTAAAAAACGAATATAGCCATTTCGTGTATTTTTTTTCGCATAATTCAATAATCTAATCAGAAAAACATTTGAAACCTAAATAACAGCGTTACAGCACGAGTGACGTATTTTTTAAATGGAATACCCCGTATATTTTTATATCTTATTCGAAGAAACAAAATCGTTACATATTAGAAAAATGACTACAATGAGAAAAAGAAACCGGAATCGAGCTATTCTAAATTATTTTACTTTGTATCTCATGAAGTCAATTACTGACACAGTTAGAGACTTGAAGTATGGCCCTGCAAAAAGAAGAGTAACGACGAGTAAAGAGTATGCGACGGTTCTGAGAACACTGAAATATTTTAAGTATCTTCCATATCACGTTCTTCCAGTGCAGCATTTAACACGTAAACAAAAGGAACTTCGCTTTCAATTTGTTTCCCAAATTTTAATCCATGAACAAGATAACGATCCTACCCTGTTTCAAACGATTCTTTGGACGGAAGAAGCTACGTTCACTACATCGGAAATGTTTAACCGACGCAATACGCACAGCTGGACAAGACAAAATCCCAGGAAATTTCAAGAGATTAAATACCAAGCGAGGTCTTCTCTTCATGTCTGGTGTGATGTGCTTAACAATAGAATTGTCGGGCCAATATTCTATAAGGGATCCTTAACTGGAGAAAGATATCTCAATCTTCTTGAAAACGATATCGAGGGCCACTTGAAGAATGTCGTTTACCAAAATGGAAACACAAACACGAAAGAAATGAGAGAAAAAATTGTAAACGAAATTAATCGTCTTAACCAAGAACCTCAAATAATATCGGCGAGCTTAGAAAGGCTAAGGAGGGGTTATAGATCATGTTTCGAAAATAACGGGGGTCATATAGAACATTTAAATTATTAATAATAATATAATTTTTTGTTATAAGTGTTCTTATTACCACCATATTTTACCTCGTATTGTATTTTAATTTTTTCTGTTTATTGTAATTTTGCTGTTTGGTTTAGAAATAGATATGATATATCATATCAGTTTTAGCATATAATATAATTTGAAGCCGTTTTTTTGATGAAAACCTCATTATAAAACTACTCCAAAAAGTAATAAACGTATTTTTAAAATTCTTAATTCTTGACTTTGGCAAATTAATAAGCACCTGTGACAGCCAGGTTTTTTTGAGGTGAAACAAACCTTATAATATCATGCAGTTTTTGAACAATCGAGAAATAAACCCAGCAACCCCTATATTATCGAATTTCTCGTGAAAATCTCTATCTATTGATGTAAAAATATACGGGGTATTTCATTTAAAAAATACGTCATTCGTGCTGTAGCTCTTTCGTTTTTGTTTTAAATGTTTTTCTGATTAGATTATTGAATTCTACTGAAAAAAATACACAAAATGGCTATATTCGTTTTTTAAAGAAGTACAGGGAAGTTCAAAAATAAAGCCCTTTAAAATGAATAAACCTGTATGAATTTCATTTAAGTCTTAGATGGTTTATAATGAGATTTTGGAAGATAATTTACTGGAAAAAATCTTTGTAATAAACCAGCTTGACGCTGTTCAATAATTATAGTGTACTGTTATGGTACCACCCATTCGATTCCCAGCTTTACAGAGTTGATATTGGACGGCTAAACGCAACTCGTGTTAGATCCATGAGTAGAATTGGTCTGGCGGCTACTCAAATAACGATCGGTAAGGATAAATGAAAGAAAGGATATGTTTAGCAGAAAATAACAGATACAGTAACAGCTCTATTCTGACGAATGTGACCAGTCATAAACTACTGTTATTATCATACCAGGTTAACTAATCCTACTTTTAATAAAATTTATTATATGGTTTTAAAGAAAACTGTTAATAAATATATTTATTACTCATTTTAACTGACCTGTACACTTTGCCCATTAGCAAGCTGAACCGTAGTTGGTAGATTAGCGGCACTAGGCAGAACTGTTCCAGTGGGGGTACGGATTATCTGACCAGGACTAAAAATTTGCTGATGTTGCTGTCCTCCTAAAATGAATATTTATCTTTACTAGTTACTTAGATTTGCAATGCCACATTTTCAGTAAAAAGTACCGCAACGCTTAAACCGTTGAACTTGTGTTTACAAAATTTGGTACCCAGTAGTTTTTGGGCAGGCAGTACTAAACAATAATAACAGCAATGATGCCAGTTTTCGTCTTTTGCGCTACATGTAATCTCTCTGTCTTAATGAAATCCCCCGTTTATACTTTGAACCTTAAATTTAAAGTACCTAAGTATACGTTAACAATTATTGTAACTGCTAAATTATTGTTTCCTGTTAGCTCTTAATATCATTCTTAATAAAAAAATTACCTTTACATTTCAGTAAAAATAAATAGAGCATTCTATTTTAGCTACCAATTTAAGGTGTAGCTCAAAACTTGTAAATCTGGCAACGGTGTTAATATTATTGTTCGACACTGGGCAGGCCCGGAAGATACCGAATTATTTAAACGTATCTTTAATAATTTTAAAGATAATTACGCGTTGCGGTACTTCTTACTGCGGTGTTGTACTTGACTACGTGATTTTACTAACCCAGTATATTTAAGTTATGTCAACCACAGATGTCATGAATTTTTGAACCAGATTTTGTTTTTAATGTTGTAACAATAGTGTTTTAACTGTACCTATGTTAAGTGAATGAATAAATAAATAAATTATTTTAATTTGTTTATTTTTTGAAATTTTTAGAATAAAAAATATATAAGGACATAAAGGGTGTTTCAAAATAAGTAAAAATATTTTAAGGGCGGATTCTTGGGGTCAAAATAAGACTTTCTTCCTATAAACATATTATATTCTAAAATGCACCCCCCTCCGAACAAATGGTAAAACTGTAGACCTCCGTAAAAAACAAAATACAGTAGACTCCGGTTATAAAGTACCCTCTAGGGATCAAAAATGAGTACTTTATAACCGGAAATCTATAAAAAAAAACCAATGATTTCGATAAAACGATAAAACCATTAAATTAACACTTACTGATTACTGAAAATCCCTGGCGGCCGCGAGGAACCACCGTCCGGTAATTCCCCGGCGGTCGTGGAGCGACCGTCCGGTTATAATGTACAGTCGTACCTTACAACCGAAAATTCGCAAATATTGAACGTTATAACCACCATCCGGTAATTAGCCGGCGGCTGCGGGGAACCACTGTCCGATAATAACGTACACTCGTACTTTATATCCGCAAATTAGCAACTGAATAGGTGACAATATTGAACGTTATAACCGGAGTTAAAATTATATATGGTACGCTATATCCGATGAAAAATTAAGAATATTTTGGCCGGGACCAATGAAATGTGTACAGGGTCTTTGATTATATTTACGTGGCTTCTGGAGCCTTTATTTTTAAAGACAGAAAAAAATGTTTTATATAAAAGTTGTAGGTTTTTTTCCATATTATCTTTTAAAATTATCAGTAAAAAAATATCGCAATAAATAAATGGAAAAATATAGGAAACTTCAACTTTTTTAAATGAAACACCCTGTATATTATGCGCTACAATAAAAGATCTTCTTTTTCTGATTTCAAATATATATGCATTGATGATATTTGGATGACCAATTTTTGAGATATTTAAGCCTAAAATATAAATAAATTGAAAAAAAATCATATTAGTATCAAGAAAGCTATGAACACAATAAAATTGTTTTAATAAATTTGAAGTATTGATATTTTAAAAAGTTGAAATTTATAATTTTAACTATTAAAAGTAGTTTGTATTGCTTTTTTGTCGATGGGCTATTCAGAAGAACAAAAAAATCTCTATTATGCGTCTTTTTTATGGTAACAATAATAATGTGACGACAGTGCAAAGGGAATATTGCTTATTATATCCTTAACAACGGGTACCATCTATAGATACTTTTAAATACATAGTAAGAAAGTTTATTAAACCAAAAAGCTTTTAAATGAAGAAAAGGACTGCAGCACGACATGAAAACAAGGTTTTGGATATCCCCCTTTTTTCAGAATAATTATTATACTTTTTCTATTGGACTTGCACTAACTACTTTTAATAATTTTAAAAAATCCTGACATTAATATCGGATGCGGCTTCTGAACTTAATAAAACATTTTATAAAATTTATTTAACCTTAAAATTTTACAAATTTTATCCTTATAAATTTATGTCCGTTCAGAACCTTCCTGAACAAAACATGCAGGACCGACCTAAGTATGCATTGGAAATAGCTAGGTTTATGCAGCAGGATCCAAAGTCTTTCTTTACTTTAGCAGGAATGTTTAATCACAAAAATAAACATTATGGGTCCAGAGAAAATCCTCACCAAATTCAGCAACATAACAATTCTATTGTTTCCATGGCTTTCTTGATACTAATATGAAACTTTTTTGTAATTTATTAATATTTTAACCTAAAATATCTCAAAAATGGTTCATCCAAATATCATCAATGTATATATATTTGAAATCAGAAAAAAAAATCTTTCGTTGTAGCGCATAATATACAGGGTGTTTCATTTAAAAAAGTTGAAGTTGCCTATATTTTTCCATTTTTTAATGCGATATTTTTTTACTGATAATTTCAAAAGATAATATGGAAAAAATCCTACAATTTTTATATAAAACATTTTTTTCTGTCTTTAAAAATAAAGGCCTCAAAAGCCACGTTAATATAATCAAAGACCCTGTACATAGTAAACGAAAGTACGTTGTATCCCATGTACGTTAAAAACGGAGTACATTGTATTAACAATGACAAACATAATTTGGTTATTTAACACAACATTAATCAACAACGCCAATAAACATTACAAAAACAAGCAGTCTTCGCCTAAAATTAAAAAAAAAACTTTCTTTGATTTTTAATTGTAAGCTGTTTTTACCCTTCCATTAAACAGCGATTTTCTCGAATACGGTTAGATTTTGTATGGCCGGCTTACTGGGGCAGCTTAATTTTAAAAAAATAGCTTACATATAAAAGTTTGGTTATCAAAATTTTTTACCCCTCTTAATCCCCCCTAAAATTGGGTTTTCACCTTTTTTAAGACAAAGAGTCAATACCTCGCCTAAAAAAACACGGGCATGCAAATTTTCGTGACATTTGATGCAAAGCTGTAGTTCAAACATAATTTTTACGCAACCTGATGGTTGTAACTAGAAGACAAAAATTTATAGAAAAAAAATTTTTGACCTCAAAAATACACCCTTAAAACATTCATACTGAATTTTAAAACAGCAACAGCTAAAAAAGCAGTATCCTCATCAAAGTTTTTCATACTAATTCTTAATGAATTAAGATTTAATTATATTTTACAAACATAAATAAAGAAGTATACACCAATTAAAATATTTCACAAAAAACACATAATTTTTAGGTTTTCTACAAATTTTGGCATTAGCATTTGGACGCCCTTTAAAAATTGTGCAAATCTGCAGTTCCCGATTTCCGAAATTACTTTTATATGAGGAGTGGACATTATAATTTTCATTAAAGGTATTATACACATCCTCGTATCACGATTTTTTTAGATTTCGTATCAACGAGTTTAAAGCTTAAAAGGAAGTGTCTTAACAGGGGCAAGGAAAGTTTCCTAATACGTCTGACCCCAAAAAAGTTTAGACACATTAGGAATAAAAGAACGGACAAAGTGGGAAGATCGGGGCGTCTTCAAATAGGAAAAAAACGAGATGAATAAGAATGACAATTATACTTGCTATATTTTCAGATGAGAACCCGTAAAAATACGTGCAAGAAAACGCTTGGTCCTCTATAGCTCGTCGATGGCCAAGAGAAAGAAGTTCTACAGTAAGGGACTAATAGACTATACAAGAAATACTTTTGACTACTTTCTGGCTGGCTAGAAAGATCCAACCTTTCTAGGGGCTGATGTACTTGTATATTTTAATTAGTTTATACCATTTAGGGTTATTATGAAAAGTAAAGTCCACCAGATAAAATGATTTTTTGTTCTGTAGAAAAGAAGTTATTAATTTAAGTTTTTGGTCATTCAAATAAGAAAGTATTTTATTTTTTATATGATTGCTAAAACAATTTTTAGGAACCAAAATGAATGATTTGAAAGTTTTACATTTTTTAATAGCGGCTCTACACTTGCTCGCTAATCGCAGCTGCGAACGCTAAACCGCGAAGAGAGAAACGCTAAGCCGCGAAACTATAAACACTTGCGTTTCACGATTTTCGCAGGCTCTCGCGCAGCGAGTGTAAAGCCGTCGTAATATGTGGAATATAGATTTCAGGGCCCAGTTGAATTATTTCGGTAAATTGTAGACAAATGTCTGAGAGATGTTAAATAATAGCAGGTAAGATCCAAAGGGTGGGTGGCAAATTATGCGGGAAATTCACAACTTAGCCTAGCAGTGCCAGAATAAGCGGAATATGACACAGTGAGCAGGCCGTGAGCTGAATGACCTATAGGAAAGCAGTTATTGATATTTAGTAAAGTGTAGAGTATGTGGCAAGAAAAAGGTCTAATGAATAAGAATTATCGTTGAGAACGAGGGACAATAAGTGGGTTTTTTGATAAGACTGGTGTGTAAGCAGTGACTGACTACAAAGGATTCTAACCACTTATACAGGTGTGGAAAGTTCAAAACCGAACATGGACGTTTCGCAGGTAGAACAAAGAAAACAAATAAACCACTAAAACAGAGTGAGATCAAATTTAAACTAGGACATACGCGCCAAAATAGCTTAAACAGCGTACGCTCGACGAAGGTTGCCGTAAGCCTCGAATCGCTGGTCTTCGCTGATACAAGTATCGACACATTGCAAAGCTTTGTCTCACTTCTTTCACATAGTTAAAGGGGTTGTCCGTTTCTGTTTGATACATCACACTTTATCCCTATGTTCGGTTTTGGATTTTCCACACCTGTATATACATTGAAATAGTCAAGAAAACTAAGGGAAACTAGAAAACAAAATAAATAACTTCTGTTAAAAGAAAGTCTCAGTGTAGGAATTATCCGAAGAAAAGCAGCAGCAGATAAATTTGATAAAAGACCCATGTACTTTTAATCAATAAATTTCTATTTAATTTTGTTTTAAACAGAATAAAAAACAATTAGGCTGTAGGAGAGGGATAGACGAAGGAGACTAATTTAACCTTAAAAAGGTGGCTTGAAACTGATCTTGTTGACAACTGGCATATTCCAAGTAGGACGTCCCTACCAGTGGCGGTTCCTCCATAGGAGCACAGGAGCACGTGCACCCCCAAAAAAATTTAAAATAAAAATTATTTTTCATCGTGCATTATCCGGACCTCCCTAATTTATCGTACGCTAATACAAAACATAGTGTATTAGCTCCCTAACGACGAGCTGACGGAGCCGAAAGGATCCGATTACGGCCGTTCGATGTTCGACGCCAATCGGCAAGTCGCACGTGCGTTTATATAGGCGTGGTTTATGCAATTTCTATGGAAGATCATGATACTGGAGTAATAGTATCATGATGGAAGATTATGCCAGCGGGCGGAGGGGGGCAATGCGATTATTAATAGGAAGAGGCGCACACTTTTTATGTGCTCCATATAGTGATGGGCATAATCGGATTATTTTAAAAATCGAATTATTGAATTATGAATGATTTCAATAATCGGATTAATTGATAATTCGAATTATATAATTATTTTAATTTTTTAATCGTTTAAATTTTAAATTCTTGATTTCTGAATGAATATGTAACTCGATTCCGATGTAACTAAACACAAACACTATATATTATATACAGTTTGTCCAAAAAGTCCGGGATCCCCTTGATAATTCGTCAACGGGGATCCTGGACTTTTTTGACACTGTATAATATATATTATTATTATTATTATTTTAGTAAGTAAATTTTCCATTTGCCATAATTTTTTATGGTAATTTTTTACTTACCGGGCTCACGGCCGATTTTATTGAAATTTTGTATACCGAGGATATTTTGGGGCGCCGATCACGAATCTGAAGTCAATTTTTTTGTACTCTGCTAGTTTTTAAGTTATAATGCCCCACTCGAACCTAACCAGCAAAACTTTCCTAAAATTCCTCCTTCTTAAAACTGATTACACCCAAAATGGAAGATTTTATCAAAATACACTTATTATTTTATAAGATAAATTTAATTTCACCTTCATTTAACAAATATTTTTAATAAAAAAGCACAACAAGCACTTCCCAAAAATATTATTTTTACTTTTATAAATGTCAACAAAATTGTCTAGAGATTTTAGACTGTTTTATGTTGGTACGCCAGGGACCCGCGAAACAATAGACTACCTAAGTCTGACGTCAGCGAGAGGGCGGAGCTTACCAACCTTTCCAAACAAAGCCATAATAACAGGCAAATGCCCATAAGCGATTTTTAATTTCAGTTTATTTTGTGTTCTGATCGCAAATAAGACTGTTGAGGTTATTTTTCGGGTGATTTGTGCACATCTTAAGAGTTTTAAAAGATAGCTACCAGGTAATAACTTTAGATTGTCGTTAAATACAAAAATGAAACTTTTTGAGGTTATGTTTGATATTGTTTATTTTATGTTAATAAGGTGTTTTTTTCCTTATATTTTAGTTGTCTGAGGTAAAATGGCATCCAAACATGTTTTGAAAGTGTCTAGCATTGTTGAATTTTTCGACAATGATAATAAAATTATCCAAAAAGGTGAAAACGCTCTCGAGTCCAACCACGTGAAAAAAATGCAATTTGACTCTGATCTGATGATCATTAGAGGAGAAGTACACGCCAGCATGAAGGATAAAACCTATAACGTTGAGGTAAGTTCTGTTTTTTTCTTCAGATTAGCCATATTTTAAAAAATATATGTTATTTTAGATTTCCTTAAATAAGACTGGTGAAATTCTCTCTGCGTCTTGTGCTTGTCCAAGAGGCATAAAATGCCATCATATTGCAACCTTGGCACTTTTTGGACACTACAACATATCAGTTACTGATAAAGAATGTAGCTGGAATGCTCCAAAAACACCATCTGATATGCTTAAAACAGCCGAAGAACTGTATCCGGGGAAGAACTATGTTGCTATTGAGGAAACAATGACAAATGAGGGAAAAATATCCTCAAAGAAAAAATTTAGTGCTCTTGGCAGTACTGTCGGATTTGCATGGCTCCTACTAAAAGAAGTTGAAGAAACCGATATGGCTATAACTTGCCAATTATTGAGGAAATAATTACTTCGCTGAATTTTGTGAAGTTACGGATAAGATAAATTTTTTTAAGCAGAAGTGTACTATTAGTGATGATGCTATAAAACAAATAGCAACATTAACGACAGACCAAGCATCCAATGAAAAATGGTATATAATGAGAAAACACAGAATAACAGCTAGTAATTTTGGTGCAATTCTGCAGCTTCCAAAAGAAATAGATATCCTGAGAGTCTTTTTAAAACACTTATTGGTAAGCCACTCAATACTGTTTATTCATGTTATTTGCATAAGCATTATACACTAGAGCCTTTAGAACTAAAATCTTTCATCTTGAAATCATTTTCACACTTTATTTTCAAAGTTAAGACATAATATGTGGTATCGTTTGGTATTTTTTACTTGTTTTTGTGGATAAAGGTGGTATGTAACAATGTAATTTTGTTTGGATAAAAGGGGCAACTTATATTTATTATGAATAAAGGAGCAAGTGATGTAACTTACCTCTACATTATCATTTAGTAATCGACTAACCTGTTACAATTACCTTCTTTAGCCATGTATAAATCTGAGAATTGTGCGAATTTGAGAGGTGAAGTCATGCTAATTGACAAACCATAAAAAAAAACAGTATTTATGGAAATAATATAAACTATCGAAGGAATACAGATAAAATTCATCAACGTATGAATTCTCAGCAGGTTAAAATATTATAATATAAATTCAATATATCTCTAAATAAAATACTTCCAGAATAAAAATATACAGGATGTTAAGTAAAGATGCTGATCCTTAGGTTATCTAGGTGATTTTAAGAAGAAAGTTCAAATAAAGCTATGTCCTAAACCCATTAACTTTTGAGCTACAGCGTGTTAAAATCTTTTAAAAAAATGGTTTTTCGTAAATATCTTGAATATCCTGTGTCTAATTTTGTTTTTATTTGAACTTTTCTTCTTAAAATCACCTAAGGATCAACACCCTTAAGGATCAGCATCCTATTCTGAACTACTGTACTTTTCGAACAGGAGGGTAAATTTTCTTCAGCTGATGAAACTTCTGGATCATCACTCCTTGATGACGGACCTGCCACTGGCCTCTCCAAACTGCTTATGTCGCTAGCAGAGACACTTACACTTTCCCCTCCCTCATCTTTGGCAATTCGTTTCCTGGAAAGAAGAAAAATATATTAACTTGTAATATTTTTATAATATAAGGTGTCCCAAATTCGAGGGTGACCATTGGGATCTCGGAAACTATAAGAGAAGCGAAAAAATTTAAATTGTGAAGTTGGCATTTGATGCTGATCAAAATGCCACCTTAAAGTTTTAAAATTTTGTACTTTCGAAGATTTTTGGTAAAACCGAATTTTCGCAATTTTATTTTTTTATTACCTATTTGAATAGATATAACAAAATAAATTTCACATTCTCATTGCTACTTTTTCTGTTCTATAAACAGTGTTATTAGATTTCACACACGACGTTTCGTCTTTGAGCTCCTTCATCAACTTTTTTAAATACGGTCCTGAATTTTTGTTTACGGATTTTAAGAGCTTTTAAGATCCCAAATCCAATAATGTATCGCACTTATTCAAAAAAAAGTCATTTTAATGTTTTCCTAATAAGATCCTACCAAAAATCTATTGTCTGTCTCTCTAACACATGGTTTCTTATAGAAATTGCCATTAATACAAATTTTTCGAATAAGTGCGATACATCATTGGTTTTGGGTTCATAAAAGCTCTTAAAATCCATAATAAAAATCCAGGACCGTATTTAAAAAACAAAGTTGATGATGGCAGCTCAAAGACGAAACGTCGGTATGTAAATCTAATAACACTATCTTGTAGAACAGAAAAAGTAGCAATGGGAATGTGAAATTTATTTTGTTACATCTATTCAAATACAGAAATAAAAATGAAATCGCGAATATTCGGTTTTTTTCAAAAGTCTTCGGATGTATTCGAAATTTTTAAACTTCTAAGGTGGCATTTTGATCAGCATCAAATTGCGCAACTCTGCCTCCATTTAACCGACCCCGTATCTCTTCAAGTTTTCGAGATCCCAATGGTCACCCTCGAATTTGGGACACACTATACAGACACTAATTAAAATAAAATGTTAATGCAAGAAAAAACTCTTCTTTCTTGTACCTAACATTGCAAATTCTATGAAGTGGGTAATATAACAACCCCTTGGTTTAATGTTGGATTATAGCCTAATTATATCTCAGTTCAGGTACTAATTGAATATTAAACACCTAATTAAAGAGACCCTTTACCATCCTAATACCCATAAGTAGGTACATTTTCTTACAAGTATGGTTAATGTTATAAGAAAAATTGAAAATTATTAAGGGATATAAAATAAAAGTTTATAAAAATGTAGGTTTAATCATAGTTCTCAAAAACTAAAAAAAACAAAAATTACTTCAAAGAAATGGATTTGATGATTTGTTAACAATTTAGTATGGAAATTATAAATTACATACCTGTTTTCTGGAGAAGGAAATGACAACTTCTTTTTAGAACTATGTTCAAATATAGTGGGTCCATTTTTCCTGTCCCTATTTACAAAATGGCAACTACAAACCAAAGAATACTTTGTCGGTTCACGATCTTGCCTTCTGTAAAAAAGATAATGTATGATATAAAGATAATATATGACAGCAAAAAATATAGTCCTATACTAGGTGGTGCATTGCCCCACTGGCCCCATTAAATCCTATTTTAAGATACTTTAAATGTTGGCTCCCCTGAATATTTTACAAAAAATTTGTACAAAACTTTTTAAAGGTGTGAATAAAATAAGCCAACATACAAAATTTCATTACTTCTTTATAAACCATTCAGAATCTATTATGGTTCATTAGAAAGGAATAACATCAGCTTATTTTACCACAGTATACATCCATATCGGTTAATTTCACTCGTACCTTTAAAAGGTCTAATACAGTTTTACCCTAAAATATACAAATATCAAAGTATTTTAATTTACATGCCATTTCCTATGCACCATCCAGTATGTGTTACATACTAGCTCCAAATTACAAAAAAAAATAGGTACCTACCTTATTAGAGCAATCCATCTCCTTTTCTCTACTGGATTAGTCGGAAATACAAAAAATTTACAGGTTCTCTGCTCACTATAATGCTTGCAATCGGGGGCAAAGCACATAACCATTGTATTTTCTTTTTTAACTAAAAAAAAGAACAAACGAAATGATAACAGCAAAACATAAATAAATAACATAACCTCTACATCCATAAAATTTGTCTAGCAGACTTACCTTTATCAAATCTTTATAAAATTTTATACAAAACTATTTGTCCAATGACACTCTAACCAAATCAAAACGTAAGCACCCTTATTTCAAAACGAAACCACTCCAAATACACTAATGAAATATCCCTTATGGGATTTTCCCTGTTATAATCGGTTTGTTTGGAAAGGTTGTTAAGCTCCGCCCTCAAGCGTGACGTCACGACTTAGGTAGTCCATTGAATGGCCTACTTTATAAATTTGAATTATTTTTATTTTTCGCGATTTATATTTAAAAATTAAGCGCATTCAATTGTTTCGCGGATCCCTGGTGTACCAACATAAAATTGTCCAAAATACCTAGACAATTTTGTTGACATTTATAAAAGTAAAAATATTATTTTTTGGGAAACGCTTGTTGTGCTTTTTTTATTAAAAATAATTCTTAAATTAAGGTAAAATTAAATTTATCGTATAAAATAATAAGTATATTACCATAAAATCTTTCATTTTGGGTGTAATCAGTTTTAAGGAGGAATTTTAGGAGTTTGTGCAGATGTGAGGTTAGGTTCGAGTGGGGCGTTATAACTCAAAAACTAGCAGAGTCTGACAAAATATGACTTCAGATTTTCAGATTCGTGATAAGCGCCCCAAAAACCCCTCTATTCAAAACTTTAATAAAATCGGCAGTGGGCCCGATGAGTAAAAAATTACCATTTTTATTATTAAGTTGTCCTCTCTGTTTACATAAATATTTACTTTACTATAAAAATATTAAATCTTATTGGTTATTACATTTTATTTTTTTTTTCGCGACGCGTAATCAATTCTGTGAAATCAGGTTATTTTTCGTAATTCAAATTAAATCTAAATAATCGCATGATAGCGATTATTTCAATAATCGGATTATCGATTATTTTTAATTCGAATTATCCCATCACTAGCTCCATATAACTATTTGGCGCTGTTACTGCGACAATTTAGGGTGCGTTTTAGTTCTTTCACTAAAAATGGTCCATTTTACGGTGGAATATTTGTAAAACAATTTTAATTCTTTGAGTTTAGAGCAAAAAATTGAATTTAAGCGTGCTGAAAGACCTAGACCTGAAATTTCCCTCACACAGACCACCAAATATAAGTCTAGGGAGTTTAATAAAAAATTCAAAATGGAAATTTATGAAAAGAATGATTGATTTGTGGATGTGATACAACTAACCGATTGTTTTGTTTTTCGTGCTTGTTGTTCAGTCGCGGAAACGCAGAGCCTGTCTGGACAAAAACTGGGATAACCGACTTGGGGCATTTGGCGCCAAAACGAACAAGTTAGAAAGAACAGATATGTACTCTCAAAAATAATTGACTGTAGGTATAAAATTTTGGAGCCTTCGAGTTAGCCCTTCGTGGTCATGACAAAAAGGCGATTCATCAAATCCCGGTATTTTTTAGAGGATTAATAAATTTCACTGCCGAGTTGGATATAGTTAGCCCTTAAAGACCGCTTCGAAAAATCCCAAGAAATAACTTTTGGGCCTGACATCCTATAAAAATCTTGCCTCTGGTATGTTGGCCTCCTGTGGTTTTGTATTTTTGTGTTTTACGTCTAGTGCACCCCCTTAAATACTTACCACGAGCCGCCACTGGTCCCTACTATAATATTACCATCGCAACGAAAAAAATTGAATTTAATTTAAAATAAACACCCAAAAGGAGTTCCCCAAATGTTTTCTTTAATAACCTTGCTAAGATCACGTTAATAACCCCCGCTCGTAGACGTGTCCCATCAAATGCTCAGATCAATTATTATCATATTTGTTTTGTTTAAAATTTTTATATCTGAGTACCTCATGAATATCTAGTACATTATTTTATGGCCATTATTAAATATTTAATAAAAATAATTGGTGTATGCATTAGCAGTTGGAGCGTACCTATTATTTATAATACTTGGCACCAGTAAATCAAAGAATAAAAACGAAAACTTCGCATCTCCGTTTAAAATTTGAAAGCAGATATTTTAATAATTCCGAACAAAATAGTCTAAATTTGTTTTAATTTAGGTTTATTTCTCAAAACCTTCTATTATAGACAGTTCGTGTTTAAAAAAAAGAAATAATCGCGAATTTATTTTATATTCAGGAATTACATGCACCAAGAAATAATTAAGTACGATTACTAGTTATTACAAGAAAACTTTTTTACAAATCAACAAAATTGCATAAATATATTTAAAAATTTACAAAAGGATCGAAATGAAAACCTATTTTCCTAAAATCATTTAAAAAGTATCAAAAAAATACATCAAAATTATATTACCTTTATCAGTATTATCGATATTAATTAATACAACTGCATCTTTTTCTAAAACAACCTCATTTTTAGTTTCATTGACATTGTTTAAATCACATATTACACTATCTTTATCACTATTATCAATATCAACTAAAACAACTGCATCCCGGTCTAAAACTTCTTTTTTTCCAGGTTTATTGGAATTAATTACCATCGTTGCTTTTTCTCTTTTCGTTGATTTATGTTCGGTTTTTTCAGGACTTTGAGCCATTTTTGTAACTTATTTTTTTAATAAAAAATCACATAATGCTTTTTTTAATTACCAAGTGTTAAAATTTAAGAATGTAAATTAAATTTCCTTGTTTTGTTTGGTTCTATCTATTTGTAAACATAACAAAACTATGGTTCGCGTAATATTTACCCGGAACAAACATACTTTTTATATTTGATATTTTTCTTACTAACTTGCACTTCAAAGTTATGTACATAGTCCACAGAAACTAGTTCATATTTTTAAAAGATACAATATTAATTATTTAAACTAAATCACTTTGATCAATACTTAATCTGTAATTTTAAACCGCGTTTTAAAAATAAAACACCAGACCACACTTAAATAAAACAGATGTGATGGTCAGCATAGTATTTTTTTTTGTACACTTTCATGCTTTTACAGTGGCAGATTATCAGCTTACTGTATTCTATCTACGACAAATACGGTATAACTACCTACCTAGGAAGAGTAAATTTAGGATTTTGAATAAGGCATAATTTCTAGGAAGTGGCAATATAACCAACAATAGGGTTTTTAAATGGGTACGATTTGACTCTCTGTAAAAAAGGAGCAAAAACAAATAATAACTAGCAGGTATGCAAATAATCAGTAGCGCACCGTAAGAAATAAAAGCAAATTATACCAATTATTTTAAAAAGGCATTAAGTTAGATGACATTACCGTTTAAAGTGTAATTTATTTACACTACTAAATAGTTCCTGAACCTAATGAAATGACTTTTAAATTTATTTGTTGTCCCCACAACCTCAAAGTCACCGTCAAAAGATATTCCAATTAGTCACTGCTTTGAAGGGCCAATTTGCCGACATTGGTCTTGAGTTCGTCGTCAATATGAATAGTTTGACGCTGGTATGATTATTTTTATACGAGGGAACTTTCATAGGAAATATATGTAAAATAAATTAATCTAATTTATCCTTAGAACATTAATAAAATTAAACACAATCACTCGAACTAATACAGCAATTATAGGCGGAATAGTAGGAAATATGTTTTGTCATCTTAAAAATAAAATAAAACAAGTTAAAATAATAAGTAATAAATAATAATTTTATACACAAAAGCGAATACCACGCAACTCTCCCCGTGAATGCAGTGCGAATTAGCGAAAGCACTTGCAAAAACTATTACCGGCTCAACCGGCTGTCGGGCTGAGAGAGAGCAAGAGAAAGAATGTTAACTAACAGTGTTAGCCAACACTATTACAAAAATACAAGTCATGTTACAAAAGGTATTTGTCGGCAATACTACCAATTTATTAAAAATATATATTTTGTTGACATAGTATCCATTTTAAAGTCTGTAAATATTTTTCCCTGTATTTGGTCTGAACCCGGCTTTACAAGTTTAAAAGTTACATTTTGTTAATTAAATACTACATTAGGTTATCTATTCTACTGAACAGTTTTTAAAGCGTTAAATTGTTTTTTTATTGTTATTTTTGGTATGTGTTTATAATATACAAAAAATTATAAGCTTAATACTTAAACAACAAATCGTTTTCTTTAAAGAATATTTTTACTTTTATAGGATATCTTGTAAAGGTAGACAAAAAGTAAAAATATCTACACAAAATAGTACAAAAAAAGTTAAACATTATTATCAAACAAGTATATTTGGTTCAGTTCGTTTTCTTTAAGATGACATAAAATTATAATATTTACAAGAGTTTAAATACAATATCAAAAAAATATTTGATGTAGTTAAGAAAATATAACTTTTTATAACTTACCTATTTAATAATTACATATAAAATAATGAATTTTAAAAATATTTTAAAATTAGAGGAATAGACTCTTAACACCCTATTTATTTTACAAACATATTATCTCTGAATGTTAATACTACCAATAAAATACACCTTTTTAAATTTTTGTACTTATTTATTTAGGATTTAACTACAGCACAATTATAATACCAATCAATTATGAAATATACCAAAAATTTCACACTTTTCAAAAATTTGACACAGTATAATTCCTGTTAAAAATATAAAACTTGTCAAAGATAATATATCTCTTAAAAATATAATACCAGTCAAATATGACATTTGACAAAAATACTACTCATGTTAAAAATGATATTCGTCGTCTACTACCAACTTATTAAAAAACATATATGTATTTCCTAACATACATATTATGTATCCATTTTAAAGTCTTTGTTGATATTTTTTTCTTTATTTAGGTAGTAGCTATCAGTGGATATTAATGGGGGAGGGTTTGAAGGGTAACCCCTCCCCCTAGAGCCTACTCAGGTATAGCAATAAAACTATTCAGGCTATTGACGATTTTGTCAAACATAAGAAACTTTTATGTCGTTTCCAACTTCTCCATCAAATATTTAATTTAAAAAAAAATACGTCTGAAATTGGTCGAATTTTACGAACTTATCGATCCTAAAGGTAAAAAAAATATTAGAATTAGATTTAAAAAAACCGATAGTACATTAAGTGCGTTGAAAATATGTAACCAAAATTTGTTTACTGCTATTACGGCTATGATACCAGTAAAAACGTGTCAGTAGTTGCGGAAATCGTTTTTTTATTTGAAATATTTAAAGAACTACTTACGAAACTCGACAAATGAAAGACTCAATGAATTAGCATTGATGTTCATTCGCAAAAACATTTCTGTATCTGGAGGTAAAGTTTTGGATAAATTAATTAGAGAACATAAAAAACTATGCATATCATAAGAAGATTATTTTTTTTACACATATATTTGTATGTACATAAAGGACAAGAAGACTGTGCATTTATATCTTTATGTCAACTTCCCCCAGGACTCATTCCTGGATACGCCACTGGTCCCTATACTGTTGTCCTATACTTAGTTGGGTTCGAGTGAAGCTTCCTTCTATTTATTATATTAATATTTTAATTCGCATTTCTTAAAGGAATCAATACACGCCCATGGTTATAAAATTATTTGTAACTTAGGCCTGCTCTCTACAAAGCTGGGTTTAATTTGGTCTTCGTGTGCTGTATTTAAAATTTTTCTCATCTTTACCCTAGAAAAAATGCAGTTCGATTCTACGGGTCGGGTCGTACCCAAATAGCCAGTGTTATTAAACAAAAAATTACCCATCAGTAGTTGTTACCAATTTGACGTTAAGTTAACGACAATTCGTTACTGAGTCAAGTTCGCCTACAAGTTGTTGACAATCTACCACCCCAAATGGCATGAAAATTGTCAGCAACACTTGTAGTGAGATACCGTAAAATGTACATTTTCCTTACCTGCTAAACTCATTGCGGGAATAAAAATAGCTTCCTGTCCATCCACGCTAAGGGCTTGAACACCTGCTGGTGCCTGCACCACGCTATATCCTGCCAAATTTTGACCTGCTGCAGCTGCAACCAATTGGGCAGCTCCAGCTGCGGCTTGTTGCTGGAGAATTTGTTGCTGAAGCTGCTGCGCGGTAACTCCAGCGGGAAGTGGTACACTTACAACCTATGATTTCAATAAATACATACCAGGTCGGACAGTCCTTGGCAAAAAATAATACAAAAATGTTATATGTATAAACTTGGGTCCACACGGCTCCATTTTTTAGATACAGGGTGTGAAAGAAAATTTTTTAGAGTAGGTAAGGAATTTTCTCTTATATTTAGATTGCGTTTTTCGATTGGAATAGAACTTGGCACAGTCAGAACATTGACTCAAGAATACCTTTGGCACAAACTTTTGTTACTGTTATGGGCCAGTGGTGTAGCTTTAGGTAGTTTTATTAAATTTTTTACCATTATTTTGTCATAACTTTTTTGGTATTGATATTATTAATAATTTGATACATGGTTATTATTGTCTGGTTAGTTTTACATAAAAAAGGTGCTCTTGAATTAACTCGATGAACTTAACGGCATTTTTTTTTATCTTGGTGACGGCTCACGAAGGATTTTTTATATACATATATAATAGATATATGCTAGACATATACATATACATATATGCCCCTAAGTACCAAAGTACCGTGAGTGCCGATGCCGGGTTCTCCGATGTTTAACCCATCTTTTTTCCCCAGTTCCGTCAACGCTGTCCAAGCACTGAAACATGCAAATATTGCATTTCACAGCACCTTTTAGACAACGCGGTAGTGCCACCACGGACGTTATTTTAAATAACTACTACCTAAGATATTTGAGATATTCTAATTTTAAATTTGCATGGTTCGAAAATGATAATTTAAAAAATTAATAGCAATACTAATTTTTACAAAAAAAATCATATTATTATGGGAATTAAATGCATTTATTTGAGCAAGGGGTGAATAATTTTATATATTTTTTGTAAAAATTACAAATGTTTTTAATTTTAAATGTTACGCTTTCGCGCCACGCAAGTTTAAAATTAGAATATCTTAAAAGCCGTTAAGTTTAATGAGTTAATTCAAGTTAGGCTAAGCAGACAATAAGAATCATGTACCAAATTTTCAATAATATTGTTACTTAAAAACTTAGGACAAAATAATGGTAAAAAAAGAAATAAAATTGCCTGAAGCTACGCCAAAGGTTACTGGGGATTTGGGGACTTTTGAGGGTGATTTTGGGGGGGTTGGAGGCGTTTTCGGGTTTTGTGCCCTTAAAGATCTTTGATCAGCGTGTTAAGAACTATCACTATGCAAAGTTTGAAAAGAATTGGCCCAAATTCATTTTCAATAAAAAAATTGCGGGATCCTTTAAAGTGCCTTTATCTCGAAAACGGCTGCTCCAAGAGACTTAAATAAAGTATACATTTTTGATGCAAATGAATTTATAGTAACTTATTTTTTAATAAATAGGTCAATATTCTAAGCTTAATAAAAGTTACGACATCTTAAACGAGTGAGGTAGGCCGTAGCTGGCGCCCTCTAGTAGCAACATCAAAAGCGTGGACAAATTTAAATTTCTCGCCTCAGAAAACCCCCAGATCCCAAAGTTTGTACCGCTAGGTCATTTGGTTAAAGAATTATTAAGAAAAAACGAAAGCAAAATTAAAAGTTTAACACCCTGTATCTTTGTTATTATCAACTTTCGGATAAGGCAAGTTAACATTATTTGAATTATTTCGACCGAAGGCATCTGTTTTTCTGCATTACTTTGGGACACCATATTTTAATTTATATATATATATATATATATATATATATATATATATATATATATATATATATATATATATATATATATATATATATATATATATATATATATATATATATATATATATATATATATATATATATAAATTAAAATACTTTTTTGCAAATTTTCCTTTGTTTCCAAGATATTTCACTATAAAGTTTTGGCAAAAAATTAATTTGGGTTGCTAATCTTAGTGGCGCTTTCAAACTATTACGTCATAAGAAATCAAGTTTGACCTTTTCAAAAGTTAGACACTTTTTGTGCAAATGCTTAAGAACTATTGTTATACCCATACACATAAACAATAACACCGTATTCTTCGTTAGTGAACTTCATTTTCTTGTGATTTTTTCGATAATAGTTTGAAAGCGCCAACTAAGATTAGCGACACCCACAATGTGATTAATTTTTTTTTGCCAAAACTTTATAGTGAAATATCTGGGAAACGAAGGAAAATTTGCAAAAAAAAGTATTCTTGGTTTTCGACTCTTCGACGAGAATTAAAAAATTTATTCGGACCTTCATTTTTCGCCTCGACTTACCAATCACCCTGTATATATATAAATATATATATATATATATATATATATATATATATATATATATATATATATATATATATATATATATATATATATATATATTTACAGGGTAAGTCTGTGAACTGGGACCCCAGTTTATTGCTTTAAATATTCAAATTGGGAAAAAATGTTTTTTACAAAAATATTTTGGTTTTTCCTGCCCTATATTTTGCAAACAGCGCTATGTATACAGGGTGTATCAGATAGTCCGTACAAGAACAAAGATCATTTTTTTAAATGACTGCCTATATTTTTTGTTACATTTTTGTTTTCTGCATTAAATTTTAGATACTTTTTATTTAGCATATCATATCCCTATATTCAAGTGTTTACGAGATATTCGCATTTAAATACAAGTTTAGAAGAGAAAAATCCGCTCATCTTTTATTGTTGTTTTACGTTTCTATGGTTTCAGCGGTCTTTTGAGGATTGCATAATAACTATATATGCTATAGATATTAATAAAAATGTCAAAACGACAGTTTTAAAATTCTGTAAAAAAATTGTTTAAAACGTTTTTTTCTTTAAGGTTTTATCTATTTCTACTCGTCATCTGATAATATCTAATTAATTATTAATTAATACTATGGATGTTTTCCACTTACAAAAAACCCCTAAACCATAGAAACGTAAAAAAACATTAAGAGATGAGCGGATTTTTCATTCTAAATTTGATTTAAATGCAAATCTCGAAAACAATTAAATATAGGGATAAGGGAAAAGCCAGATAAAAAAAATCTAGAATTTTAAGCAGAAAAGAAACATTAACAAAAAAAAACAGGGAGTCATTTAAAAAAAATTTAATTTTTTATTTTTACGGGCTTTTTGTTTTAAACCCCGTATACATAACGTTGTTCGCAAAATATAGGGGCAGCAAAAACCAAAATATTTTTTTATTTTAAAAAATTTTTTTCCAAAAATTTTTTTATTTAATGCAATAAACGGGGTTCACTTCACAGACTTACCTTTTATATATATATATATATAAATATATATATATATATATATATATATATATATATATATATATATATATATATATATATATATATATAAACTTGTCCGGGATAATGCCTCCAAAAAAAGCCCAGCCTTTTTCGCGAAAAAGTCGGCCAATGCTTATCCGTTACTTATGGCGGCCAAGTTCTGCAGAACGAAGAATCGTTTAATCTTGCGGATGTTACTTTTGAGAATAACCTTAACTTGCACAAACACATTACATCCATAGCCTCAGCAGCTTTAAAGAAGCTTGGATTCATTTTTCGAGCCAGACAGTATTTCTCTCCTTCTAATCTGTATACTCGGTATGTATCCCAGATCAGACCCTCTTTACTCCTACGACACTTAGCATTCTAAACTCCATTTAGAGAAGAGCTGTTCGTCTTATCAGTGATCCCACACTTACAAGAGCCGTATGGCCAGTAAAATTCCTCCCAACAGCTCCCAACAGACCAACTCATAGTGCCACTTTGATGCATCCTTTTACAGTCCAACTTGAGAGGCCCCGAACTCCCTACTTTGTTTGTTTCTTCATCCCTAGAGTGTACATACTATGAAGCTTGCTACCCGCAGAAGTTTTTCCTTTTCTCCCAAATCTCCAAATATTTAAGTCTCGTGTGAATAAACTCCCTACTATCACACTTCAGACACTCACGGTACGTTAGTACTTAGGCCTTAGCCTTCGTGGACTGTCCCAAGATAAAAAAATGAAAACAAGCAGCTTGACAATTTAAACCCGGTCGCACCGAATCCAGGTCCTTAAGTCAAAGGCTACCAAGGTTAGAATTCATGCTGCCCCCTATACCGAGGTCTTACGCCCATGTTTTGATAAATTATATGAAATAGTATCTAAAGTTAAAGGAATTAAAAATAAAAGTTCATATTTTGGATTTTAAGATATAAAGAGTTAAAAAAATATGTTTTTAAAATTTTTTTTGGTTAAAAAAAAAAAAAAGGGGGGGGAAAAAAATTTTTTTTTAAAAAAATTAAATTTTTTTAAACCAAAAAAAAAAAAATTTTTTTTTAAAAAAAACCCCCCCCCCCAAAAAAAAAAAAAAAAATTAAAAAAATAAATTAAAAAATTTTTTGGGGGTTTTTTCCCCGGGGTTTTTATATATATATATTTTTTTTTTTTTTTTTTTTTTTTTTTAAAAAAAAAAAAAAAAAAAAAAAAAAAATATATATATATATATATATATATATATAAATTTTATAAAATTTTTAAAAAAAAAGGGAAAAAAAAAAAAATTTTTAAAAATTTTTAAAAAAAAAAAAAAAAACAAAATTTTCAAGGGGGAAAAAAATTTTTAAAAAACCCAAATTTTTTAAATTTTTTTGGAAAAATTTTTTAAAAAAAAAAAAAAAAAAAAATTTTTTTTTTAAAAAAATTTTTTCCCGGGTTTTTTTTTAAAAAAAAAAAATTCCTTTTAAAGGGGCCCCGGGGAAAAAAAAATTTTGGTAAAAAATTTTAAAAAAAAATTTTTTTTTTTTGAAAACTTAAAAAAACCCCTTTTTAAAAAATTTTTTAAAATTTTTTTTTAAAAAAAAAAAAAAAAGGAAAAAAAAAACGTTAAATTTGAAAAAAATTTTTTTTTAAAAAAGGGAAAAAAAATTTAAAAAATTTTAAAAAAAAACTTAAAAATTTTTCCGGAAAAAAAAAAAGGAAAAATTTTTTTTTCCCCCCAAAAATTTTTTTCCCCCCTTTTTTTTTTTTTTAAAAAAAATTTCCCCCAAAAAAAAAAAAAAAGGTTTTTAGGGAAAAAAAAAAAAAAATTTTTTTTTAAAATTTTAAAAAAAAAAAAATTAAAAAAAAAATTTAAAAAAAAAAAATTTTTAAATTTTTTTCCCCTTTTTTTTAAAAAAAAATTTTAAAAAATTTTAAAAAAATTTTTTTTTTAATTTTAAAAAAAAAAAAACCCCGAAAAAAAAATTTTTAAAATTTTCCTTAAAAAAAAAAAAAACCCCCAAAAATTTTAAAAGGGTTTTTTTTAAAAAAAAAAAAAATTTTCCCCCCCAAAAAAATTTTTAAACCCCCCAAAAAAAAATTTTTAAAAAAAAAAAAAAAAAAAAAAAAAAAATTTTTTTTGGGGTTAAATTAAAAAACCCCAAAAATTTTAAAATTTTTTAAAAAAAATTTAAAAAATTTTAAAAAGATTTTTTTTAAAAAAAAAAATTTTAAAAAAAAATTTTTTTAAAAAAATTTTTTAAAAAACCTTTTTTTTTCCCCCCCCCCTTTTTTTTTAAAAAAAAAAAAAAAAAAGGTTTAAAGATAAAAAATTTTTTAAAACCTTTTTTGGTTTTTTTTTAAAAAAAAATTTTTTAAAAAAAAGGTTTTTTTCCCCTTTTTTTAAAAAAAAAAAAATTAAAAATTTTTTAAAAAAAATTTTTTTTTTAAAAAAAAAAAAAATTTTTAATAGAAAATTTTTTTTAAGGAAAAATTTTTTTAAAAAAAAAAATTTTTTAAAAAAAAATTTTTTTTTAAAGGAAAAAAAAAAAAATTTTTTTTTAAAAAAATTTTTTTAAAAATTTTAAAAAGGGGAAAAAAAGGAAAAATTTTTCCAAAGGGGGGGAAAAAAAAAATTTAAAAAAGGGGAAAAAAAACCCCCCTTTTTTTCCCCCTTTTTTTTAAAAAAAGAAAAAAAACAAAATTTTTTTAAAAAAAAAAAAAAAAAAAACCATTTTAAAAAAAAAATTTTAAAAACCAAAAAAAAAAAATTTTTTTTAAAAAAAAAAAAAAAAAAAAATTTTTTTTTTTTTTTAAAAAAAAAAAAATTTTTTTTAAAAAAAAAATTTTTAAAAAAAAAAAATTTTTTTTTTTTTTTTTTTGGTTTTTAATTTTAAAAATTTTTTAAAAAAAAAAAATTTTTGGGCCAAAAAAAAAATAATTTTTTTTAAATTTTTTCCCCCAAAAAAAATTTTTTTTCCCCAAAAGGGGGTTTGGGTTAAAGGGGAAAAAAAGGGGGTTTTTTTTCCCCAAAAAAAAGGAAATTTTAAAAAATTTGGAAAATTTTTTAAAAAAATTTCCAAAAAAATTTTTTTTTTTTTCCAAATTTTTTTTGGGGGGGTTTTTTTTTTAAAAAAAAAAAAAATTTTTAAAAAAGGGGAAAAATTTTTTTTTTTCCCCCCTTTTTTTAAAAAAACCCTTTTGGGGTTTTTGGGGGGCCCCCTTTTTTTTTGGGGTTTTTTTTAAAAAGGGGGGCCCCCAAGGGGGAAAAAATTTTTTTTTTAAAAAAATTTTTTTTTTTTAAAAATTTTTTTTTTTTTTTTTTTTTTTTTTAAAATTTAAAAAAATTTAAAAAAACCCCGGGGGGAAAAAGGTTTTTTAAAAAAAATTTTTTTTTTTTTGGGGAAAAAAATTTTTTTTTTTTAAAAAAAAAAAATTTTTAAAAGGGGAAAAATTTTTTTTGGGGGGAAAAATTTAAAAAATTTTTTAAAAAGGGGGGCCCCGGGGGGAAAAGGGGGGGAAAAAAATTTTTGGGGGGTTTTTTTTTTTTTTGGTTTTTTTTAATTTCCCTTTTTTTAAATTTTTTTTTAAATTTTTTAAAAAAAAAAAAATGGGTTTTTTTTAAAAAAAAATTTTGGGGCCCTTTTTTCCCCCAAAAAAAAAAAGGTTTTTAAAAAAATTTTTTTTTTTTTCCCCAAAATTTTTTAAAAAAAAAAAAATTTTTGGGGGTTTCCCAAAAAAAAAAAAAAAATTTTTTGGGTTTAAAATTTTTTTAAAAAAATTTTTTCCCCAAAAAAAAAAGGGGTTTTAAAAATTAAAAAAGGGGGAAAAATTTTTTAAAAAAGGAAAATTTTTAAAAATTTTTAAAAAAAATTTTTTTTTTTTTTCCCCCCCCCCAAAAAAATTTTAAATTTTTTCCCAAAAAAGGGGGGGCCCTTTTTTTTTTTTTTTAAAAAAAAAAAAAAGGGGGGGTTTTTAAAAAATTTCCCTTTTTTTGGGGTTTTTTAAATTAAACCCGGGGTTGGGTTTTCCTTTAAAAAAGCCCCTTTTAACCCCTGGAAATTTAATTTTTTTTTAAAATTTTTTTTTAAAAAGGGTTTTGGGGAAAAAAAAATTTTTTTTTTTTTTTTTTTTTTCAAAAAAAAATTTTTCCGGTTTTTCCCCCCAAATTTTTTTTCCCCCTTAAAAAACAAAAAACCCTTTTTGGTTTTAAATTTTTTTTTTAATTAAAAAACCCTTTTTTTTAAGGAAAAAACCCCCCGGGTTTTTAAAATTTTAAAAAAAAAAAAAAAAAATTTTAAAACCCTTTTAAAAAAAAAATTTTTTAAAAAAAAAATTTTTTTTTTTTTTTTTAAAAAAAAAAAAAAAATTTTAAAAAAAAAAAAAATTTTTTTTTTTTAAAAAAATTTTAAAAAAATTTTTTTTAAAAAAAAGAAAATTTTTTTGAAATTTTTTCAAAAAAAAAATTTTTTTTTTTAAAAAAAGGGAAAAAATAATTTTCCCAAATTTTTTTTCCCCTTTTTTTTTAACCAAAAAAATTTAAAAAAAAAATTTTTAAAAATTTTTAAATTTAAAAATTTTTTTTTTTTTTTTTCCAAAAACCCCCAAAAAAAAAAAAAATTTTTCCCCCTTTTTAAAAAAGGGGGTTTTTTTTTAAAAATTTTAAATTGTTTCTTAATTTTATCAAGTTGTTATTTTTAACGTCCAGATTTGACAACTTTAAACCATTTTTCAAGCTTTCGATGATCGAGCAAATGCCCCCCTTAAATACGCCCATGTATCAAAACTGGCATGCACAACTGATCTTTTTACCAAAATCGGAAAATTATACTTATCTACATTGATTCCCAAATCCTTTTAATAAGTATAAGTCGAAGTATAAGTACAGGTAACAATAATGCGCCAAGTAGGCAGTGTAATACCTCAGCATAGGGACAACAAAAATGTTAAACATATCAAGAGCTCCATGCAATAAAAAGACAATTTTTTGGTACAAATCAAAGAAATTTCATTTTTAATTTAACTTTTAACACAAAGGTGAACTAAACAACTATAGAGAAACGTAGGTATAATTTTGTGTTTTTAATAAAAAAAAGTCAGTTCTTCATACCTTCATAGTTCTGATAAATTATATGAAATAGTAAATGTTTGATCTAAAGCTACATTAAATAAAAATTACAGTTTCCTATTTTGGATTTTAAGATATTAGGCGTTAAAAAAATACATTTCCAAACTTTAAAAAATTAACCCCCTTTTTTAACTCTTATCAATTAGATAAAAATTTAAAAGAGCACAAATATTTTTACACCTTATTTTTCACATCTCAACGTCTTTTACATGCTGATAATTAGTAATTGTCACATCATGGCCTACTAAAATTTTGGAAAAAAATCGATTTTTGCAGCTATTTTGAAATTAAATGACAAGTGTAACACATGGTTGAAAAGAAAATTTTGAGGCGGATCAGGTAGGCAAAAAATATATACAGGATGCTATTTAAAAGTCCGAAAGTGAAAAAATTTGTTTTATTTATTTATTAAAATTTTAAAAATTCTTATAAATAAAAAAACTTTTATTAACTCAAATATATATAAATTTTTTAAATTTGTACAATAACTAATTGGCGCGTGTTTGGGAAAAGTGGGATAGGTCAGAAAATGTGAAAATTGACTCAATGTAAATTGAGCAACACTTAAAATATTAATTTAAATTTTTAAATAACATTTGGGCAATTCTTAAAATGCTTTAATTAAAGGAAATGTTAAATTATTTTAATTATTGTTAAACTTAACATTAACTTATTTTTCACTTTGCTTTATCCCACTTTTTCCATAAACGTAACAATTATTTTATACACATAATAAAATTGTCTGTTGTAGATAAGAAGTTTGTATAATTTATGTAAATAAGCCTATCTGCCTTATAAAGCCTTATTACTGCATCAGGTAAAATACTTGTCTTATTTAGACGGCATATTATTTTAATATAACTAAAAATTTATCTACGATAGCAGTTTTATTTCTATATAAAAAATAAATATTTATACTGGAACAAACTTTTTTTTAAGCTACTTAAAGTAATTCGAGTAAAAACTTGGACGTGGATATACTAGACAAAATGTTGGCTGTCCCTACAGTGCAACTATTTTATCTAGTCTATACAAGTTTTTTTTTGTGCAGGTCTATAGTCAATCTGTCGAGATGACCAAAGGGCCATATAGGGAAAATGATATCAAGTTCATAATTGCTATGGAACATAATTTTACCTGAGGTTGTTGCTGAGCCTGTGCGGCTTGCTGCATGGTAACACCCTGTTGCTTAAGCTGTTGGTTTTGTGGCGTGGGAGTAGTAGACATAGTAACGGTTACAGGAGATGAAGACACCTGCGCTTGAACCGCTGCTTGAATTTCTCCTGGACCAATGCGACTGCAGGTGGCAGCTAAAAGTGCCAAAGGGGACGGAGCCACTAGCTTTATATCCCCCGATTCCTGTTAAACAAATATATTTTTTATATAAAAATATTTAAAATTAAAAAAAAATCTAGCACACAGCACTATTTTTAAGAAATTGTAATGAATTAGGCAGTAACAAAATTACACCTTTTGAAAGTACCACATGTCAAAAATATAAATATAATACACATATTATAAGACCCATCGAAAACGATTTACATACGTACGAAAATAACATTACATAACCTATTGATAAACATGATATTCTAATAAAACGTTTTAATAAATGCGATATTTTTAAACATCTAACTACCAAAAATCAGTGGCGTAGCTAGGTGGGCCAGGGGCGACTGCCCCCCGCCTCTAGACCAGCGCCCCTGGCCCAAACAACTACCGTATATAAAACAGGTATTATTTACAACATACTATGCTGTCTTAAACATTTTTTACTGCTGTGTAATTTTAGAAGTCATATTTTAAAATAATAATTGTCCACACTTTTTGTTAATAATTTTTCTGTTCCACAGTGTCACCGGAGCGGTTATTCTCTTCAAAAGCACTAACACCGCGGAAAAAGCCGCTCAGCGCGGCATCCGTTTGTGGCGGCATTTATTTTTATTGTGTTGGTATTGGATATATTCCAGAATTGTTTACTTTATTTTTTAATATTGCAAATCGGCAGATTTCAAACGTATGTTATTTATTTCTGGTACCCATATTCTCCTCTTTGTGGTGTTATTTAGTCGTTTATTGTCTATACAAGGGTAAACTTGTTAAGAGTAGAATGGATAAAAGAAAAAAGTCAGGTGCTCAGTTCAGGAAGGAATATCGTGAAAAAAAATATGTTAGCGCAACACACAGCTAAAAATTCAAGATTTTTTCAAAAAACTGCTGGGTAAGAACATTTTTTTATATTGTCATTATTTTTCCTTTCTGGTCTAAAGTTTCAAATATAGATTTGTTTGTTTATTGTTGTGTTTTTTTTTTAATAAAAATGTTTTAAGAAATAGAGCGCCCCTTTAAACGTTGGCCCCCCCGCCCTGAAAGGTTGACTACGCCACTGCCAAAAATTATGGCAATATTAATTTAACAACAGCCGGCATTTTTATAAAAAATACATATACCTAATTTTAAAAGAGATTCTGTGTCACTGTGATAACAACTGTTAACATTTAAATTTGTCAAAAAAAACATCAGTTAAAAATCTGACGCACTTTCCCTATTCATGTATTGCATATGGTGTAATAATAAAAAAGTAAAAAATACTTAAAATAATAATTTGGACATCAACCAAATTACATTAAATTTAATGTAGCCAATCAATGGTTCTAAAATACTCGTAGGTCTTTATTCTGAGAGATTTTACAAATGACATGCATACGTTAATAGTTTTAATTTTTGGAATTCAAAAAATATGTTAATGGATAATTTGGTCTAAACCTCGGTCTAAACTATAAAACGAAATTTTAATAAATGTCTTGTTTTTTATATTGTTAAAAGGTTACATTTTTTAATGTGTTACATCTGTGAGAAAATTAATTACATGTTATAACCTCGTTGGATTGATCTTACTTTTGTTGAGTGTAATATTTTTGTCAGATTTGTAGTACTCTAACATTCCTACCACGTCATAAGTTTGACAAGGCGAAATATACATCAGAATTTAAATCCATGTGTTTATATAAGGTTTTCTAACAAATCCGTCGGTAGTGATAACCAGTGTGTGTTTAGAAATCGAGAGTGGGCATTTTTAACAATTCTTATACATAATAGACGATACATAATTTAAAATTAATATATAAGTAGTTCATTTTTAATGTACTAACATAATTAGTCATCGTTCCGTAACCATACAGCAATTTAATTTTTCTTTGTACACAGACCTAGGTTTTTACGAAGATTCGTATTTTAAAATAAAAACACATTATTCCATTTAAAATTTCAAATAACGTCAAATATGGCCTCCCTGTATTAACTACGTCACCAAAATTTTATGAAAATGTTTAAAACCGTTTTCGACACAAAAACTCACCCTGTATAGGTTTTAAGGTTTTTATATACATTTTTTACAATTATTATAGATTATTATAGATTAAATTATTTTGACCAAAATACCAGACTTTGAATCAGGTTTGTAGCAAACTTGTCTTGATAAAAGTACAAGGTGTCCTATTTTCGACATTTTTATAGGGTATCTCCGTAGTTCAAATTAAAAAAGTAATATAGGCGTCATGTACAGGGCCGTTCTTATCAATTTTGGCGCCCTGGTCTATAAACCAATTAGAGCCCTAAGGCCTAGGTATTAAAATTCTTACATATGATTTTTTAATATTTAGTTACAATTTTAAATACCTAATAATGTTTTGTTTAATGAAGTTCCCGTTAACCTACATTTCATTTTTAGTTAAAATACACAGAGTCTAAGGAAAACGAGAAAAGTAATGGCAATCCCTCATAATTTTTTAGGATAATAAATAAAAAAGAAATAACTATTTATTTATTTATTTTTTTCTTATGTCAATCAATTAAATTTTATTTGCACTGCAATATCATAACAAAAATAAAATAAAAATAATTTTTAATAATAAAAATATTGTAATAAACATCATAAAGTATTTGTAACAAAAAAAACATCCACATATAACAATACTAATTATAATAATTATTATCATAAATTGAATTGATGCATTAGCTAAATAACTTCTACCTCGCTTTAGTTTGAGCAAATCCATTGATTATTGCATTTACATCTATTCTTTCTAAATAATCCGATTCTATAGAATTCTAGACTCTATGAAATGTGAATGACTTTTTTAAAAGGCGGGACAAAAATTAATTACAGAACGTCGAAATAGAATAAATTCATCAATAAACACAAGCATGCTCATATTTTTAAATTCAAATGAAAACATTAAACTTTTTTGCAAACATTTAGGATATCCGTTTTTTTGCTATTTTTTGTTGCATTTTTAATTAATTATTTTTATATTTATTTTTGCCAGCTTTTCTTTGTTTGGTTAATTTGTTTGTTTTTGTTCCGCTTTTTTCCTCTATATTATTATTATGTCTATGGAAATAAATAAATAAAATAAAAATATTGGTATTTTTAGTCTTTTTGTAATAATGTAATTTGTAATTTATTATAAAATAGCGACCTTTAAGATTTATTAACTTTAATTTAATAACAACTTTATTACATTTATTAGCTTCTACTATCGAATGAACCCAAGGTAATAGTCAGGGACGGATGGGCGCTAAAAATATTACCGGGCATTTGGAGTGACGCGGCGCATATTTGTCTTCCCCCCCAATACTCACATATAAATACAATTCACTTTTTTTTGATGAAGTATATTTATATTACTGAGAACACCAAGATTTTTTTTTATATATATTTGATATTTTTTTGAATAAATTTAAGGTAGCAGTAATTGTTTTAATAGTTTGGAATTTTGTGCAACGCCGTCGATTATCTCTTCAGCATTGAGATTATAAACAATTTCTTTTTTAACCGCCATGAGCATAAGGCTGGATAAAAGTTCTTGACAAAAAGTAGTTCGTAGACGATTTTTGACGTATTTCAGTTTTAAAAAACAGCGTTCTCAGGCCACTTGAGTAATAGAGTGCGTTGCGAGATATTTATATGCCAAACCGATAATCGAATAGGTACTACATATTAAGCTGTACCGTTCTAAAACTGAAAGGCAGCAAATCACGCAACTGCGACAAAAAGTGGTACATTTGAAAACGAATTTTATCGTCTTGTTCTTCATCGATTTCATCATTATCTTTGATTTCCTCTTCGTCTTCGCTTTCAGAATTCTCCGCAAATTCTTCGTCATCATTGTCTTCAGCTTCGATTGAACTCAAGCCATTCTTCAAATTTGGCCAGTTTTCAGCAAAGCGAATCAATTCTTTTGTCAAACGTTCTGCGGTTACTTCTTTGTTTATTTTTATCAACAATTTGCTGAGCTGATCAAAAGCATTTATTGGTATTTCTTTTTCGTTGACTTCGTCGAAATTTTTAGGATCTAGGTATGCAAAAATTCGATAGGTAGATTCGTTAAATTTTGCACTAATACTCTTCACCGCGGTGTCCAGAATATCGTTATAAGTACTAATTCTGGATTTATCGAGTACGCTTAGCTCTTACTTGTCAGATGCGAAACCTGATTCGTCCTATCTTTTTTTTTTGTTTTCTTTTGGTGTTTGACCGGTAACTCCTCTTTCACATTGGCGTCAATACCTTTTTCTTCCATTATTCAGTTCGTTTTTGTCACGAAATTGTCTTCTGCACCCTTTACTCGCTCAAAATCGCGTGAAAAAGATATTATTTTATTTTTAAAATGCTTTACTAAATCATTACATTTTAAAAAATCAATTCCTGAATTTTGCAAGTATTTAGATAAAGAAGTCGAAATTTCAAAAATTCGCAAATAAATCTGGCTGGTTATAACAATTTTAAATTTCAGTAAATTTTCTTTCAAATTTCTGGCTTTCAAACGAACATCTGCAGAAAATTGTCCATCGGTTTTTAGTTTCAGAAGTGCTTCGACAAGCGAACTGTACAAAGCATTTTTGCTGTCGTTGAATTCGCCAAACATTTTTTCGACTGGTTTGCTTTACCGTCTCGTTTCATTCATTCGTGACAACGATATTTTTTGGCCGAATGCTCACCAAACATTAATTCTTGAAATATTTGTTATTATATCAGGTTTTCATGGGCATTAGAAACAAGGCTTTCAAATTCTCCTCTTGAAGGCAACTACGTAGCCTTGTCTTTAACAAATTTAATTTTGAGAACAACCTTTGTCATAATACCTATGTAAGTGGTATTATCAAAAGAAATTGTTGTTAAGTCAGGTGCAGTCCAGTTAAACAGTGGTTATTTTTTCTAATTTATTATTATTTTTTGTATTTAGCCGTGTCGTAGGCTTAAAGGCTTGGGGGGCCCTTTGCAGCAACATAACGTTATCCCGGTGGGCCAACAAGCGCCTGCCTACAGTCTAATACTTACCAGATTTTTAATGAACATTGATTTAGTTTTAAATTCGAAATACTATATTTTATTCGTTAGTCATCAGCTGACATTAAAAATTCACGTTGAAATCAACAAATTTATATCGAAAGAAATCAAATAAAACACGTACCACTGGTTAGGTAGTGAACGTTTTCCAGTTTGACTGGTTAACATTGTCAAAGGCGCCGCGCACAGACTTTAGTTCAAGGTTAGGCGTCGCGGCTCTTGCATATTAGTGTGCTGCGCAAACCCATTAGCGCGCTCCAGTAAAAAAATTAATTTTTAGTGTACGTTTGGTCAGATAATCGGCGCCAAGCGCCTAAATAGCGACTTATCTGCATGTTTTTCGACTGTCACAGCAAGCCGCTTGCGTACACCCATTTACTTTTTAATTTTTGTAATTATTATATAAAAGAGTTATTTTTTATTTTCAACGTACCGGCGCTGCAGTATCAAAATCGCGGCGGCGCACCGGGCATTTGCCCGGTTTGCCCTCGGGTTTGCCCTATGGCCCATCCGTCACTTGGTAATACCCTATAAACCCCAATAATAACTAGTTTTGGGTTAAACAGCGACTTTGGTCGCCGCTTAAAGAAGCGGCAACTTATAAGTCACTGTCACCGATATACCGGTGACTAAAAAATCGCCGTTAATCTCATCTCTAATACTTATGAATTTATTAATTGGGATTTGGAGATTTAAACATATTTAAAAATTCCTCATATTTACGTTTATGGCGCGCTTTAAGTTACGGCGCCCCTGTATAGGGCCCATAGGGTTGGTATGGCCCGGTCGTCATCTGCCTGACATTATTTTCAAAACATAATTTCACATTTTAGTTGTTAAATGGTAATATGTATACTTCATTTTTTTTTAAATACATTTTTTTTTAATTCAAAAACAGCGCAGTTATTGTTATTTTAAAAACGCCCTTCCATTATGCCCCACCCTGTATAAGCTTGTTCGGATTTGTCGAAGTCCATAATCAGGTAAGAAGAATGGCATATCCTATGATAGCTTTAAATAGTAGTAGCTTAACTTTTATTAAAGTGAAAACTCCTTTAGGCGTGTTTAGCACTTTTTTGTGGGCACTGAATGAGACTTAATTGTCAGACTCGGCTATGCAACGCTCATGATGCAGTCGGGAAAAAAGCCAGATACTAAAGTATGACCAAATGCATAAAGTATTTGCTTTTTATGGATCGATGCTTTTATCGTCTTGAATTTGAGATTTACGAATGTTGGATTGTGAAAGGTTAATAGGGAATCTCGTGGTAAAGTTTTCACTTCTGTCTTGTCGTCTGAAGCACACACTTTTATATTCTAAAATCAATTTAAAATTTTAGGAATAAAATCTCCTTTCGTCAAAAAAATAAAAACTAAAATTTTTAAATCCAAAGCGCAAACAATTTTGACGTCCAATAAATATTTTTCCTATGTTGTTAATATTACCTACTATTTGCACCCAGGTGATGATGTGAGAAAATTGGAAAAATTATTTGGTCAAATGAATGTCGAATAAGTTGCGATATTCTTAACCGATATAATGAAAGACATTGGAACTCCACAAATCCCCACATGGTACGACCTGTTCGTCAACAAGATCGATTTGGGGTAAATGTAGATTTTGTTTAAAATAAACTGGAGTATCGTTGTTTTGAAGAATATTTAAATGCAGATAAATATCTAGACATACTCCAAACAAACTTTTTCGATATACTTGATGAGATTTCTTTAAATAAAGTAATAGAGATTTAATTTCAACAAGACGTCTTCCCTACCCATAACCTCTTTAAATAATAATAAAAAATGTTTAAATACTCGCTTTAGAAACCGTTGGATAGGAACACATGGACCTATACGGTGGCCACCACGATCTCCGGATTTAGCACCATCAATTTTTTTTTTGGAGGGAGTTTTGGAAAATAACATTTATAAAGAAATCATCTTACCCAACAATAACTTGATCAAAGAATTAATGAGACCTTTGCAGAAATAAAACCATAACACATCACAATATCACAAATGTCTTAAAAACCAAGATGTTAAAAGTGCACTAAAAACAACGGAGGGGCTTTCGACCTTTTTTTTTCTTAATCTAAATCTTTTATTTCGCTTCAAAGTTTCTATAGCTTTTTAATTTACTTTTCTGTGCCAACTATTTCTTCTACTACTTGTACCATAAAATATATTGTGTTATGTCTTTTCAGCTACAATGTTAACATAGTTTCGTTTTTAGGATAATAGCAATTGCTTCATAGCCTACTATGGTTTAAAGTAATAAAGTTTAAATAAATCGGATAGAAAACCAATCTCATTATTGATGTGATATTTTTGAAAAGAGAATTTAATATGCTATCTTTTTAAATTAAAATATACAAGGTGTTCCATTTAAAAAATGAGATTAGATGAGATAACTTATTTAGCTGACCCCGTACACTTATTCTGAAAACGGTAGATTATTCAACATTATTTTAAAGATTTTTTTTTTTTTTTTTTTTTTTTTTTTTACAAAACGTTTCAGTGGATTGAGTATAGACGTGGTTGTTCTTTTCAGAACACCCGGCTTTTATGAAATCCGATTATAATTTACTAATCAACCTGGTTTACAGGCATTTATTTCAGTTAGCAGTGCAGTTAAGCCCATTCATAGTCTCTAAGGTTGCAAACAAGGCACGGCAAGGTGACCCACTCTGGGGATCCTTAACCGTGGTGCCCCTACACAAGGGCTGTGATCGTTTGAATCGGCTTGGCCTGAGCCTAGCAGTAAAGAAGGGTAAGTGTTTATTTCAGCGACCCTGACCCCCCCTGTTTTTTAAAATGGATACCCCTGAAAACATGTGTGTTTTCTCCAAGAGCAAACAAAACACTCGTGGCTGAGCTAGCTGCACTTCGTGCAGAGCTGGCGAAGGCCAATGAGACGATAGTGGGTCTCCAGAGGACCGTCAACAGGATGGCCTCTTCTCAACCCACTCGCCCTGTAAGTCCACCCCGTGCCCAATCCAGGGACCAAAACGTTCTCTGTCTCAGCCCGAGATAGAAAATATCATGGATACTGAGGCAGATGCAGGTTTTCAACCTGTTAAAAGCAAAAGCCCCGTGGGAAGAAATCCCATCAACCCCTCAGGATAACACTGAGTTTCCCAAGCGTGTTGCCCCTAAGACCTTGTCCCAAACTGGAGCCCTCCGTGACTTCAGATTGACTAAGAACAAGACAAAATCAAATTCTGCTGCAGGCAGCTCTACTGCAGGCAGCTCTTCTGCTCCTACAGCCACCACAGCACCTGCGGCCCCAAGGTACAATTTCCTCCCCCAGTAGTGATCCATGACCATGACAAATGGTCTGCCATCTCAAAGGCATTCAAAAGCCGGAGTGTAAATTTTACAAAAGCCACCTTAACTAAGCAAGGAATTCGTGTTTGTCCTGTTACCTCCGCGAAAAGCGACAGCTTTTCTTGAGCAAAACTCCATAAAATACCATTCTTTCTGCCATGAGACGGACAAACCTCTAAATGTAGTGTTTAGAGGAGTCCCCGTCTCATGCACAATGGAGGAAATCTCCGAAGAGCTAACAGAGCTTGGTTTCCACCCGGAGGAGTAACTCGCATGATGTCGGGCCATACCAAGGCCCCCATCCCGATGGTAAAAGCACGATTCCCGAAAACAGAAGAAACCATCTTTTCAATCAAACGGCTGCAATACATCAGCGTTAAGGTGGAACCTCTTAACAAAAAACCTGAGGTTCCACAGTGCCACAAATGCCAGGATTCTGGCACACTAAAAACTTCTGTCATGGACAGGCCCGCTGCGTGAAATGCGGTGCCGAGCACCTCTCAAATGAGTGCAAGAAACAGAAAGATACCCCGGCGACGTGCGCCAACTGCAATCAGCCTCATGCTGCAAACTACAGGGGATGTCCAAAATTCCCCAGACTACCTAAAAGCACTGCTCAACCCAAGCAATCCACCCCGGTAACCCAGAGCGCATCCTACGCTCAGAAGGTTGCCCCTAAAACAACTCTTACCCAAGTTTCTGCCTTACAAGGTCAGTTTCAGGCCCTCATGGACCGACTGGCTGCCTTCGAGGCGAAATTTGACGCCCTGAATTCTCAGTAAACTCCTCCCTCTTTTTTTCCTGTCCCTTGTCTTTGGAGTCTTTTTATGGACAACAAAATTCGCCCAGTTAATCTTAATATCCTTTCATGGAATATCAATGGCATCATCCAAAATAAACATGAGTTGGAAGACATTCTTTCCCGCTATGAGATAGATGTAGCGACAATCCAGGAAACCAATCTTACCCCAAATCACCGTGTCTCCTTCAGAGATTATCTTGTGATACGCAATGACAAACCAAACATTCACCACTCAACAGCAATTCTTGTCAGAAAGTCATTGCAGTCCTACGCTTTACAAGAAGTGGATACCACCTTCATAAGAAATTCTGGCACCGCCATCATCACTAAATACCATGGCACTATCCTGGTGCACTCTGTTTATAAGGCCCCACAGGATTTGATGTCTGAAAATGACATCACGTCTTTCCTGCCTGATAACAAAAACTGCATCCTTATTGGTGATCTAAACGCCAAAAGTCCTATCTGGAATAGTCGGCTGACGAATGCTTCAGGCAGACGACTAGCCCAATATGCCCTAGACACTGGGGCTACCATCATAGCCCCGGTCAGACCAACTTTTTATCCTCCTCAAGACGGCTACCTTCCTGATGTCATAGACATTGCAATACTTAAAAATATTGCTTTTAACTATGATATCTCCACCTAGATGAAGGCCCCACTGAACATAACCCTGTTCTGCTAACCCTTACTTCTGTGATACAGTCACAAGTAAACCCAAGTCCTTGCACTAGAATCAACTACCCTGCCTTACCACGTACCCTAAAGGCTACCATCACTCTCAAACCCTTTATACAAACCCGTGCCGATATCGACAGTGCGGTTCTAAGCCTGGAAACTGAACTGAAAACAGCCATTCAAAGTTGCACGACTGCAACCACCCGTCTGCTCTCAGAGCCCACCCACACTCAGTATCCTGCTCATATTCGAGCCTCCATCAACAACCGCAACCGAGCTAGACGCCTCTATAATCAGACTCGGTACCCCCCTCATAAACGTGCATACAATGAGCTATGCAGAATAACAAAAGACCTTCTTCATGAGTTTCATGCTGCCAAATGGAACAACCTTGTTAGAACCCTTGAGCCCGAAGACAACTCCTTATGGAAGATGTCTAAGGCTCTGAGAACCCTAGACAAATCCTAAGCCTGTTTATGGGACTCGCGGCCTAGTTTATACGGATGAGGAGAAGGCTGAGGTCTTCGCTGACTCCTATGAAATGAACGCCCGGCTCTATGAACCTCCAGACATTGATGAAGACCACGATGAGGCTGTGGACAACATCAATAGACTTCTAGCCCAAACACATAACCTCGACCCCCCGTTTCTACCGGCTTCACCGATAGAAACTCACAAAATAATCAGGAATCTTAAGGGCCGTTCTGCCCCTGGTCCTGATGGTATTTCCAACAGAGTTCTTAAAGTACTGCCCCGAAAAGGTTTAATTGCCATAACCAACATCGCAAATGCGATACTTCGACTTGGTTATTTCCCCGCCAGATGGAGGCATGCCATTGTTATTATGATTCCCAAGCCTGGGAAAGACCCCACGTTTCCTCAAAACCAACGTAACATTAGCCTAACAAGCTCTGTTGCGAAGGTGGTGGAAAGGATAATTCTTAAACGATTTATTCAACACACTGAGGAACTCCAAGTCATCCCCAACACTCAGTTCGGTTTCCGTTCCAAACACAGTGCTGAACAACAAGTTCTTCGACTTGTTGAGCTCACTACCGAGGGCCTGAACAGAAGAGAAGCGACGGGCGTTGTGCTATTCGATGTTGAAAAGGCTTTCGACAAGGTTTGGCATAATGGACTGTTATTCAAGCTGTACACCCTTAGCTATCCGACCTATATGATTAAAATTATTCAATCATATCTTAGAAACAGACAAATTCAAGTCAGAGTCAACTCAGCCCTCTCCCACCCAGAACACTAGAAAACCGGCGTACCGCAGGGCGCCGTGCTGCCCGCACTTGTTTAGTGTTACATGACACTGACATTCCTGCCTCGAATCTGACACACACGGCATTATATGCCGACGACACTGGCATCATTGCACGCTCCCAAAACCCTACTTTAGTCACTCGCCGACTTCAAGAGGCGACAAATAATCTCCATGAATTCTGCAATTCTTGGAAGATTAAATCAACCCTAACAAAACCCAAGCGATTCTTATTCATCGCAGACGCATACGCCCGGAAGACAACGTCATCCTAAACAACCACGCCATTCCTGGACCGACACTGTCAAGTACCTCGGAGTCATTCTTGATTCTCGTCTCACGTTCAAGCCGCACATCGAAAAATGCTTACAGATGGGTCGCATGGCCCATTCAAGCTACTACCACTCCTACACAGGAACAGCCCGCTAACTATCGAAATAAACTTCTTCTGGTAAACTCAACCATTCGTCCAACTATGTCTTATGCCTCCGTAGCCTGGGGCTACGCGGCAAAGTCATACATCTCAAGACTCACCTCTTTTCTAAACCGCATGTACAGAAATGCGGCCAACGTCCCCCTGGTTTGTAAGCAACATGCAAATTCAAAGAGAATTCGAACTCACACCCTTTGATTCTTTTATCAAAGAAAGAGCCAAAAACTCTACCTCATAGCTGAAAACCATCCAAACCCTCTGATCCGAGGACCATCTGGCTATGATCCAGCTCTCCAAAGGCCCCACAAAAGACCAAAAATTCAAATTTTGGACTAAGTACTTCTTAGGATGGTAGCCGGTACCTACAGGAAGGACCCGGGTACCACCCACCCCTGGCCTCTCGGCCTAGCCATAAAAATCCGATTTCTGGATTGTCCCGAGTCACTGGGGCAAGGGCCCCAGCTTCTCAGTCACTTCTTAAACCCCACTCCGCTAAGCCAGATTCCAGACTAAGCCAAAAACTTCAAAACCCCAAACAACCTTGATAGCCAACATGGCAAACACGTAGTGAGGACTTGCTCAGCCAAAAGGAGAGCGAGGGGTGGTTGGCAAGCCTAGGGGGAGTTCGGAGGGCCTGTAAGCCCTACGGGATCCTTCCAGGTGGGACCCTTACTACTACAAAACGTTTTTCTGTACTTTAACTACGAATATATAGGATCATTCTGAAATTAACATCTTTTTTATTTTCCCCTCGATTTACCCCCGTATCTCTTAAGCGGGCATAAATTTTCAAATTTTGATTTTACCATTTTAAGTTTGATCCAAAAAGAGCACATGACGCCAGTACCCAGTAAATCATTAAAATATGTACTGCAGTTATCCAGTTAATTTCATAAAAAAATGATAAAGGCAGTACAAGTACCCAGCTGTATATATCTACTCGGAATACTTTCAAGTCCTTGGGTTACCTGTTTATACCATCATGGGTAACCAGTATTTTAGGTACGCAATGCAAGTAACCTATATGGTAAATTTTAAATATTTTACATAAAAACGCTTAAATTTAAAAACTTAAAACACATGTTCAACTGGAGCTGGGGAGCGCCAAGCAGTATTATCTAGGAGCCGCGCGAATGTGCGTATTTTACAAGAAATGTTTCGACCTATTTTTCCCCCTTTAATAACTTCAGTCTTCCTCCTCATGAGGGTATAAAATTTGGTATGTCAAGTGACATAAGTATTCTAATTACCTGTAAAAAAATTAAGAAAGTTATGTCAAGTGATATCTGAGATATTCGATTTTGAAAATCGCCGATTTTACTGCTGACTAACTGACTGACTGACTCATCAAAATTATGTGGCACTTTTTGAGGACGTAGAAACTTGAAATTTAGTCTGAAGAAGGTTTTAGGACACAAGTAAAGAAAAAATTTTGAAAATGCACATTTTTAGGAGGTATTTTAGAATTTTTCAAAAACTTGACATTTAGTCTGTAAGTAGGTTTAAGGACACAGGTAAAGGAAAAATTTTGACAACTGCACATTTTTAGGGGGTATTTAAGAATGTTTTAAAAACCTAAAATTTGGTATTTGGAACATTAAAATGAGCAATTTTCGTACTTCCTATTTAGTCTAATGGTTAGGTTCTACCCACAGATCAATGTTTAATGAGAAAAACAACAGGCATGCGATCCCCCCACCAATGTTTCCATTTATTGAAGTCAGAAAAAAGAGAGGACATCCTACGAAAAGCCCGTATGTAAAATAAAGTCCATGTACAGAAAACTAAAATTTATGTCCATAATTTTGTTTTACTTTTTTTTCGACAGATGGCAAGTTTTTACTGACTGGATATATGGATTTTTGGTGGGATTTTTTAATAGGTAACAAAAATCTTTAAGCATTTCTAAGTTCACTCCAAGTCCAGTATAAAGATAGGAGGTTTTGCAAACCTATGAATGGGGTTAGTTGTGACAGAGGGATCGTTAATGTAAAAAGGAAAGTTAGTAGGTACAAAACTGGAACTGTGATAAGAAGTTTCAAAGAGGCGACAAAATAGGGGCATGTTCGAGAACAATTTATAGGACAATTTTTGGGCATCCGGAGAAGAAGGAATGCCCTTGATCCACCTGGTTTATTTCTCACACCTAATAAGGAACAGAGCAGAGCTGACTGTTTTAAAAAGAGTTCGGCTTTTCCTTTATACCTTGTAAAAAATTTCATCTTCAAAAGTTGTTAGTAAAATGTTTTTACTGATATTTTTGACAAAAGAAACATGCGAGTAAGAAAGTTTTTTTTATATGCGATTGTTAAAACAATCTTTGGCTTCTAAGATATATGATTCTATTCTAGTGTTATACTACTTGACCGTTAATTTAATTTGACATGTTTCTTTTTAAATATACCTACCTATGTTTTTAATAATTTACGTTACGGTAGTTGTTTTCATAATTTTTGTGGTTCTGGATTATGTAAGTCAACAGTGTGTGTATGTCAGATTCTTTTAGGTGGTGAAAAAAACGTAACACGCAAAGGCACTTATTTTCTAATTGTAGGTAATTAATTCACTTCGGTTTATGTAAGGGCCGTTTGACATCACAATTTAAATAATATTTCTGCGCGCAAAAGTGTAAGCAAATTTAGGCTTAAAAATAACGGGAGTACCTATCAATAAACTGCTGTTTGCAACGATACCATTTTTTTGCTAAAATTTATTACACACGCAGGCGCATTGCCAAGTAATTTCTTGGGACTTGTCTTTTTCACCAGAAAAAAATATGAATTATTTTGTTTGCGGTAGTGATGTAACGAATGTCATTTTTTGAACATTCGCGAATGCGATTATCTGCTATCGACATTCGCGAATGCGAATGCGAATATTCAGTTTTTGTTCAAATCTTATAGAAGAATTTGTTTTTGTTTGTTTACATTGCATTATAATTTTTTTGTCTTATAGGTTCTAATAAAAATTTAATTGTTAAGCTTCATTGCCCAAAGTAAAGTAAATAAATAAATAATATCTACCAAAGGATAAAGTGAAGACTGATAATGTGATAACGAGGTTAAGTTACTTTTCTTGTAATAAAAGAAAAGAAATGAATGGATTTTAATTTTATTGACTTACTATTATCTTTAAATTGTTTTTTTTATGATATTCATATTCGCAAAACATTCGCAGAAATTTTTCGAATGCGAATGCGAATATATACTAGTTTGTAGTACTGCTTAGCTTATACTTAACCTAATTTTTTTTTGTTGTAACGTAATAATTGGTATAATTTTTAGTTAGTTTAGTTAGTTGGTTTAGTTTTTAGTTCCTGAGAAAACGACTTTTATAGTATCGGTAGTTAAAAATAGCAAAAATAGATTAAAATCTAAACCAATACCTACCCTTGTTTACCACACTATTTTTTTACGTTTAAGGATGGTCGATTTTTGGGTTAAAAATTAGTACCTATATTATGTTCTAAGTTTTTTGCCTTTCGTCTTTAATATTAAATTTTTCCAAAAAAATATGCAAAGGGTAAATTTTCTGATGTAATTTCTGCGCGCATAATGTTATTAAATATGTGATCGTGTCAAATGGCCTTTAGTCCCGGTATTAGTCAAGAGCGTAGAACGGAAATATTTAAGTAAAAAAGTAGCGAGAATTAATTAAGATGCATGTCAAAAGGTATTATAAGTAATGCATAATATTAAAAAAAAACTAACGTTACAAACGGCGGGCAACATGTTTTTAGTATAAGTCGAGACATAAGTATTATTATTGACATCATGTGTTATATTTTTCACAGCCATTAAAATCTGTGTATATTCCTTTTAACTTGTAGAACCGTTGTATCCGTTCTTTTAACACTCAAGAACGGTTCAGAACGGTTCTACAAGTTAAAAGGAATACACTTATTGTTGGTAAAGAATCATAAAGTGTCATAAATATGTCAAATATTTGAAAGATGTAATATTCTTGATATACCTACCTACTTCATATTCAACAAATGCCATATTTAATAGGTATTTATTTTTTACCAAAGCAAAGCCAGAGATAATTTGCAATGATCAGTAGTGATTTAAAGTTTAATGTTTCTAAAATACATACTTATATGGTTTTTTTGCATTGTCCTGGAAAACATAAAATGATGTTTACAATAAACATTTTCGTGTTCCAGGATCCTGGTCTAAAAATTTGAATTTTTTTTTAAATTATATTTTTAGTTTAGATATTCAAGAATAGGTCATTAAAAGGATTTTTCAAAATTTTAATTATTTACCGAGTTACAGCGATTTTGATGACGCGGCGACTAAGCTGATTCTACTAGAGTACCTAAATTGAACAATAAGCGTTTTTCTCGAAACTACTTTTTTCAAGCTGGCGTGCATGATAATATGATATCTCAAGTACTACTGAACCGATTTATTTGAAATTTTATGAGAAGCTTCTCTATACATTCTTTTATATCACCAAGCAGATTCAAATAAAAATTTTGATTTTTACTATTTTGAAAAAATTAAGAACTGCTAAAAATATTGATTTTTTTTTTAATGGCCATTTTGCAAAAAAATACCTATATAACTTTTTCGAGCTTGTGGAGATAGCGACATCATCACTGATTAAGAACCCGTTAGATTTTTTTTATTTCAGATAACCAGATGGTTTGGAATTCTGCACGCCAGGACACCTCTTTTTTTGAACCCCCCACTTTACTAGCCGACAGCTTTTCGAGTTTTTAATTTTTTTAACTTGATTTTTTTTATGTATTTCTGAAATACAAATAAACAAGCTAAAAAAGTAGAGAGTAAAAAGTATTCTATTTTTGTCTTATCGAGTTCAAAAAAACGCGTAAAATTCATGCCTCTAGACCGGAATACCCCCTTAAAACAATTTAAAAAACGTACAAGCAGATAAGATACGCATATATCTAACAATAAACTGAAAGGTAGTTTCTTAAAATTAGGTTTTAGATAAGGCCGCCACGAGGGCCGCCACCTATCCGGGATTCCCCAGACACTAATCCGGATTCCCCGGTTTCCAGTTCTGAAAGTGTTCGGGGGTCAGGATACCCGGATGCTTTTTGTGTGCAGGTGAAAACGAATAATTGGAAGATATTCAAGAAAATCAAACAAATCTTACTTTAAACTTTTAATTATTAAATACCTACTTTAGGGGTTTAAATACCTAACTCAGGTAACTAGATGAGCTAGATTTTGTCGGTACTATATAATTTATTTTATAAAAATTAAAATTATAATTCTAATTTGTTTTTATTCTGTTAAAGAGTTTAGAGTTATTTTTATCATCAGAATTACCTCAGGAAGGGAAGAGTATAATTTTATTGTATAAGGTAGGTACCTACGTACCTACCTATTTATATGAATTATTTGAATATTTTATTTGTTGTCCTGTTTAAGTCGATTTTGGAAAGTTTTGAAAAACAAGCGTTTAAGAGTCCATTTGCGCCGCGAAAATTGGATCAAATTTTCGCGGCGTAATGTTTTTCTCAAAAACAGTATAAGTTATCGATAATTTTCAAAAACTATATGAAAGCCAACACTTAAATCTAGGCTTCTGCTGTAATAGTTTTTTTTTAAATTTGGATTTAGTTTTTAATATTTCCTTGAGTGAAAGTCACCCTAAAATCTGTTATGTTTAGATACTATTTTCTCTTAACTCGACTCATATTTCAAAAATCCGCTACAGCAGAGGCATAAATTATTTCCTTACCTTTAAAATGGTGTATAATTTATGTCATTTAAGTGAAAATAGTTACCGAAAAACGTTATATCCTGTAGGCTTGCAATCGGAAACAACATCGCATCTATACACCGAATTTGGAAGAACCTATTTCGGCTATACGAAAATTGTGGTGTTGGAGTTTGTTAGTCTCCGCTCACCGTCTCCACGTCCTTTCGCCCGACCCCCAAGGTGTAGTGTAAATGCACTCTTAAAGGACAAAAAAATTACCTAAATGATATTTTTATTTTCATTGTAAGAATATTTTTTAGGGATGAAAAAAATTTACCCAAATGTCCTTGATTTCTGACGGCGTCGGCAATTTAGGTGATGGCGTAGTTCTAGGTAACCCAGGGCGAGATTTAACTTTTTGCCGCCCATAGGCTAATATATTTTTGCCGCCTTAATATGTCAATATTTTTTGGATATCAGAACGAAAATTTTAGCATTAAAAGAATGTAAACTACAAAAGTAATTCTTATAAAAATATAACAAAAGTAAAACTTACAGAAAATTAAATACCAATTCTTTCAAACAAACAAATAACGGTTACATTTTGTAAAAATTTATCGTAAATTTTCCGCCCATAATATTTGCCGCCCCAGGCTTCAGCCTACTCAGCCTTTACGTAAATCCACCCCTGAGGTAACGTAACCACCTAGAACTAGAAACCCAATTGTCGGCAGTCACTTAAAATGTGTTTAAGTTTTACAACTTCCGTGTATATTTACCAAATTTTTACATATTAATTTGTACTCTATTTAATATGCAGTGCTTTCTTAATGGCATTATACCTAGGTAGTAATTTAAGCGCTAAATGTTAAGTATTTAAACCATTAGTTTTAAAACTTGTCAACTTTACTTTTACAAGGTATAATATTTTGTTAAAATCATAAGCGTATTTAGGGGGAGGGCTGGTGCCCCCCAAAGGCGATATCTTTTTTAAGTAATATTTGTTTCTCAAATATTTTATGTTTGATTTTTTTTCATTTCTGAAGTTTATGTGCCCCAGCTGTCACACTTAGTTTTATAGATTTATCGTTTACTAGGTATTTATTTTATCTCATTATTTGTTAAAACAATAAAACAAAGTTTTTTTTAAATATGGCTTTATAGGGGCAGCTTTTAAACCTTAATTCTGGCTACGCCAATGGTTTTAATAATATAAAAATTATAAATTAAGTAGTTGTTGCTATACATTTAAATCTTATTTATCTCACTATTTTTCTGTTCTTTTAATAGTTTCGGAAATTTGTTCCTTAAATGTTTTTTTGTCATGCTTTTTGTGCTACAAAGAAAAATTATATGATCCCTAGAAATCCTAGGTATTAACTGAACAGAAACTATAATTTAAATAAGTTATCCTCGTAGTTATCGATAGATAGTTTTTTTTAAATACAATTATGTATTGGAGCTGCCTTGGTGATCTATTAATAGATATAGGTAGATAAGAAAAAAATACATATCTAATGTGCTTAATAAAATATAAGGTACAACATTCTTGAGCCAAAGACCTCTTTGCAAAACTTTTATTGGCTATGCAAACAAAACCCACCCATAGATCATTAAAGTGTGGCGGTGGCGGAAGCATGCACCCTCGTGCGAGAAGCTGCAGCTCAGCCGACCTCCGCCTCCTCGGAGGCCGCCGGACCGAGATACACCCACGGCACCAATGACCCACCCTTTTCCAAACTAAAACTTACTTGTGTCGAGTTTTCGATCACGAATTCTGATTTAGGCTGTACCTCAGAGCTCATTCTTCGGTACAAATCCGTCCGACATCCTTTTTATCATCCACTAAAATAAAGCGATAGTTAAGGCGGCGCCGCTGTCGTAATGAGTAAACAGCGCTTCTCTGTCATCACTGCCTACGCGGCGGGATTTCCGATTGATCAATGTTCACTTTTACACATATTACGAAAATTAAGGCATTCTTACAAAAATTAATTCACTACCAAATAATTATTTTATTCGTAAGATAAAAACTGAAAATTGGGCGTGTTACGATGTGTTTTATCCAAATTTCCTAACGCGGGCAATTCGTGCGGGTCACAAGCAGGCCGAACGAAACACAAACCACGCCATTCTGGGACTGGCTTTGGTGGGGAGGGATCGTACAGCGGTCCTTCAACTTCCAACGGCCGGGTGTTGCCGAACGCCAGAGGCGTAGATAGAGAGGGGTGGCCTGTTAATGATATTAGTTGATATATATACAAATTTTTGAATAAACTATAATTAATTATTACATGGAATGAAAGCTGGTTCGCTAAGACAGACCAATTTCTTAAACATTTAAGAAATAAATTTTAAGAAGAACGCTCGAACCTGTAAAGTTTAATTTCGGTAAAATTTTACTTATGGGGCGTGACGCTAATTTTAATTTTTGGGGCGTTGATCACGAATCTAAAATCGTTTTTTTTTTGCCTGAAGCCTCCAAAGTGGACTAATCTTAAAATTGACTCTTTCCCAAAACTCCTCCTTCTTGAAACTAATTACTATCAAGTGGAAACATACATTGATTGGGCACTTACATATTATTAAACAAATACACTAAAATTGACAATATTTGCTTATTTTAAATACTCGTAAACAACACCTCAAATAAATCCACTTTTTTTCTGGTATAACTTAATTATAAATTAGGCAACCAGTTATACAACATATATACTTAAAACGTAAAGAAAACTGGACTTATTTGAGGTGTTTTTTGCTAAAAATAGACAATAAAATATTGTAAATTTTATTTTTGTTTAATATGTAAGTGCCCAATCAGTGTATGTACTGATTTGATGGTCAGTTCTAAGAAGAAATAATTTTGAGATTAGCTCACTTGAAGGCCTCATAACTCAAAAATCAGAGGTTGCCGGAAAAAAAAAACTGATTTCAGATTCGTGATCAACGTCCCGAAATACCCCCGTATGAAAAAAAAATCATCAAAATCGTCGTTATGTCCGATAGGTAAAATTTTACCGTTATTTCTATTTGCGCATTTTTTCAGATAGAATTGATATAATATACAAAGTGATTTATCTGGAAGGTGTAGCTTTCGTCGATATTTTTTTCAATGGTAACACCCATTTTTAACACGCTTTTATTAGCTTCACCTGTACGTATCTGTGTATCTATGTACCGGAATCTGTCAATTTTATCCAACTTCGAAAAGTGTGATAAACTTGAAAATTTATATCGGGATCAAGAGCCGATGACATTACAAATATTTCATAACTTCATTCAAATGTCCTGTCTTAAAATGAGAATAGTTGTGCATTCGCCAATGTTGATGTTGTTTTGGGATTAAAAATTAAGAAAATAAATTATAGTTTAGAAAAACTAAAAAAACAAGTAAAAAAATAATTTAATTATATTAAAAAAGCGTGGGGTGCAATTTACTATATTTTCATAATAACTCTAATTTGGTATATATAGCTACCAATAAAATAATTGTTACATTTAATATCAAGCATCCCACGCTTTTTTTTTAATTAAATTATTTTCTAGTTTTTAGTTCGGTTTGCCATAAAAGCGTTTTTTTTAGTTTTTTTTTTAAACTAGGTAAATTAAATGTTCAAATAGGACATACTTGGCTACAGTAAAAATTTGATTGTTGTTAACTATCAGTGATTTAAAGAATTTATTTCTGATTTTTCTACCAAGGAAGCGTACTTAAAGTGTTTCTCGAGTAAAGAAAATTAGCTATTTTCTAAGAAAGGGTTAAATTAACGGAACGAAAAAAAAATCCTTACCATGCTTATATTGGAAACAGGATGCGTAGCCAAAACGAAGTAGTTACATTGTTTAATGGAATTCATCGTGATGTTAATTTTGCAAAGAACATACTTTTTTTGAGGAGGCTACCTTTTTCTTTAACGGCTAAGTTAATGGAATAAGTTTAGGTATAAAAAACATTGAATTGCCTATATAATAAAAATAAATTTGCGGATATAAAAGTAACAGTTTATCTCTTCTATGCATTTTTTCTCGCTAACGTAATCTTAATTAAACGCCTTGAATAGGAATAATGTTAAACTATAATAACTGGGTCCATAATTTCTATTCATCCGCGAGTAAGGTATAATCTATGTAAATGTGATCATAATCGTGGGCACTTCTTTTAGAAGTCAAAATAGAAGAACTAGTACTTTAAGAAGGGACATTTACTTTACTATAAAAAATTGAATAGATGTGTTTCCATAGGTGGACTCTTCTTATTTTTCTGTAATTGACAATGTGGTTTACTTTTAAATACGTATTTATGCATTGCAAAAAATTGCCGCAGTTTTTAAAATAACCAACTTAAAAAAAATATATTACTTCGCCGTCACTGACTAAAACCCAATAATTTCGGCTTTCTATCCTTACTCAGGCAGCGTTCACAAATGCACGCTAGGCTAAGGGGGCGTTAGCAGTTTAAATAGTTTGGCCCCGCCACTCCCCGCTTTGTGTGTTTATGCTGACTGACTTTCTCTTTCACTACCCTGTAGTCCCAGGTTTCTTGGCGTCATTCTTTAATCAACGGAAAGTTAAAGAGAAAAACACATACCCTCGAGCTATAAATACTAAAATAGTGCAGACTGTGCAACTCTTGACCCATTTATTCAGCAATTTTTGTCTCAGTCCTTTTAACCTTTTACACATTTAAATTTGTTTTATTATTAGAATGAAAATGCAAAAAGTGGGTATATCAAAATATAAGTTGAACATAACGACATAGGCAGAATAGTTTTTTAAAAATATTTTATATTATTTCTTTTATAGAAACACATTCTATCAGGAACAGTAGGTACGTGAGGGGAGGTTGTGTAAATTTTAGGGATTTTGGGGTGTTAGGGACACGCCCACTGTCTTAGCAAATTACTCATTAAATAAAAGCTTATCAGTAACGTCAAAAATTAAGGTTCCTATTTATAGTTAACTTGAAAAGCATATTAAAAATCCTTATTGGCAGGTATAGGCTATCAAAATAAATAAATATTTTCATTTAAAATATCATACCTACACGAACGCCGTTCTGCTGTTATAAAAGTAAAGACCAAATATGCCAATGCACTGTTTGGCGCATGTGTAAACACACCACAATAATAATGTGTTTTATACTATTAATTACAGGCAGAAATGTAAGTCATGGAAGTAATAAGTTTTTTATTAACACAAATTAGTAGAAATGTTTTTAAATGCCAGATTTTGTGATTTTGTTGTTTTCTTCAATCTTCGAGCATATACCATATAGAGGCAGCCTTGCCGCTCGACCATGCAAGAGAGAACGAATAGTAATATAACCTTTCTCTCTAGCTCCGTGTGCCTGATTGATGGGCGGGGTGGGGTATATAGATACCCCTTCCCGCCGACCAATCAGACGCGTGAAGCGAGAGAAAGGTTATACTGTTATTCTTTTTTTCTCTCTCGCAAGCGTGTTTGCACGGCCAAGAGCTATAACTGTCTCTAGTATAGGTATATGTGCTCGAACAGAGTAATATTAGAAAGTTTGGGGTGAATTTTATTATTTTGATATAAAAAATATTTTGGTAATTTAGTTTTACAGGATGGCATTACAAAACTAACCAGAACTAAAGTGTTTTGTACTAAAAATTTGAACTGTGTAGGTACCAAGAATTTCAAGTCTCGCTTTATACAGGGTGTCCTAGAAGTAATGGGACACAGAGCAACAGCAGATTTCTTAGGTCGAAATAATTCAATTTACATAAACTTACCTTATGCCAAGTTGATAATAACTAAGATACAGGGTTCAAACTTTTAATTTTGTTTTTGTTTTTTTGTAATGACGTAGCGGTACAAAATTAGCGATCTGGGGGTTGTTTGAGGCGAGAAATTCAAATTCGTTCATGCTTTTGATGTTGCTACTAGATAGCATAACTTTTTTAAGCCTAGTCAAAGATAATACTACTACGGATAAGATAAACCATTCAATGCTATATTTTTGATACCCCTAATGGACTTTGGCTAACGCGAGCCGATGTCCATCGAGAGATTTTCGCGCTATCCTTGAACGAAAGTTAAACAGTGTTGGCAATAGTAAAGGCCGGCCGCCTTTACTATTGGCGTGATGAAACGCGACTAGAAAATACACAATCCGTTTAGCCGCCCGCTTTCGCTACTTCGTGTTCCGAATAAGGTACAAGCGACAGACATTGACAATGTCGCACATGGTCTCGTACCTCGTTTCGCTGGGGCAGGGGTTACCGACTTAATTTTATTCGCATTTACGGAAGCATTGATATCTCCGAACTGATTCAAAACGCCCCATTTAAATGAACCATCTATTCGTAGTAGTATTATCTTTGGCCTAGTATATTGACCCGTTAATTAAAAAATAAGTTACTATAAATCCCTTTGCATTACAAATGTATTCCTCATTTAAGTCTCCAGGAGCAACTGTTTTCGAGATAAACGCACTTTAAAGGACCCCGCAATTTTCTCTTGGAAAATGGGTTTCGGCCAATTGTTTTCAAACTTTGCACAGTGATAGTTCTTAACACGTTGATTAAAAGTTTCCACGGCCACAAATCCCGAAAACCCTTCAAACTTCCCCAAAATCACCCCTAAATGTCCCCATCCCCAGTGACCTTTGAGGGTGATTTTGGTGGGGTTGGAGGAGTTTTTGGGTTTTGTGTCCGTTTTGATCAGCGTAATAAAACAATCATTAATCAACTAATCCAAACCAAATTTTACCCATCTTAAGGTTTAAAATGTTATTCCATAAGTTTTGAAATTACGGGTAGTTTTCACCCTTAAAAAACAAACAGCGCACATCACCATGAAATAGAATTTAAAGTAGAGGGTTAGAAGCGCCTAATTCCAAATTTTTATACAAATCGATGGAGGGCACAAAAATTGCGAGGTTTTGCAATTTTTTAGCTTCATTTTCGAGACTATAATTATTTATCATCAAATCGTTTTAATTTGTCAAAAACAATTTTTTTGTAAATCTCATAAGGGGTGGTTATTTAAAGGTTGAGTTATGGTAGTTAAATATTTATTATACCGTAAACTGTTAAAATATATATATTTTTTTCTATAATAAAAGCGTTATTAAATAATTTTAAAATAAAAAAATCTTTTTTTTGGAATTTCGTAATTAAGGGTGATTTTTAAGGGTTGAAACGTTAAAATCTAATGTTAGATATAATTCACAATATAAAAATAGATTCATTCTACATATTTAGCTATGATTTTAATTTAGGTACATAAGGTCTATATTTCTATGGTTTTTTAATTTTTTTAGCATAAGGGGGGTTGGGCCCCAGCAGGGAAAAGGGGGGCGGTTTCTTTTTTTCCCCCCGGGGACACTAAAATATTGGCAATTTATTTGGGTTTTTTTGGTTTGGGGTGCCCGGTAAGGGTGGGTTTTGGAAGGGGCCATGGAATTTGCTTTTTCTTGGGGGTTAATAAAGGAAAAAAAAGGGTTTAAGGTGGTCCAGGGAAGGCGGGTTTTTGGTACTTGCTTGGGGGGGGTTATTAAGAACCTTGGGTTTGGGGGGGGTTTTTTCCCCCAAAAAAAAAGAATAAAAAAATTTTTTCTGAGGGTCCCAAAATTTCCAAATTTTAAAAAATTAAATGTTTTAGGCAAACTTTTTTTTCCCCAAGGTAAATTTGGTTTTTTCCCTTTTTTTTTTAATTAAAAATTTTTTTGTTTTTAAAAAAAAATCCATCTAACAATATGGACAAATATTTTAAACTTAACATATATGCTTCTGGACTAAAATAAGTTTTTTTTGCTAGGAATTTTTGCGAATTTGGCACAATGCTGCGTAACAAAAACGGCGCCTCGCCGCGCACCGATTTTAAAGCTTTTTATAAATTCATAATAAAGATTTTATTGTTTACAAAAAAAATGGTAAATGCCTAATGGGCAAAAAAATAAAAATTAAATTAGGTACTAGCTCCCAAAGGCGGCTTTATTTATTTATTTACTTGTTTTATATTTTATCAATATAAATGCCGCCCCAAATTTGTAAAAAAATGTTCCTAGTTGCATCAAGGTAGGTATTAAATGCGTATGAGGGCGGCAATCCGTTTATCTTGCCTAGGGTGGGTGAATATCTATCTACCAATGCAATTTACGTTAACTTGCCTTATTCCAAAGTTAATAATACGTAAAATACAGGATGTCAAACTTTTAATTTTGTTTTCGTTTTTTCGTAATAATTCTTTAACTAAATGACGTAGCGGTACAAAATTAAGGATGTGGGGGAGCAACTTTTTGAGATAAAAAACTTTAAAGGACTCCAATTTCTTTGGAAAATGGGTTTCGCCAATTATTTTCAAACTTTGTATAGTGATAGTTCTTAACACGCTGATCAAAAGTCTCCACGGGCAAAAAACCCGAAATCTCCTCCAACCCCACCAAAATCACCCTCAAAGGTCACTGGGGATGGGGACATTTATGTGTGATTTTGGGGAAGTTTGAAGGGTTTTCGGGATTTGTGGCCGTGGAGACTTTTGATCAGCGTGTTAAGAACTATCACTATACAAAATTTGAAAATAATTGGCCGAATTTTCCATAAGAATTGCCGGGTCCTTTAAAGTGTGTTTATCTCGAAAACAGTTGCTCCTAGGTCCTAGAGACTTAAATGAAGTATACAGGAATAATGCAGAGGGATTTATTGTAACTTATTTTTTAATTAACAGGTCAATATACTAAACTTAAAAAAAGTTTTGACAACTAAAAAATGTGGTGTAGGCCGTAGCTGGCGCCCTCTAGTAGCAACATCAAAAGCATGGACGAATTTGAATTTCTCGCCTCAAACAACCCCCAGATCCTTAATTTTGTACCGCTACGTCATTTAGTTAAAGAATTATTATCTACAAAAAAACGAAAACAAAATTAAAAGTTTAACATCCTGTATTTTACTCATTATTAACTTTGGAATAAGGCAAGTTAACGTAAATTGCATTTTTTCGACCTAAAAAACTGCTGTTGCTCTGTGTATCTAGGCAAGATAATCGGATACCGCCCTCATACGCATTTAATACCTACCTTGATGCAACTAAGAACATTTTTTAACAAATTTGGGGCGGCATTTATATTGATAAAATATAATAAAATGCCCATTAGGCATTCACCATTTTTTTTGTAAACAATAAAATCTTTATTATGAATGCATAAAAAGCTTTAAAATCGGGGCGCGGCGAGGCGCCGTTTTTGTTACGCAGCATTGTTCCAAATTTGCAAAAATTCCTAGCAAAAAAAAACTTTTAATTTTAGTCCAGAAGCATATATGTCAAACTATATTTGTCCACTATTGTTAGATGTACTTTTTTTTTGTAATGTTAAAGGTTCGTAAAGAATATGTATGCTAATCTAAATAGAATAAATTAAGGCAATAATCCAAATAGTACAGTGTATGGGGAGAAAAAAGTTGTTTGGCCTGCGGATTTTTTTGTACAGTTTCAATTTTTATGAAAATTTGGAATTAAGTTGCTTTTACCCTCTAGATTAAAGTTTATACAGGGTGGTCCACTAAGCGCGCGTCGGTAAATAGTTACTAAACCGTTGAACTTATAAGAACATTTTCTTAACAAAACTTTTAAAATTTTATCTCTGCTACAATCCAAAATTATTTTCTAGTATACGGGTGCCTCAAAAAAAATTTTCAAAATTATTTTTTTTTAAATGAAATACCCTATGTTTTTATGTTTTATTCTTTCTCGCATATTTGTTGCTGGTTTAGGTCTTGTAGACCAGTTCTTTAATGTACCCCCAGAGAAAAAAATCAAGTTTTTTCAGATCTGGTGACCAGGCCAAGGAACAGGTCCTCTTCTTCCCCATCCAACGGCCCCGGAAATTTTTCATCCAGAAAATTTCGTACTCCAGCACTGAAATGAGCAGGTGCCCCTCTAACTGGACCACATCCTTCCTAATAGTTGTAGTGGTATATTTTCTAGCAGATTATCAAGATCTTCATTAAAAAAATTTGAAAAATATTTCCATTAAGGTGTCCATCAAAAAAATGGGGCCCTATTATTGGTTTTTTATTATGCCTCCCAAACATTAATATCACCTATGTTGTGGTCCAGTTCCTCATAAAATGTGGTTAGCATCGGGTAAAATGAAATTACCTGTTTACATGACCATTATTGTGGAATGTCCCTCATCGGTAAATAATACAATGTTAAAAAAAACGTACATCTTCTCTAATTCGAGCAAGACCCCAATTACAAAAATTATCCTATTTTTTAAAGTCTTGTCCTTCAAGTGTTGATTCAATTGCACAGATATGGATGAAACTTTTCTTACTCAACATTCTCTTCACAGAAGTTTGACCTAAGTTCAACAAATCCTTATGTCCGCTGTATTTTATGTGGGCCTTCAACAACAATGCGACCACGTTAAATTCATTTTCTTCGTTTACCACTGGCTTTATTCTTTCATCTTTTTTGTACTTAACTGTTCCAGTCCTGTCAAATCTATCCATCAATTTTTTGGGAAAGATCTTGCATCTGGATGTCTTTCTCAGGAAACCTCTCACTGTATACTCGGGATGCCAGAAAAAAATTCTTAAAAAAATTCTCCAAGAATATAAATCATTTCAATTGATTCTTTCTGGTATACTTCCCTTTTTAAATTTCCAAATACTTCTTTACCCCAACGGAAGATAAAATACAAGGGTCTGTTTTCACAAGATTATATAAATAATTACGACATGCCCTTTATCAATTGTTTCGACTTCTTGGGCCTGCCGCCTCGATATTTTCCCCTTTTGGGGTGGGAAAATTTTCGGAAAAGCCTTTAATATCTCAAAACGATAGTGCAATGAAAAAGGCAAAAAAATGTTTTTAAAAAGCACACTTAAAACTTTTTTAACAAAAATAAAATTTGGGGGTTGTAAATTTTTGAAATTTTAAAAAAATAGAATTGAAAATAGAGATGTTTGAATACATATTTTGGACACCCTGTATAA
>JAHBCN010000075.1:0-7500 GCA_019359885.1 Listronotus oregonensis
CAGTTCCCCAGACTTGTTTGTGAGCTTTGTCACCTAAGGGGAGGGTTTAGGCCCAAAAGTTGGAGCCCTCGCCCAACTCCTTCAGGGCGTGTTCGTCCATAAAGTACAAGGGTGATGCCCTGTTCTCACTACGGCTGTTGAGGCCTCCAGTCACCTGTATTAAACCTTTTTTGGGACCCCCAGACTGGGCCCCCGGCCCTGTCACGGGAGCCGTGGGAAAATGTCAAACCTGGCTTTTTTGACAACGTCCTGGTATCCTACGGGGTCGCCCCCCCCAGGGTTGAATTTTGGAACTTTGTCCATTAGCGTCCCTGGCGTGATCGTTTACGCGGTTTTAAAAAGCCCTGCCTGCGGGTAGCTCCCCCAAAACTGGGCCCTTCCCCCCCGCTGGGACTTGAAGACCCCCCGAGCCCCATCTGAATCTTTTGGACTGTCGGGGTTTTTTCCCCCCCGAACGAGCCCAAAACGAGAGACATTTTTGGGCCTTTGGGGCCTTTTAAAAAAGGGGGATGTAAAAAGCCCATTAAAAAGTATCCCAGAATCAAATCATCGAGAAAGGTTTTAATTTTCCCCGATAATAAAATTTGAATTTTCCGTGAATCGAAATTTTAAATTTTCCGTGCCACACCCAGGCTGTCGGAACTTAAAAATTAACGAGGGCACGAGTTGGGGAAAGGATTTTTAACAGAAAATTTTGCATCTAGGAAAGCTAAAAAAAAGGGAGAAAAAAAAGTTTTACCAAGTTTTTAAAAAGACGGTGGAGTGAAACTATGCAGCCAACTTCCCTGGGGGATTTTTTTTTTTTTTTTTTAATAAAAGACAAGGAAAAGATAAAAAAATTTGCTTTCAATTTTTCATTTTAAATGAAAAGAACCTGAATCTATAAAATTTACGGAATTTAATTAAAAAAAAGCAACGATCCCGCACCCGGCTAAAAAAAAAATACAAGTTTTTTTTTTTTCGCACCTATTACCATTACTCCGCTTTTATATAAACCAAAGAAAAAAATTACATAACTAATATTGTTTTATTAAACAAAAAAAAATATTTAAATTATCATTATAATCGGGTTTTTTGGTTTTGGTTCTCAGAAATAATTTATTAATATTTATTGTTTTTTGACAATAGTGTTCGTTTATATAGCAGTGAAACATTTTCCCGATGGACGCCGTTCCAGTAAGGAGCGTTCAAACCTTACTAAAAATTTAGCATTGCTTTGTGCGCTTAGTTTAAACTTAAATTGTCTTTGGTTTTAGGAATTTTAAAATTTTTTGTTTTTTTCATTAAAAATATTTTTTTTTTTATTATTATTATGGTTCGTTAATATTCTACGTTTTATTATTAAAATACCCCTTAAGATTTTTTTTTTGAATTTTTTTTTATTATGAATAAAAATCTTATAAAGTAAAAAAAAAAAAATATAAAAAAAGAATTAAAATTCGTAAAATTTTATAACTGTCAAATTTTAAAAATTTTAGCAACGCTGATTTTAAAGCTTTGAATCACCTTTTTTTTATTGAAAGCAAATGCATATACCTATTTTACCTTAGAAAAAGGGGGGAAAAAAATCTGTGTTTTTTTGTTCCCCCAAATTTGTTTATTTGCATTTATGCCTCAAAGATAAGAAATTTTTTTTTAAAAAAATTTTAATTGTTTTGCAAAAAGGGCAATTTTGAATTTTTTTTTTCATATCAAAGCCCAAACCATAATTAAAAAAAACTGTTTTCGAATTTATTCCTTATTTAGCCAGACTAGATAAACAATTTTTTTAAACCCAAATTAATAAAAAAAATTTTGGGGGAAACTTTTTCAAGCCTGTTAATTTAAACAATTTTTTTCTGCGGGGTACGCCCACTTAAACAATAACCCAAACAAGCTTGAACCTAAGAAGACAGCTTCAAAATTACCTAAAAACATTTTTAAAAACTGGGTTGTAACACTTAAAAAACATTTTGAGTGGTTTTAAGTTCCCACACGGGGGTTTTTTTTGACCGAAACAACGGTCATCTTTAACAAGAGTTCGCTAAATGTTGGAAGGGAAAAAAGAATATCGGTAAACAAAATCTTGATCAAAAAAAGGGGCGAAGGGTCGGTTGAGTTTTTTTTAGTTTGTGGGAACTTGATTTTAAAATAAAGGGGGGATGAGGTTAAAATTTAAAAGTTTGTCTTTAACTTTGGGGAATATAATATGTTTAAACTGTAGTTAATACAAACTGTTTTAAAAAAATTTTAGAAAATAAATTTTTTTTTGAACTAAGTACCCCAAAAAATTTTTTACGAAGGGAATATTAAAAAAGTAGGGGTTAAAGAGATTGAGACAAATGGATTTTTTTACAGATTTTTATTTTTTTTTATTTATTTATCTAATTCCCAACCAACTATACAGTTTATTAAGGAAATAACATTAACAAAAACAATATATAACTTTAACACAATCTCATTAATAAAACAGTCAAAATAATTTTAAAATTTTTTTTTTATGACTTTAAACGGATATTTTTTTTTTTTTTTTAATTTTTTTTGGTAGATTTTGTACATTTTTTTTTTTTATGTAGATTGATCCTTCCAAAATTCTTTAATTTAATTTTTTTTAATAAAATGTTATAATTTTTTAAATATGATATTTAATTTTTTTTTTTAATTTGGGGGAAAGAATAAATATACATTTTTTAATTTACATATATGCTTAATATTAAAATAATTTTTTTTTTGTACAAATTAATTGTTGGTTTAAGATATGTTATTTTTGAATAATTTAATTTTTATTTTAAATTTTTTTAAAGGTGTTAATTTTTTTGAGTTTGTTGAACCCTTCGAAATTAAAAAATTTAATTTTTTGGACTAAACTATAATAAATACTTTTAAAATTTTTTTTAAGGGGGGAAAAATTTTCCCCAACTTAAACAAAATTTCATTAAAGAAAAAGAAATTTGAAGAAAACTATATGTTTTCTGTAACTTAAATTTTTATCAATATATAATTAAAAAAAATTTTACTGTAGAATAATTAAGTTTTTTTTTTTTAAATGATATATAAGAAATATTATCTTTTACTTTTTGTTTGCTAAAAATTTTGTGGGGCGATTTATCAAATTTAGAAGTTTATTAGATTTGACCAGTCAAATAAATGTTTTTAATTTTTTTTCTTAAATTTTACTTTTTTAAACAAAATATACAGGGTTGTTCATTTTAAAAATTTTTTTTTAATTTTAATAAAAAATGAATTTACAAAAATAAAAAAAGTACTGGGCCCAAAAAATCCTTGTGGTTTAAAAAAATTTTTTTTTAAAACAATGTTTTTTTAATTTTAACATATTGCTTTTTTGTTTCAAATAACTTGAAAACCCAACAATGAATTTTTTTTTTTCCTATTATATAATTTTTTGAAGTAATATATCATGGTCTGGCCCTAAAAAAACTTGCAAAAACTAAGGGGAAAACGAGAATTTCTTATTCTGATCTAAAAATTTGGGAAATTTGTGGTAAGATCTATTTGCGTTTGTATCAAAAAATTTAAAAAAAAGGATTGTTTTTTTAAATAGTTTTTTTTTTTAAAAAATTTACAAATTTTTGGATTGATGTTTTTTTTTAAAATTCCTAAAAACACTTAAAATGGGTCTAAATTTTTGGGGTTTCTAGATTTTTTTTTTAAATATAATTTTTGGTAATTTTTTTTGTTCTGGAAAAAAAAAGTTTTAAAAGAAAATTTTACCAAATGTGTTAAATTGGCAATCATTCTTTTTTTACTGTTTTAATAACTTTAACAGTAACATTATTAAATCCGCATGCTTTTCTAGGATCTAAATTATAATTATTTCTTTAATGTTTTTTTTACTGGTAATTTCTTTTTTTTAAAAAATAGACTTTAAATTTAATTTTTTTCTGGTATCGTCAAAAGGAATTTGTTTTGATAATTTGGCCAACATTTATAAAATGATTATTCATTTCTTTACTTATCATTTTTTTTTTTTTAATTTTGCTATTATTTATTAATAAATAGTAATATTAGATAAGTCACTTTTATATTTTGCTGTTAGAAGTAAATTTATATTTTCCCGAATTTTTTTTAATCGATTTAATTTTTTTTTAAAATTTTTCTTTTAGAATTTTTGTTTATGATTAAATTTTTTTTTTACTAGAATTTTGAATTATAAAAATTTTAAAAATTTTCCCCCTATTATTTTTAAATAAAAAAAGTTTCTCACTAAAAAATTTTTTATTAGCATCTATTTATTATTTTAAAAAAATAAAAGTGTATTTTTTTTCATAAAAAAAAAATGGGGTAGACATGAGCCTTTCTTGTTTTAATGTTAAGATCTAGAAGCAAATTTTTGAAGCAACAAATTGAATATTTTGCAAAATTTTTAAAAACAAAAGGACTATTTTAATCTTCAAATTTTAAAATTTTAAATTAAAATTGAAAAAAAAAGTTATTTTATTTTAAACCTTTTGGGCTGTATAAGGTATGATTTTTAAAAAAATATTAAGCATATTTTAGAAGGTAAAACAACACTTTGTTAGTGTATTTTTCATTTAAAGGCCGCTATTCAGTGCTTGCTGATAGATACAGGGTTTTAAACCCGGGTAACTATCACGTCTACGGTGATTTTTTAGCAGTTTTATCAATAAAAGAATATTTATTTGTTTTTATTTAAAATCAAGAGGGGTGAAATAATGTCTATGATGAAAAAACAATATATGAGTACGGTATGTCGTGAAAATTGGTTAAATTAAGAATGTATGGATTTGTTCTGATTACGAAAAATATTCTTTTTTTTTAGCCAAAAATATTTCCATTTTCCTCTTTTAATGCAAGTCAAATTTTTTTTTTCGTTGAAAAGTTTTTTCAAAACTCTTTAATTAAGGTGTATTTCCAAATTGGGGAAAAAATTTTCCTTCCTTTTTTAAAAAATTTTAAAGTCAATTCCTTTTAAAAAGAAATGAAAGGTAAAAAATTTTTTTTCTGAAAATTCTTGAACGTATCGGAATGAATTTTTATTTGGGGTTTGTTGGTCTGTTGTTTGGGAAAAATTAAAAACCCCCGTTGTCCCAAAAAAGCAAAACTTAAAAAAAAAATAATAAAAAAAATTTTTTGAACTTAATTTTTTTAAAGAATTAATTAAATTTAAACAATTTAAAAAACCCCTTTTTTTATGTAAATTTTTTTTTAAATAAGTTTTTCCCACCCCTGAAATACGCCCCCAAAAGGGTTCCCCAAAAATATTGTTACAAGGCCGTAGGTAACCCGATTCCTTATTTTATATTATCTTAGTAAGTAATTCTTAAAGATTTGTTTTAAATTTGAATTTTGAAATGTTTTTTCAATTTTTTAAAAAAATGTTTAACCCTTAAAAAAAAAAAAAAAAAAAAAAGTAAGGGTTTTTAAACACAAAAATTATTGTAAATATTTTTACACAAACAATAGTATTTTATATGGAATTCTCTTGGTACCTTATATTTGTTAAATGCAGATTTTTCGTAGATATTCGGATTGCCATTTAACAAGCAATAAATCTGTTTTAGAATACCTTTTGGGCCAAATTTTGATCTCACAAAAGGTCTTACGAGAATTAAATCGACTTTACACACTGATAAATCCCCCAAAAAAAAAAAACCCCCTTTTTTTACCCTTGCTTTTTGCCCCCTTTTTTGATCGGTAAATATCTTGCAGTGTTTTCAGAATGTTTTTTTTCCCTTTCCTTTTAAATTTGGGGAAACGTTTTTTAAAACCCAAATTTTCAAATTTTAAAAACGAACCCAAAAAAGGGAAATTTCTGTAAAAGGTTTTTTAAAAATTTCCCAAAAAAAAAATATTAATTTGTTTAGTTGGAATAATCATGGGTGGTATTGTAACTCTATAATTGTCAAAACTGTGAAATATTTTATAGAAATGAGCAAAAAACTTAACTATGAATATTCTAAAAATATTTTTGTGGGGGAAAAACCTTTTTAAAAAAAAAATTTTTAAAATCTATATTACTGGGGATGACAAGAAAGTAGCCCACCTGTTTTGTCTCGTAGACTCAAAAGAAAAGGACTTTTTCGTCTCAGCGAGAACACACTTTCCTTACTAAATATACCTCGTTTCGTCTTGTCTTGTTTTCTTTCTTTCGTTATAAAATATGATTTATGAAAATACATACTTCTAAGTGGTATTAGTAGGTTAAACTTTAATGGTTTTTATACATTTATATATTTTAGAAAGGTGGATTTTAAATTAAAAAGCCGCCGACTTAGAACAATTTTTCCTGTATAAAATTTTTCAAAAAATTTTAAAATTTAAAACCAAAAGATTTCCCCATTCAAAAGAACTCATTCCCAAAAGTTTTGGAAGTCAGGTTTAAAAAAAAAAAATAGTAACTTTCGGTCAACCCCGACCTTTTTATTTTTAAAATGACCCCCCAAAATATATTTTTAATTTTTTTTCCAGTTTATTTTTAAAATTTTTAAGGGGGAAAAAATAGGAATTTCTGGTTAACCAGCCCTTTTGGGGGTTTTAAATATAAAAATCAAATATATTTTTTAAACCCTTTTTTTCCAGTTTAAATTTTTATCATGTTTAAATTATTTTTTTAAATTGTACATCTGTCATTGAGTTTTAAACCCCATTTAAAAAAAAAAATTTTTGTTTTTTGGTTAGTTATTTTAAATTTTTTTATGGGGCATTAAACTATTTTGGGGTTTTTTTTTAAAATTAATTACATACAAAAAAAAAAAAATGGATTTAAGAAAAGCAGTTTTATTACCAACAATTTGGTTTCCCACACTTGGGGAAATTTTAAAAAATAAATTTAATTTTTACTTTTTAAATTTGGGGAAAAAAAAATAAACAAAGGTTTTTAGAGTAAACCTCCCCAAATAAAAAAAATACAAATAGCGGCTTGATAAACTGAAGGTCTAATTAAATGTATTTAATTAGACCTTAAAGATATTTTTTCTCTGCTTCTTAAAGACTAGTAAAATTTTTTTTTATCCCGGGGGTATTTTATTTAAAAATTTTGAAAAATAGGGGAAAAAGGGGTTATTTTTAAAAAGTTCCCCAATTTTCAGCATTTTTTAAATTTAAATAAAAACTTGAAAATTAAAATTTTTAAGTAAAAACAATTCTAAGAATAAAAGTTTATATTAAAGTAAAAAACAATTAATAAGCAGCCCATAACCACCCTTTTTAAATTTTTTAATTTAAAAATTTGTTATTTTTTCCCCCGATTTTTTAAAATATGTTTTTTTTCTTTTTGACAACTTAAGAAGGATTTGCTTTAAAAATATATATATATTAAAATATAATATAAATAATATAATATATTTTAAAAACCCGAGTACCTGAGGTGGGTTTTTTAGTTTAACCCCCTCTTTTTGGTTCCCGTCCCCCCAACCCAACACTGAAACATGCAAATATTGCATTTCACAGCCCCTTTTTTGACAACGCGTAGTGCCCCCACGGACGTTTTTTCCCCTTTAAAAACCCCCACCAAATATGTCTGTTTTGGGGGCCTTGATT